>VFFE01009028.1:3564861-4118763 GCA_008921705.1 Burhinus oedicnemus
GGCAGGAAGAGGGGAGGGGAGGAGGAGGGAGGAGATATGGTTTGTTTTGCTTTGGTTTTTACTCTTTTTGGTTTGGTCTTGATAGGAGAAATGCCCTAATGTTGAGTTTCAAAATTGGCTTTGATATTGCTTTTCAAGTTGACATATTATCAGCAGAGTTTGGTTTCATCTTTTATTTTGTGTGATTTCCTGATGCTATTCACTCACAGTTACAGAGTTGAGAGTGATTAGCACACAACCCTAACACCCTTAAGGATGATCCGTGCTTGCTTGCTGCTCTGTTTAAATGGAAAGCATGGCCTTTTACAACGTCACAAACATTTTTTCACCTTTCTTATGTAAACTTTAATATGCAGAGAAGGTCACTCTTCTCAATACCATCCTAATTCAACAAAACTAAGTCTTAAGTGAACACTTATTTAGCCTGGTACCTGAAGTTGAGGCGATACAGAAGTGCATGAAAAAAACCCTGATTCGTATCTCTGAAGACCAAGAAAATAGATCACAAAGGTCTTCTTTAAAAGATATACTGTATATCTGATGTTTCTGGGACTTATTTAAAGTGTTTCTTTTTTTTAAAGAGACTGTCTAATGGTGATACAAAGGAACACAGGTATTTGTATTTAGAGGGTTTGCTTGGAGTTCCATGCTACATAACAAGGGCTATTTATTTGAATAATCAACTGAGTTAACTTCTGCACAATAGCTGCAAGTGCTTACAGAAATTAGCTATTCCTGTTGGCCCACATTTTTGCATTTTTTTCATAGATGTATAGAATAATTTTTCTAAAATAGTTGGGCATTATATATTACTAATTTTTGATATGCTAAGTAAGTGCTGGACATCTAAGGTTATTGGATTGCTGGCTGTCTCACACATTGTAATCCTTAGATATTGCTGTGTTTGTGTGGCTGACTGTACTTTAGGTTGCTTAATAATGACTAAAATTGCATTTACTCAAATGTGTTTTAATTACGGTTCCCTATGGGCCAAACTACAATATCAAAGTATATGAGTCTTTTATGTGTTTTTGTATAATGAGCAGAGGCAAAGTCTTTAGCACAAATGGATTACAATTCCAAATACTAGATGAGAATGCTTTAGAACCGCAGCATGCTTTCCTTTTTTTTGACATCCCCTTGTCCTCAATGTTTTTCTAATCCTATTATTTCTTTTCTTCTGAAGTACAGAATACAGTAGCTGCATCCCTGAGAGGAAAGGACAAACTGACAAGATCACTTGCTGCATTATGCTGTGTTGATAGATTGTTTAAATCCTGCATTTGTAATGCAGATGGAAATAAACGGTTTCTGAGCAAAAGCTGATTAAAGAATTTAGTCAGAATTTTGTATCACAAAGAAATTGCTTACTTAAGCAAAATAAGAATGTTGAAGGGGCCCAAGCGATTAAGCGAAAAAAACCACCAAACCCCACAAAAAACCCAAAGCAATAAAAATCACTAAAGCCTCACCAGATACAAGCCCCCAAAATGACCAGTTGTGCATCATGATGAATTCACTCAACTCTATTAATTTAACACGAGGGTAAAGGATTCTAAAGTACTTATGCCAAGGGATCACATAGCATTTAACGGACTGGAACTTCAGCTCTATAAAGGCGAAGAAGCCCTATGGTGAGAACTACCTTAACAAGCTCTAAAGCAGGATGTGTTTCAAGGAAAACAATCCAGTGAGTCAGTGTGCAAAAAATTTGCTTCCTTCATTTTCTGTCATTATGCACATGCAGAAGCTGTGGATGTAAATGAGATACTCAGCTCCTAATTAGAGCTGTGCCCTTCCATTCTCTTGACCTTTTGGCAGGTTTGGGCTTAGAGTCCAAATCCTATATTGACTTTTTGATTATTCGAGTTAGCCTTGGCTTCCATATGGGGATATTAGAATTCCAGCCAGATATGGGTGCGAACTGTTATTAGCCCAGATAGTGATCTGTCTTCTAAGCTGTTGTTTCTGCAGTGCTGCCTACTCTCCAGTAACCCATCAATAAAGCATATTTATTGAATTTAGTATATTTTCTTGAATTTTCTGTGGCCTTCCTTTCTTGCCAGTTACCATGAATTTATAAGCTTTCATAATAAAGATCTGGTCTTTAATATACTGCCTTTGGCTTATTTAGAGTCATCCTCTGAAATGCCCCACAGGGAGCTATATTTTTACTTCACCTTCTATAAACAGAAATCTGAGTGTACTGTTAAAAGAGGAAGCTTAACACTGGAGGCAATCTGTGAGTTTTAGGCTAACAAGCTGGATGTATGACTTCAGCTACAAAATATGTATAAAAAAATCCTAATTGAATAAGATACTACAAAATAAGTGTTCACAGGAAAAACACAGAGGAGCATAAACTCCTTTAGGTAGCAACAGAGATACAATTTTATACGTAGCTTTTTGATATTTTGACCGACTGCTAAATACAGATAAGCTGTATATTAATCCCAGTGCTTTCTTCTGGGGATGCAGTCATCACAAAGCATCTGCCAGGCAGTACCAAACCAGCAGATATGCAGTAAACTGCCAGAGTGCCAGCCCCCGAACTAAAAAGCAGCTGCGACGGTGACAGTGGCAGAGCCATCGTTTGATGTAGCAGCCGGCGCCAGCTCATCGCCTCCCAGCAGAGCAGGTGAAACTGAATTTTCTTCCATCAGAGATGACAGAAGGGACCTGGCCAAAGCCCTGCTGCTCCTGGCATGGGCAGGAGCGGAGGAGGATGGAGGTGAACCAGGAGGCTGAGGGGAATGACCCACAGAGGTGGCTGTTTTTCTCATGCTGGGGGCTGTGCGAGGCAGAGGACAGCAATCCCTTACACTCAGAAGAGTCCAAAGCTGCCCTCCTGCCTGACCCCTGCCCCTAACACACACACACACACACACACACACACACACACACACAGAGAGAAACTCACACACTCCCTTTCCCCTTGGTGCGGCAGCCGCAGTGCGGTCCAGGGCTCCAGCCTGGTCTCAGTAGGCAGCAGGACCACGGGCACTGCGTCATCCCTGGCTGCCTCCTGCTCTCTGTGAGCTGCCTCGCTTGCTGGTCTGTGCCCTCTTAGCAGCACTTCTGTCACCTGGCCTGAAATGCAAATGCCAGCTAGGTGTGCTAACAGAGCTGAGGAACCTGGGCCCATCAAAATTGAGATTTTTGGATTAAAAGTAGCCTGTAAAGTTGTATGATTTTTGTTACCTTGGTCTCTAAGATCTATATGATACTGATCCTTGTACCTACCTCTGATGGTGTTAAGTATTTCCTTCCAACACAGATGAAAATCTTCTGGGGCAGTGATGTGCCTGAGGAAACATGAGAGACAAAGAGCAGAGCAGCAAACTGAATGCAGGTCACAGACCAGCCTCCTAACCAGGAGCATGGCCTTAGTCTGCTTGCAGCATCACACATCCTCCTGGGTCTGCAGTGAAATACTGTGGATCTCTGCGTTTGCTTATAACTCTGACTTGAGCTCCAGCAATGTCTCACTCAACTCCATAAGTGTGTATGATTGAAAAGATACTGGATGATCAGGATCCCATTCGTAAACTGACTTAGGTCTTTCTGAAAACCTCTAGGCTTTACTGCTCTCTCTACACCTACTGAAATAATACTCTCTATTTCACAGCTAATTAAGGAGCTTCTCATTTCCAGCCTAGACATGTTCATTGCCTGTGTCTATACATTTCTTCTTGTGTTAACATTCTGGTTTATTTAAACAGCTCTTTTGTCTTACAGTATTTTTTTTTGTTGCTGCTGAGATAACCAGATGACCATAGTAGGAGTGAATTTGAGGGTTTAATTCAGTGTAGCGTTTTATCCTGAGTGTTTTTATGGAAATGTTGTGCAGAATTTATGTAGGCAGAAATATCTGAGGTACTTCAAAAACATTAATTTAGAGATCCTCACAGCTCCACTCTTTTGTAGGTAGGTATTTTACCATCTCACAGAGTGCAGCCAATTGCAGCACTGGCACATCTCACCCTTGAGAGACCTTCTTTATTTGACTTTAATGCATTGGCTTTTATTTTTAATATGTAACCTAAAAGCATAACAGGGTACAAAATTTGAATATAGTTTAGTACCTGTTTTTATGTTTATTGTTGCCATGGCCCTGAGTGTCTGACCTTCTAAGGTCACTGATTGAGAGCTTGAGTAGTGGTTTGTAGCTGCCTACATTTTTGACATCCTGAAAGATGTTTTAAAATAAGAAGAACCTGAGATTTGTGAACACTTTAAAAGCTTTGCTCTGTACAAAGCACCACATGGCTACGGCACAGTTCCATAAACAGTAGAACTTACGAAGATTGGTTTCCTGTGAATTTGCGTCTTTATATTAATTGACTTTGGTGTCAGCGAAGGCACAAGATCTTATCAAAGCTTTTCTGGCAGAACCTTTATAAGGATTTTGTTTCTTCTCATCACCACATCTGAATTGCCTGGAGTTTTTTACAGGTGAACCACAGGTCTGTCCTGTCTTCCCATCTCCTAATTTAAAAACATCTTAACAAATATTATTCAATTATTTTCAGTCTGTTAGCAAATTACAAGGTGACATACAGTAAGATTGCTATATTCTTAATTCCATCTGCAACCAGGCTAAAAATGTTACATTCACAATTGTCTTATCAAACATAGATGTATTGACGATCAAGGAACTGTGTTGATTGACACCATCCAAGGTGTATTCCCATTCTGTCTGAACAATACCAGTGAGGGAATTTGCTTGAAACATAAACCACTTTTTCTTCCCCAGTTAGAGGGTGATGTGCAGTAATCAGGAGCTTTGAAGGGTTAGTAGGGGACTGTGAACATCTTACACCCGCATCATTTGGCTGTTATGACAATGTCAGAGCACTAGAATTTTTTAGACTTCTTTTTAATGACTAGAATGACTATAGACTATAGACTATATTCTGTGCCTAGATAGTTAATCACCGTAAAATGCAACTGTGGTAATGAGAAGGGAGTATAATCCACTGAACACACAAATCCCTAATATACTTTTGATTATTTTTGGTGGTGTTGAGGTCTTACAACTTTCACCTTGTGATACTAGCAGGGTTTATTTTAAATTTAAGAAGTATTTCTGGGGAAAAATTGATAAAACAATCCTTATGGCAGCAGAGAGAGTATTATTGTATTGAGTATTTTTAATATAAACTATAAATATGTAACGCAAAACTATATAATCAGTGGAATTTGTAAGGTATTTCAGAAGAAAAATGTTTGCTTGATTCTGAATTATTAGTTTAACCCTCCGGATGTTGGTATTAAAACACTTCATTCAGGAAATATTATAATGTAAGCACACTTGGATCCTGGTTTGGATTCTGCATATGCCTTAAGGTGCAGAACGATTTCAAACAATTGAAATGAAGATGCAGTGTAATGAGGAGGCTCTCTTAAATAATGCAGTGCTAGTGTTCTCACTCTCAAGAGTTTGTGTATATGTTACAAGAAGCTTGCCAACTGTGCTAAAGCAATATGGGATGACTGAGGAAGATGTGGCTGGGGGTAAAACTTTGCCAGGAGAAACCCAGAAAAAAGGAAGGGGTGGACACTGGACGGCAGGGGGAAGAATATACAGCAAAACACAAAAGTTCTGGTTGTACAGATTAAACTGTCTCAGGGGCTGTTTTTCCTGGTATATGATGATCACTTGTCTAAATCCTGATGCAAACTCATCTGAATTGTGTGAGAGTTTTGCATACATAAGAGAGGCAGGATTTAGCCCCATATGGCTTATCACTTTGATCTTCAAAGGTCAATTTTGTATTGCTGAGCCAGTTCTGAATAAGTCCCCAATTAATTAGGAAGAGAAAACACGGCTGTTCAGAAAAAAAAGGTGCATCTGCTCAGAGTTACTTTTTTTGCAATGCAGAAATTAATGACCGCAAACAAAACAATATTTTCCGTTGTATTCCCTCTGCCCTTACAGAACAGCAATAATGCAGAACACACCCTCACTAGCTATACTGACTTTTTCATCATCTAGCCCCTCTGAATGACTATAATAATGGATATAGCTCTTGCCTGTAGAGAACTCTGTTTTCTTTGGTAGAAAGAAATTAGATTATCCTTAGCTTTTTGTATAGCATCTTTCATGTAAACTGCATTCCAAAACACATTATAGAGTAAGAGCAGCAACAACAAAGAAAGTAAAAAGTAAAATAGAGAATACTAGCTATAGACAAGAGAGAAAATGAAATCCAAAAAGAAATAAGATGTTAATGAGATAGGGTATCAATTTCATATGGCAGAAAAGGCATTCACACCTACAAATAATAACACTGAGTGAAGAAGCAGAAAGGCCTGTGTTAGATGAACTGAGGAAAAAGAGAATTAATACCTTTAGCTGAATTTGTTGTATGAATAAGGAAAGAAAAATCTTTTGAAATCTAGAAACCCAGCTCACAAGTATCTTCCTGCTACTTTGCAATGCACAGGTGGTGGGATGGAATAAGCCTGAGAAAACTGCTTGGGTTTTTTTATTTATTTTTTAATTCAAATAAGGAAACCATTTTACGAATTTTTAAATTATGAATGCGCTTTTTTTTTAATTTCACTCCTATAGAATCAGAAATCAACAAAACTTTAGCCTGCTTGGTCTACATGAGAAATAAGAAATATCACTTTTTACAGATGGAGAAAGAAGAGGTTATGATTCTTCAGAGTTGCTTATGGCTCAGCTGGAAACACATCCTCGATCGTTTGACTGGAAGAGACTACAAAATCATTTCTTCTCCCACAGATCACTCTCCCAATTGGCTTTGCACGCCTGGTCAATGAAATAAAGTGTTGTTAGCAGACATATCTTTCACGTAATAAGCTGAGAAGTTGCATTTTGTTTATGTCAGACTGCAGAATTTGGACTTTAATAAAACCTCTGCAGGAATCCTCTTGCACTGCAAGTCAACTTGAAGCAGTGGTCTGAACAATAAACGCTGCAGATTTAAGACCCATTCAGCAGGGGACTTACGTGCACATTACTTCAGATGTATTCAGAATCCCACAGATGCTTCCAGTGCCTGCATGTTCACATGCTGGGAAAAGATCAAATAAGGAACTCAGTTTGAGATTTATGATAATACCACTGCTGTAGACTTCTGAAGGAATGGTACAATGTGTCCTTAATTTTATGCTTGAATGCGCTAGAAGAAAATACTGTGGGGTATTCTGTGTAATCAAGAGCTTTGGTTTTTCTTGCCCACAAAATGTGTGGGGAGGAGTAGAGGAGATCCAGGTGGACCAAAAAAGAACATTCATAGTTGAACTGAGCGCAGCTGGTTGCTGTAGATGATATGATTTACTGTAACCACAGGTATTTCAAAGAAGGGGATTCTAAGTGCTTTGAGTAGGCATTTACCAAAAAGATTTAGTTGCAATAGGGATTTGCTAAATATTATTATATAAATTATTGTTTAAGTATTAATAGAAAAATTAATAAAATTAATAAAAAAATTATTGTGAACACATGCAAAGATAAATTGGATCTTGAATCAGTGGACTCCTTGCGTTCTGGTCTTTTCTTTTGTATACTGCATAGTTCCCAGAAATGTAGGGGTAAAAAAAGAGTTCGTAAATGCAAATCGTTTTGTATGATGTGAATGTTATAATGATGAATCAAAGATAAGTATGGCATTTTTCCACACACCTACTCATCTTGAGGGAGAAGGAGAAACTTATCTGCCTTTCCACCTACATAACAACGCAAGGCGCCTGATCTTAGATAAAATAAGCTCCTAGTGTTGATATAGTTGCTTAGATAGATATATTTATCATGCTCTAAGTAAATGTGAAAGAAACACAAAAAAAAATGTGTGCTGTCCCAAGGGTGGGTTCAGAAATACAGAATGTCTAAACCTGTCCTTATGCTTCCCTTTCACTTAGCATCAGCAGGTCAATATTGGATTTTTAGAAAAAAAGTAATCAAATAACTTCGCTTTTTTTTATAATTTATCATCATACCAGGAACTATTTTTCCTATGATCATTAGTTTTTATAAAACACGGTGAACCTAAAGAAAGACCTTTAAAGTGGGAAGAGGGTCTTAGTTTCAACCTCCTTTCTTTAAAGTATAGCTCTGTGACAAGTGTTTTCTGTTACTATTTAACAGACTTTTCAATTGAAGTCCAGATGGTAGAATTTGGCCCAAACTTCAGAGAGCTATAGTTACACATTGTATACCATGAGGTAGTGAGTAGTTGCTTATAAAATAGATAGGCATCTCAAACACAAGGGTATTTCAGAAATCAGATCATATTGCTTCTTTCTGAAAGCACAGTCCTCTTAAATGCCATGCAAGAATCACAATTAATTAAATATACATTTCTGTGTCTATGCAGCATTTATTTAATTATTTTCTCTTAGCAGGCAGGAAAAGCTTAACAAACTGCCGCAGAAGGTCTTCCGATTTTAAGTTATCGAGCGTTTTATGCTGTGGGACTTGTTAAAGTGAACTTTTCTTACCTCTTCTCTCTCTTGGCTTTGGGGAAAGGGGCAGCAGAGGGAAACAGAAGGCTGCAGACCCAGTCTCTGACCTTGACCCACCTGGACAAGATGGGTTTTCTGGCTCTGGGCAGATTTGAGATGTTTGCAAGGCTGCTGCTACAGTACATACCTCCTTCCTCACTAGTGCATGGCTGTCACTCCTGAAACCTCAGGTTGCCCTGTGCTGTGTCTTACTGGAAACTAACTTTGTGGTTGTCTCTTCGGGAGGAGCTGACACCAGTTCCTTTTGGTGCAGGTACAATGTGCAGTGGCACCTACCTCCAGCCCGCTCACCCATGAAAGCCAGCTGTGGTGGTCGCTTTATGGTTATTGGATGGAAGGGAACAGTGAGAACTAATTCCCTGCCTTAAGTTTTACATTTTAAATTGGACAAACTTACTCATTTTAGCTTTCTTCTCTAAGAAATGGGGAGGAACAATAGGAATGGATATTTTTGCTTCTGATGGCTAAGTCTTCACAATTCACTGTGCTGCACTCCGGGTCTGGATTGCTGTTTTGCTTTGTGTTGAGTAAAAGGCCCTTATCTTACTGTGTACGGTCACTGTGGCTTCTCATGAAAACTTTAAATCACTTTCTGCTTTTCTTTATTTTAATTCTTTTCCTATGATGATTTATCTGATCAGTTGTTTGAGGTTGAGCCTATTACCACAAGTAAGATACAAACCAAAAAGGAAGCTGTAGACAAGAAATTTTGTAAGATACAGTCACTGATATATTGGTGCAAAGATGTAATGATATTAAATGATAAGATGCATGTACGGTAAATTGTGCTGAAGCAAATGAGAAGCACCTTTGAATTAAAAGGACAATCGGACTAATGATCGCTTTTGAAACAGTTAATCCTGGTGCTTTGTAAAGACCCTTTGATCACTGGCTGCAGTGGATAAAGGGTTTTGCTTCTTCCAATATTTTTTCTGAAGTGTATTAAGAACAAGGCAGATAATTGTACGTTTTTTATATGTTTAAAGTTTCTACATTTAAAAAGGATTTTCTTTATCTTCATTTAATGCAAACCTTGGATAAATTTGATCAATACGGTTTTAGATGTTACACATATCTGTGCTTTGGATACAGGATTACAACTGAAAGAGTCCATGTGCAAATGAGGGAAGAAGATAATTTATGCTTTCAAATGTAGGTGTATTTCAGGGTGGTATGTACGGTACGCAAGGAATATACAGAGAATTTGCCTTGCTCACTTGAAAAAAATGGTCATTTCATATCCTGAAGAATAAAGGGTGTAGGAAATAGAATAAAATAAAACAAAGAAGTAAAATGGCTAGAAAATGCTTTTTAAATCTTAAGGAATATCATCAGCCGATCCAATTGATATCTGATTATGTGAACAATGCTGAGAGCAGTCTGGACTTAGGAAGAGAGCTGTGGAAGTCACTCTAGCAAGGATGGAAGGCAGGGAGTTGGTTGCACAAAGATCCAGGCAAATAAATTGTAATATCATATTTTGTCCAGTTTCCAACTGAAAGGATGCTTTGAAGGAAGGTACTTAACATTTAATTGTGTTCTCTTCAAAATAACTTGTCCGTGAGCAAAGTTTCTGTCTACACCTATAAATTACTGGTTGGGTTATGCCCTGGAGTATGCAAGTTTACTGCCCTATGAAATTGTTTTTGTTCTATCTACTGTAGCATAGTTCATTCTCATTTTTCACATAAATATCTAATGAACATTCCAAACTATGAAAAATGAAACCCTTTCAGTGACTTCAGTGGGAGCTATGCAGTATGAAATAGGACTTCTAGAAGCAAACTTAATGAAATTGGTAAACTCAGATCAGTAACTAATTTTGTCTTGTTCAATTTATTGTTATAAATAAAATTATTCTAGATGTACGGGAAAAGTTTTCTTCAGCACCTCACTTGAGAACTCTACCTTAAAAACAGTGCAGTTACTGGATACTTACAAACAGAAGTACATGTAGGAAGTCACCACATTTGAATATATAATATGAAGTGATTCAATACATAAGTACAAGATCAACTGTCAGGCCATTGTTAATAAGCCATAAAGAAAAGATATCTGAGATTATTCTGTAATTAGTATTTTGAATCATTCATAAAAAAATACAGTTCTCGATGTCAGAACACCAAATTGCTTGTCAAATATCTGATCCTTGATTTAAGTTGTCCTAGAAACTAAACAACCTGTTCCTTCAATAAGATTTCCATGCAGCCTTTAGAGATGTAGGTATATGCCTGTACATTTAGATTCTTGCATATGCTGTTTTTCTTGGCCATTTTTCTGGGGTCCATGAAAAAAATCTACAGACGCACATATGGGGATATAAAAATATGCCTACAGTTTTAGATACTTGAATATTCTAAGAAGCTCTATAGAAATGTATCTAAATATACCTTGCAGATCTGTTCATAAAAGAAGGGGAAAAAAGTGATGTGTATATAAGATGCATGGGACTGCCATCTTAACTAAAAGACAAAGCTGAAAAGTACATGCAACATTGAAAGTCATGGTATTAGGATCAAACTATGATTTTTGGAGCTTAAGACTGTAATCAGAGAGAAAGAAAAAAGAAAACTGATCTTTAGGTACTGTCAAGTTCAGACTTAGTGATGTTGAGGGAACATCTAACGTAGCTCCTACATGTGTTCAAGTGGACTAGGTGTATTAATAGAGAAAAATTCTATCAAGGGCTTTTAATGAGCACAAAGACACCTTCTCTCAAAAAGCCCTTGAGCTGGAGATTATTGAAAGCTGCAACAACGTGCCAGCACATATGTTTACTCTGTTCTTCTGCTCTTTCATTATGAGTCATAGCCAGAAAAGGGACTATCAGGCTAGATGAACCTTTGGTCAGACCCATAACGGCTGTTCTTATGTAGAGATTCCCTTGCAACTGGAAATCCAGTGGGGTCTGTTAGCAACATTTAATTAAACTGACAGCTGGCAGGGAGCTATCAGCCACAACTGGGGGGGAAGAGTATTCCAAATAAAAATATGGAACTAAGTCCTTCTGAAGAGATGCAAAAAGGATCGGTTCCTGTCATACATACAATTTTATTAGAAGGGAAGCATCTTGTCCATTTTGGCCTTCAATTGGAATAATAATGCACCTTTTTCCTAGTCCCTTCAGTGACAAACAAAATGCAACAAATAATTTATTCTTTGAAATGATCTCATTTTTCTTCATTAATTATCAACAAACAGGTGTTTTTTGCCCATATGGGGTCTGAGAAGTGTTGGTGAGAGAGTTTTCATTTCTCTGTGAAGTTAATGTGAAAAAACCCAGGAGATGAGTTTATGTTCAAACTCTACTGTAACTGTCCAGCTACATGCGGTTTTCCTGTAATGAACAGGTTTCCTTTCTGACAGAGTAGAGTTATCTGTCTCTTAGTGGGGTGGAAATCTGCATACTCAACCTTACATTAGAGTACCTTTTTTCCAGTCGTAACGTCCCTGGGAAAACTGATTTTGAGGAGGTCATTTAAGTCCTGTTGTACTGGTTCATTCTCGGACAGGATGATCCTGGCTTTGTAGACAGAAGTACCTGCGGAGACTTGGAGGGAGATTTTGACAGATGTTCTGAAAATAGTGAGAATGTGCTCAATGGGAAAATACCATGAGGCTGTGGTATAAGTAAAATATTTTCTTATCTTCTCCCTTGCTAGTCACTAATCAGTAGATTTAACACTTCAGAGAAGCTGGGCTTCTTGCTGGCTAGCTGTGAGAATGAAATCTAAGTTATCTGTTGAGACATGATCTCGATTGTTTCTCAGAATTTACAACTCTGGCAGGTAACTCCACGGACATGCCCTTGTGCTGTGCTTGTTTTTGATAGATCCTTGCCCGTTTGATTTCACTGCCTCTGTTTGAGGGACCTAGGCTGACTGTATATTCTCCAGTGTCATAAGCATCATTTCACTGTGCCTTGTTAAAAAATAGACAGAATCTGTTGGCTTTGATTTTAAAACATGCACTCACTGTGCCCAAGTCAAGCTTGGCTTGCAATGCTAATCTGAGATGTGCAACTTGGAGGAAAGCATAGTAACGCTGTGAGAGCAGGAATTCAATTTAGGAAGTCCCATGTGGGATTGCCTCCAGACTTTTGCCATCAGTGACATTGCCCTTCAGCTTCTAACAGACTGACCCGAATCTAGCAGCCACACAGATGGTTAAAGGTGATTGCTAGGACATTAGTATATTGTTTTCCAATAAATAATCAGACAGTCTCAGAAAAGCTGATCAATGGCTAATTCTGTTGCACATAGTTTTGTGCTCTTAATGTTCTTTTTCCATATAGGATTTTACTCCAAACACCTCAGTAGCATTGCAGCTGCTGAAGTCTCTTTAAGTGCATGGCAAACATAGATCCTTCATGAAATACTTTTGTGCTTTTCCATCTTTCCATCTCTGGAGACTTTCTAAATCATGGCAAAATTATTCCTAATGAGATTTCCTTTTTAAATACTAAATTAAGTGGAACTTTGTACAGCCTTGGCCACTTGTGGTCTTTCTCATATGGAGAAAAATAGTCTTGAAGTTGTGGTATTTAGGCTGCTATGAGAATTCAAAATTTGAAAAAGTTAAAATTTCAATATTCAAATTTCTAGTAACTTTTATTGGACTCTTCTGGGATTTGAAAACATGCATTTAACTTGAGTATTTCAATGCAAACTCCCCAGGTAGCTTTATTATGGAGGATTTGGAAGAGCTGTACTTGTTCCTCTACTCTTTCTCTTGGCAGAACTGTATGTATTTCACTGATGAAACTTCTTAAATAAGCAGCACAAGAAAGTTCTTTGGAAGTCTGGAGAATAAAGGATTCAGTCCTACTGCATATTTTTTCCACTTCAAAACTTGACAGTGATTAATCATAAAGCATTGCAAACAAAGGTATGTTATTATTTTAGCACTAGGCATTTGCAGAAGATTTTGTTTTAGGATCAGCACTATTATTTGTGCATTACACAGAACAATGAGTGATTGTAGCTCAGCTCTCCATTCCTTACTTGCTTTGTTATCTTCTCTTTGTCTTCTATGTTATCTTCATTTTTTTACCCTCACGTGCTACTTTCATCAAGTAATGTAGGATGGATTTTTTCTTACTGCAAGGTGGAGTTTCTTTCTCATGAGTCCATGAGGCTAATCATATATCTGTATTCAAGATATAACTCAGAGTAAATTGAAGTATCTTTGTCTTCCCTCTGTTACATCTTTTGACAGATTTGATGGGCAATACATTTCAGAATTAATTAATTAATTTTGAAAACATGTATTTCTGCATTTTCCTTTTATAATGAGTGAGATATAAGTGCCCCATGGATAACAGATTTTTGGTATAATTTTTGATAGCTTTTGGGAAAAAGAAAAACATAATGTTATATGTGATAGAAGAATTATATCAAATTATTGAAACCACATGATCAGATGAGTAACATGAACACAGAAAAATCCTTCAGGTCCTTGATGAGATAGTTTGTTGATCAAAGTTCTATGTGGACACTAGGTGCACATTAAAATAGGCTTTTATTTCAGCTTGTATTAACAGCATAATGGTGTCCACTACTATGCAATATTCAGTAAAAGTAATTTTGTACTTAATGATTACAGGGTTTTTTTGTGTAATTGTTTTTTTTTTTTACTTCATTGTCTACAAAATATGGTGGATCTATCAAACATGTTATTAGAAGGGGGTGAGCTGCAGATGTCTTTTATCAGTTACTACACAACTTTAATACATAACCTATCTCAAAGCAACCACTTTCTTCCATTTCTTTTACAACTAATGGTGATTTCCTGTAGCACAGCTATTATTGCCATGGAAGGAGCTGAGTCTGGATTCTTCTAGTTTTAAAACATTAAAATCTAGGCAGAAACAAAGCCTGAAGAGCACTTGAAAGATTTCGTCCCTGTTAGAACAAAAAAGGGTACAGCTCTGTGACAAGGATTGACCTGTGGTCCAACCAGCTTCCCAGTGTTTGATCTGTTTTCGATGTCCTAAGCCTTCCTTGACTTACAGACATCGTTTTTCATCCGTTTGATAGCTACATTAGTAAAAGAATCCCGATTTCCTTTTTACGGTAGTGTGCTGTTAGCATACTTAATTCTGAATACAGTTGCATTCATCACTGGGCAGCTTGGTTGAGGTTGACTGAGATCCATCTATTCTGGCTGAGCCTTTCCAAGTTTGGCCTAGGAGAGCAAAAGCTCTTCTTCCCATTAGCTGCCATTCTTTCAGGGGATTTCACATTAGCTGTGGACTTCGATGGAAAGAGTAGGTTCTTCTGTATCTTCCTACATGGATAACAGCTTTCTCCCCATGTTTTTCCTTCTTTGATGTTAAGTAGAACCTTTGTTCCTTTCAGAATGTTAGTGAGAATGAAGCCATATTTCTACCATCTGAAAAAATGATAGGCAGGTTTAAATCCCGCCCTAGTACAACTATTGAGAGACTACGTAAAAGCAAACTTTGATCCTACTTGCTGGTCATTTTCCAAAAAGGCAAGGCAGTGCATTCCCATCGTTTTAGAAACAGTTGGAATAGGCCCAACTCAGATCACTTACTGGACTTCTTATCCAGAATCCTTAGTCTGAATCTAAGAATTTTTCAGTGATTCAACTTACAGAGTTGCCACTTGTATTCTTACTGAATAAGGATTTTATTCTTTCCTGAATAAGGACTTATTCCATAGTAGGTGTATATACCTGCTGTATCACTTACAAGATAGGATTAATTCAGAAGATTAATCTGATATTTGTGTCCTCAAACAAAAGACAGATGCAAGTAATTAGACATTTAGTAAAAGTAAACATTGCTATATTTCTGCAAGTTATTTTATATATACATAGATGGTACCTTTCACCCAAAAACATGTAAGTACCTCTTCAGAATTTATTATTCTCCACATTTAAAACCATTTCAGTGTTTTTACTCTTGTTCCATCATTTCTACATTGTTGTTACGTGCTTTAAAGCAGCCTGACACGTGTTCAGTTTGCAAGCTGTCTTCTATTGCATGCACAGGTCTTCTGAACACATTCCTGGCTCTTCCTTCAGCTCGAAGTTCTCAGGCCCACTGAAGCTCTCTAAGCATGTCTGCTGGTTAGTCACTTTTGACCTGATGCCTTTTTTCCTCTAGGGCTTTATGAATTAAGCAAATATTTCCTCCCAACATGCTTCAAGAAAAGACTAATTAGCAGATCTACTCACTTCTAAACTTCTTGAGAGATATTTTATCACTTGTTATTAAACACATAGAGATGTCAGGCTCCTCCCTTTAACTTTGTTCTCTGATCCAAATCTCACAACACAGTGCCACAGACTCTCTTAAAGCTACAGTAGTGGTGTAGTCAACTTTAATTTGGTTACATTTTTAAAATTAAGGTAGGCTTCTGTAGGTTTGTTTATGTGGAAGGCTACAGAGTGACTCTTTTCACTCACTGACTCATTCCTTTATATTACTGCTGTATTATAAAAGAAGTATCGATGATCTTTAATATCACTATACCTTCAACTGATGTAAAGGAACATAAAGACCTGAAGCAGTATACAAGACTTAGCTTTATTCTCTTCATATTTTATAACCCTCAATGGTAAGAAGCCAGCAGATAAAGTTTGTTAGTATTTTTAGATCCTAATGGTGTTTTTACCCGAGTGTCCAGCTCTCAAAATACTTTAAAGTCAGATAAATATAGTTAGGTACTAACATCAAAATAGATATATGAATTTTGCAAATGTAACTTGCAGTCTCAATACCTAGCTAAATAAACTCAGCCTTCCTAATTTGTATGAGAGAAGGTTACTTAACTTATAACTTAATAATGTACAAGTTGTTGTGTTTGGAAGAATGAGGGTGATGGATTTCTATTTTTGATTAAAAAGGTGTAATCAGACCCAGTTGTAGTAAACAGAAGTTAGAAACATTAAACTGATTAAAAGGAAACTTCCACAGGGGCACACCCTTCATACCTTGAAATGTTTATTTTTTTAGCTATATACACTTTAGCTCAGATGGAAATCAGCTGGTTTCAGATATTATAAGGTAACATTCTTTGGCTCGTTACACATAGAACCACTCAGAAATTATGTTTCAATTTCATTGGAAATTCTGACATAAAAAAGTTAAAACAAATACTGAAATTTTCCATAGTGAAAGTAAAATATTTAATTCTCAAGTGTTTAACTTTTTGGTCTCAGTAATGTTTTCGTGTCATCTCATACTGAATAAAAAGGCTAAAAACCCCTCTAAACGATACATTCAAAATAAAAATTGCACATTTTAACTTAATGTTTTAATATTACTAAGATAAATGGAAAAAATGCAACCAGTATGTCTTTTCATGATTTAAAATTTTGCCAAACAAGGGCAAAATATTTCAATTTAAATGAAACTGCCTTCCCAAAAGCTAACTTAGGCCTTTGAAAAGGATTCTGATGAACCTTAAGTGTGGAAGAGGCCAAGGTAGATGATGACAATTGTCTCTTTGGGTCTGAAAATCTTTTTGCTTTTAGCGTAATCTATGAACAGAGCTCCTCATATATGGTGTCATCTCTGTAAGCTAATTATGACTTGTAAGAGAACTTCAGCTTGCTCCTGCGTGGCTGAAGTCAGCGTGGCTCCTGATGACAATTTCCATGAAAGCAGACTAAGGTCTTTGAACACAAGGTTGCAAGTGAGCACTCGAGCAATATTGACATGGCCTTAACTTTATTTTAGGTATATTATGTGGAGAATTTATGCAGTAAACCCCATTACCTCCATGTGCAAGATTTTGTTGCAGGAAACTCTGAATCTATATTATATTTGTTTTCCGGGGATTAGATTTACCTATAAGTTTCCCTGTCAGAAGTGAACACTTAGTGATTTTCATTAAAAATTTGGGCTTATAATTTCATGTAGAGAGAACCCCCAGAATTCTCTTTTCCCAGTTTCAGACAAAACTTAGCTGACAGTTATTTTGTTTTACTTTGAATTTGAGACTATTTTTTGAATGTCACATTCAAGCTCAAACATCAGTAATCAAATTCAGAGTTATCTTCATTAAAGTTATGTAAGTCTTTATACGCAAACTATTTTGATAGCTCAAATTCTGAGTAAATAAATATTTGATGACTATTTTAAGAATAATTCCCTGATAGTAAACTGTTTGGTTAAAGAAGTACATAAAGAAAGATGGAAATAACTACTTTTGCCACCAACATTCTGGAAGATGGCAAAAAGCATGAGGGAATTTTTTTTTTTTTCAAATTGCAGTGAACACAAGAAGTCTGTGGCTATTTTATGACCACAAAGAAAAAGAATGTCTTCACTTATAGAAGCAGACCAAAAAAGCTTCATAATGAAAACATTAATCACTGCTGCTATTTTTCTTAGAAGGAATGATTAAAAGTCAGGTTCCGCTGCCTGTGTGCAGCATTTAAGTGCAAAGGAGGTGACTGAAGGCAATCTCTGAACATCATGATAGCAGTAAGAAGCATGCAAGGGAAAAATAAGACACCAGCCTACCATTAAAATCAGGGAATCCAGGACAACTTAGCTGAAAACAGTCTTTTGTATCACCGATGAAATATTTAAAATAAACAGGGCAGGGAGTGGAATAAAAAAATATTAAACTGAAGATCCCCGTAGGGAACAAATTATCTTAAAAGAGGAAAGGTTATATTTATTCAGAAATGTTTTTACAAAATCCAGCCCTTCTTGTGATGGGGTTTCTTTTTCTGCCTAGACATAGTTATAAGGAATGCTATAAGCTCCTGTGTCATCTTCATGATGCTGAATACCCCATCAGGGATTGTGATTATACTTGGAGGTGAACTGGCAATTTTTATGCCTGACCCACCTCTAGAATTTTTTGAAGCAGCCATTTGCATCTAAACTCCCTAAGACATCAAATCTAAATCTCAGGCCCATTAGCACTGAGAATTTTAGAGAAATGGAGGTAAGAATAGGCCTGTATTCAAGCAAATTTACTTTCAGAGAAAAATATGTGAGGTAACCACAGGCCAGGGTTTGAGTTCACACTATTACTTTGTTATAAAGCAGAACTGATGTTACTTTAAAAAAAAATATTTTAAAATCTTTTAGAAGTTAGGCATTTATGAAATTTCTTTTCATAACCTAAATTATGAAAATTAGTTAGCAAACAAAAAATAAAGAGGGTCTCCTTTCCTCATTAAGGATGTACCTGGCATGTAGCCAAAAACCAGAAAACAGCAGTATATTTCTTTTTTCATGTTATGCTTCTGCAAGTACTAAATCTGCAAGTAGGAAGAATCATGTTTCCCCAGAGGGAGATATTCATACCCACTGCGATGATAAAAAAAAGACATAGCTGTGAAAGCATTGCAACAGCTGACCAGTAAATGTAAGTGGAGACCAATTTCAATTACATTCTTTTGGCCACAGATTGTTTTGAAGTTTGACTGGACATCCCACGTCCTTTATGAACTAGTTACACAGTGATTCACTATGGAGAGGAAAGTCCCTGTCTCATAACCTTCCAGAATTCATTCTTTTCAAGCTTTTCTTTTTTTGCTGGGTATGCAACTTTTACCCATTCATAAACATCTCTACTACAGATGAATTTTTCTTTTAGCACCTCACTTTCAAGACTGTGAAAGTTGGTTTTCATTTACACAAATAACACTAAAAAGTCAAAGGATGAAAAATGTGTTGTTTGTGGCATTTTTTTCAAATCTGGAAAAAAGAAACCCAGTAGTTTTGGTGATGGTGAGAATATCCCTTGCAGTTATTTTCTGTCAGATGCTGGTGTTAATGGAAGCTGCAGTGGTACGTTTGGAACGATTTCTTTCTGGGGGGAAAAAGAAAAAAAGAAAAAAGGATTTTTTACTATTCAGAATGGAAGTATAAAATAACAGATCTCTCCTGCTTCATGTCACCTTAGAGACAGACTCTGATGACTGAAGCCCATAGCCAGTGGTCTCATATAGAGCCAGAGCTGGTTTTTTTACTTTCTTCCTTTTCTATTTTAGAATTAACATCTGCTTTGCCCATGATGTAACTATCTGTGTAAGTGCATGTGTTTGTAAAATGTGCATGGCTGTATGTCTATGAATACCTATACGAATATAAAAAAACCCAGATTTAAAAGGAATGGGTGAATTGTATTTATCAGGATGTTTTGTTTTTTCAATGGTTTCGCCGAATGTCTTAAATTTTTTTTTTTTCAAAAGAATGAATAAGAGGAAGACCCAACAAAAAACATTGCCAGAAGGCCTTTTTTAAAACACTAAAATAAGAGAGACATGTTGAGCTCTTCAAAGCTGTTAGTTTTGAGTAGAAAAGCTCATGACTGTAACTGACATGTTAGTGAAAAGGCATCATCGACCTGCTTGTGCATTAAAGACAACTTTGTCCTAAATATTAAAGGATTTTGAGAGAATGTATTTTTACTTAAATAAAGGAAAAAAGACATCACTGTATGGGCTCAAAATGCAGACTGTTATTGTCTGTTACAAGATAATAACAAAAGCTCTCATCCTCCATTACAGAACCACGGAATTACAGAATCACAACACCACAGAATCACAGAATGTTAGGGTTTGGAAGGGACCTTCGGCGATCACCTAGTCTAACCCCCCCTGCCAAAGCAGGTTCACCTAGAGCAGGTTGCACAGGAACGCATCCAGGCGCGTTTTGAAGATCTCCAGAGGAGACTCCACCACCTCTCTGGGCAGCCTCTTGCAGTGCTATGTCACCCTCAAAGTAAAAAGTTTTTCCTCATGTTGAGACAGAAATTCTTGTGTTGCAGTTTGTGCCCATTGCCCCTTGTCCTGTCGCTGGGCACCACTGAAAAGAGTCTGGCCCCATCCTCTTGACGTCCGCCCTTCAGATATTTATAAGAATTGATGAGATTTCCTATTGGTCTTTCCTTCTTCAGGCTAAACAGACCCAGGTCTTTCAGGCTTTCAGAGGTGCCATTCCCTTGATCATCTTTGTAGCCCTCTTCTGGACTCTCTCCAGCAGTTCGTGTCTTTCTTGAACTGGGGGGTCCAGAACTGGACACAGTACTCCAGATGTGGCCTCACCAGGGCAGAGTAGAGGGGAAGGATGACCACACTCGACCTGCTGGTTACACTCTTTTTAGTGCACCCCAGGATCCCATTAGCCTTCTTGGTCACAATAGCATGTTGCTGCCTCATGGTCAACTTGTTGTCCACCAGGACTCCTAGGTCCCTCTCTGCAGAGCTGTTTTCCAGCAGGTCAATCCCTAACCTGTATGTTTTAGTGTATTGGATACTAGGTGCCACTTTTGTCGATTCAGACCAAAGTATTATTTAAACTATTTAATTTTTAAAATGTTTTTCTTTCTATTGCCTTACATCAAAAAGTGTTGCCACTATTCGCTGAAGAATGAACTGTCTTTGCAAGAGTAACTGAGTTGTTTGCTGAGGTATTTGGTGAGCCTCTGACGAAATGAAGACACAAAATTTTAGGATATTTCCATTCTGCGGTTAGTTGGTGACTGCAACAAAGGAGATGTAATGGAATGAGACTTTATTTAACTAGATTTGGACATGAATAGCAGTGAAGATGCCATGGCATGGACTTCAGTCGGAGCACGGAGCCTGCAGAAGGCTCAGGTTCATATCCATAAAGCTAAGCTTCACTGAAGTCCATATCGGTACATCAGTGATCATACGGTTTCTTGGTGTAGTTAAGTGAAGGTAGCTCTGCAATGAATGCACGGCTACGTTCAGACCTCCCAGCTACAGTACTTTGGCATTAAGGAGACATTTAGATTTTGAAGAACTATTGCTTGTGAAATTTGATCTTCAACTTGTAATTATATCTTCCTGGGTGCCACTCCCTGTTGACTCATGCTCTAGAAAATTATTGTTAAGGGCATCTAGGGATACACAAGAGGATGGCAGCAAGTTGGTTGTGGTTTAAAAAATAATTCCTAAAAATTCCTGATTGGCAGCGTCAGTGAAAGTCCCAGACACAACAGCCTCTTACCTTATTTTTCTTTAGCATTCAGATTTCTTAGCATCCGAATTTATCAAATAATGAACTGACTTCTTAAAAAAAGTCTTGATGGATTCACTAAGTCACAAGTGTATCCTGATTTTTGTCACCAGAACTTGAGTGTGGAGCATCTTGTTGTTTTTAATATCTCAAATATTATTCTCTCAAATATCTCGAATATCTGAAGTAGGTTCCCAGCAATTGGAACAGACTTTCAATAAAACCCAGTCTAGATTTTTGAGACTTTCAGTATAATCAGGGAAAGGACTGGAAGAAGAGGAGAAATGTAATTGTCTGCTTTTCCTCATGTTCTCTTGCATCATGTGACACTGCCAGAAGTGCGAAGTCTCCTGTCAGACAGAGGCTGTGCCTGCCTGTGGCAGCACCCTGTGTGCCTCAGGAGAGTTTCTTTCTGACTCTTCCGAGTCTGTGACATCTGTTCCCCTACTTGGAATAAGAGCTTCTCTACCTTCATGCACTTCTGTAATGTCTTGTGGAAACTTTCCACAGCCTGCATTAAAATTTTCTTGGCCTAGTGACCAGTCACATATAATTAATCTAAAAAAAAGCAAATGTATATTTGAAGGCAGATAAGAAAGTTCTGCCAGGTAAGACTGGGTCCCAGATGTGCTCTGACTATTTGTCTTGAGGTTTGTCAGGAACAATGTGATTTGTGATGAAGCTGCCATGAAATAATTGACTTGCAATGATGTATGCTGAGACAGGTGAGGTATGCCTCCTTATGCTAAGAAATAGATAGCTTGTCAAAGCAAGCACATAGCTTAATTCCTTCCCCCTTTTACAATGATAGGGCTAGGGATACATGGGGAGATAAAATAGTTTAGATGGTAAGCTGGTTCTGAGTAGTATGGTTGTGGTCCCAGCACTGAATACACTTGAACTGAAAACTGTCTTCAGCTTTTTTGATACAAAGACATTACTCTTTCTTGTGTATCCTACTTAGTTGGTCCATAATGTAGTGCTAGATCCTAGCTGGGGTAGAGAGAATACGGCCCTTGTGTTTACATTCAGCTTCATCTTTCAGTCTTTGCTTCAGGAGGTTCATTTGTTTGTGCAAGTTTTCTACCAAGTCTGCTTGCTATTTTCCAAATACACATGCAACATCACTTCTTCTGTCACCCACCTCCACATACTTGAGCATTTAATGGTTTACAATTAGCATGCCATGAAAGCTACAATGAATATTTATCATTATAAAATCACCGTAAGTTTAACCACCAAAATAATGCAGGTACTACATTTCCCTTTTGTTTTATTTTTTATTTGGTAGAATCATTGCTGTAAGACACAAAAAGAAAGCAAAAAGCTCATTGATCCAGCGTACTGACAATATCTTCAAAATCTACCAGGTTTTTGTTTGGTGATAACCTATTTCCTGCAAACTGTGTTATACAGAGCACCTGTAAGTAAGCCAAGCCGGGCATGGAACAAATTGTTTAAGATGTGATTTTTATCATGAGGGAGAAAACAACTCAAAAACATATTATTGTAGATCGGGACTGAGTATGTCCTCATTTTAAAAGCACATGAGTTACCAGCTGCTAACCATGGTGCAGAGCAGCTGGACTGAGCCCCTCATCATGTGGGGCAGTGCTTGCCGTGAGCCTGATTTCCAGTGCCCACCTCTGCTCTCCTTCTCTTCATCGTCCCCTGGCCCCAGCTGCTGGATATCACACTTGATAGCTTTTAGACAGAAAACAAATGGATACTTATCATCACTGGCACAGTGCAGTTCATATTAACTGTTTTATTCCTCTAATCAAGCTCTGGGATGACTGGGTACAAGCTTAGTTTTACAGATCTGAGAGCAGACAAAAGAGGCTTAGAACAGTTTGGTGCTAAGACTTTTTTCTTTTTTTGCCCAGAGTATTTGAAGAACTACTTTCCATCAGTGCCATCTTAATGTCTTTAAAATATGTGACAGATACAAACCCTTAATTTCGTCTCCTCTGTCATATATAAATTAAGGAATAGGTACAATAGGATAGGGCACAATTATTGCTATCTGTTCATAGTTGAGCTGCCTGAAAAGAATCTGTCTGTCTGACTCCTTGGTCTCAATAACAGCTTTTAGTGCAGCCCTCTCTGAAGCCTGTTCATAAGTCCTTTTAATTGACCGGGTTTGAACACAAACATTCCCTTTTGGGTAAGAAGATAGTTAGCTCTCATTTCCTCATACAAATCTTAGATTCGTCATAATTTTAGCCAAGGGAAATTTAGACCAATATATCTTTTTAGGTATATCCCTAGACAAAGAAGGATAGCAAATGTTTAGAAACCAGCAACAGGGACAATCTGAGAAATCATGCCAAGTCAGTCAGAAATGCTGACAGGGTGAAACATGTAGACACTATTTGTTCTTATGATTCACAGCCATAAATCCTCCAGGAATATTAGGTGTCTGAACCATCTGCCCTTTGGCACCTCTGCAGCAAATGGTAAATCCAATGGTACCATGTATGAGACATCTGTTCTCAAACCCGATTTCATCTTGATTTGGGGAAATCTTTTTTCACACTTCATAAGATTATCCTAAGTACTGGCCTTAAAACCTGCCCGTTTAGTACCTCTGCTAGCTTTTGTGGAGGAGTAATTATTCCTTATTCAGTTTGCTGGCTCCTATGAATCCTTTTCCTAGACACTCATCTCTGTGTCTGGGCACTTAGCCCAGGCTGTAGATTTCAAAGGCAGCGGGGTGCTGAGAGGTTAGACACCGTAATGTTGTAAGTACCTTTGTGGATCTAGCATTTCATCATTAGCTGAAAATTGATAGTCTGTTATTTGTTTGAGCAACAGCTGTATATGCAATATAAAGATAAGGGTGTACATACAGTGTTTTGTGTGTTGGAGATAGCTTACACAATTCATTATAAAGGTAGCAACAAGGCTGAAGTGCATTTTATTTTGTTCCTATTAGTACTTAACACATTCTTCAATGTAGAGATGCTAAGATGCACAGTACCGACATGATTGAACTTGCTGCTGTGATGATGGAATGGTGTTTCTTCTACACCATCTTGACTGAAAATAGCTTTTTTTAGATACTGCAGTTTTTCATTGCTTAATATCCATTCCACACAAAGTGTAGATGGCTGTATATAGTGTATTATATGTATGCATTTTGTAATATTTGAATTTGAGTTTTATGTGGAAAGAATGTTTTTTCCTAAAGGCCATTGCATGAATAGAAATGGTTGGAAAATGTACTCTCAAAATTTATGAGGTAACAATTTATTCCTTTATGTCATTTTTTAGGATCTGTTTTACTTTTTGTGCCTGAATGACTTGGGGGACAGCTGAGAGCTTGGCACTGTTTATCAGTTTTTCCTTTTTAACAGTGAATTGCTGTTTGTTAAATTTACAGGATGGCTGCTAAATATTTCTCTTACATTTCAGATCTGTAACTTGAGAAAGAGGTTGCAGTAAAGGGCTTTTTGAGTGTCTCACAATAGCTTAATATCACTTTAGAAAATTGGCTAAAGTTTTTCATAGTACAGTGTCCAACTTTTCATTACTGGATTGTCAAAGATACCTGGTGAATATGAGGGTCACCTGCTATGTGGGCTCATCTGTTGTTATTGGCAAATTAGCTGTCCGTCATGGGGAGCCAGGCTGTTCATAAAAATGTGAAGAGATGTATTGCCAGGGAAAGGCACTCTATTTCATTTTAAAGCAGATAAGAGTAAATTATTTATGTTATATCTTTATACTATTTATAGATGGTAAAGAAATGTGTACAAACAATTCTTGTTAGAAATGGCAGATGTTCTAATTTGCAAATATTATTTCTTTCATGTAAAGCAGAGAAGAATTCAGGATAAATCTATATGGTGGTATGCATCTCTCAATCTAATAAAATAATAATGTAACTTCCCAAGAAATTGATGCATAGCTGAAAAAGGTAATATGTTTGCCTGTGACTAAAACTGGCTGATTTCATTTGAAAGTTGTTATTTTTATACTGTCAGTTGATAATTCTATGCTTCATTTATGCCATGTCTAAACTTGATTCAAACTTAGGATCTGCCTCTGCAGAGAACTATTTCAGTTGATGAGATTCTAGAAGCAGAGCAAAATCTAATAATGAATCTAATTTTTTAATTTCCTAATTTTTTAAACATTACATTTGAGTAAAAGGAATAAAAAAGCCTTCATAAATGTCTTTATTTTGTTTGTTTGTTTTGCTTAAAGATTAAATACATTCAGCTCAAGAAAGCTAACAGAAGAGACCTTCAAAACTTCTTCATGTAGCTCTACATCCCAAACTGCATCTGGCTGGACACCTGTTTTTGTACAAATCCTATCACTGACAGTGTGTATCAACCCAATTTGTAAAGTACTTTGGAAAAACAGAAGGTTCACATTTTGATAGGGATGACAAGACTGTTGAGAAAGTTGGAAAGCCTCTCCATATACAACACAGCCATCTAACTGTGCCTTTAGTTGTCTAATTACCTTTAATATGTAGACGTGTATATGCCCCAAATGATCTTATACATCAGAAAATAAATACTGACATTCATTAAAAATATAAGAGCTCTTTTAGAGCACATTCTTATTCTTACTCATGCCCAAGACAATCTTTGCTGTAGAAGTATTTAGATACAGAGATGCGAAAATTATCATTGACTTTTCCTTTGCCTACTAACATGTCACTTTTTGTTAGAAGTAAACATTTTCTCATTTTCGTCATTTCCTGTTTTTATTAATGATTAGATTCTCCACAAGAGGCTCGTGGGAATATTCTGGGAATAAAAGTCAGCAGCAAATATTAGTAGGAGTTAGATGTACCAATGTGAATCAGGCAATAGTTCTTAAAAAAAAATAGTTAAAATAAACAAATCAGCAAACAATCACACAAAGATCATCTATTGTATAGGAGGTTGGTGCCAATCTGGACTCCGTGCTTCATGAAATAGGCTCGAGGAATTTCTCTCCTTATCTGCTCAAGTATTGATAACAGTGTCATAACTGGGAAGTAGAGATTCCCCTGCAGTGGTGTATGAAAGCCATTAGAAATCACTAAATTTCTGTAGAAATTTGTCCCTTTTTGCAGGACAGGTAAAATGTAAAGATTTCAATTCATACTTTCCTCCTTGTGGCAAGAAGAGATATAAATACCATGTCTGCGTTTGTGTTCATTTGCTGATTAGTAATTTAGAATATTCAATGACAACCCAAAACCTCTTAAATAATTAAGACAACTTAATTAAGAATGTCATAATAACAATTAGAAGTGATCTGTGTGTATTTGTTCATAAGAGAACATTTCAAGTTCTGTACTTGATTCTGTAGCCACAGCATTTATTGTTAACCTTATACTCTCTGCTGAAAAAGCAGAGGTGTATCGTAGTACCTGATACCAAAGAGCTACATTACAAACATAAGATAGTTATCAAATTACGGCTCCACATTTAAATGCAGCCCTGTGGCAAGGCTGAGTTCTCAGCTGCCATAAGTTGGGGTAGCTCTGTGGACCTCAGTCCAGCTGAGCCAGAGTACGGTGCTTGGGGGTCTGGCTTAGGATGTCGTTTTAAACTTTATATAAAAAGTAAAGTAACAGGTACCTGAGTTGAACTCTTCAATGCACTATTGAGTGTGTAAGTTTGTACAGTGCATATTTCAAAATAAACAGGTAAGGTAACTTTTTGGCTGCCCTCCCTTATCTCAGATTAACATCTTGTTTTCTTTGCTTGCGTGGTTAACTATGGGTTATCTGAAGTGTGGATATTTAACACATTCACATTCTTTTTCTTTTTTCTTTAAATTTTTCTCAGGAGGTGTTTGCATTGCTCAGTCACTCAAAATTCCTCGGGAACCAAGACCAGGAGAATTTGAAAAGATCATCAAGCGCTTGTTGGAAACTCCAAATGCTCGAGCAGTGATCATGTTTGCGAATGAAGATGATATTAGGTGCCTGTTTCCTATTTTGTGTGTTAAAGATGTTCTGTCTTCACAGAGATGCTCAATTGGCTGATGCAGAATAGAGTAACACAGGAGGTTTCAGATTTAATCCCTTGTAAAAATTTTTGGAACTCTGGTGATAAGAAATTGAGTTGCAATTATATAGAGGGCTGGTCCTTTATTCTGTGGAGATCTAACGTGTTCCTAGTCCCTAAGAGTGCAGCTCCAATAGATTGTTATTTGGTGACTGAAAGGGAAGATACCAGTGAGAAGGCTAGAAAAATATGGCTAAAGATGAAACAAATTAACTTATATAGTACTGTATCTTGAGTTCACTACAGCTGTTGTTGAATTTGCTTTAGAATGTGAAAACTATTGACTAATTGGTTAGTGTGAGCTTACTTATGCATAGCCAGAATTAATGCTGGGGATTCTCAAGTTCTTTGTAAATGCAGTTTGTTTAATTAGTCATTTACTGTTTATTTGCAGGCGAATACTGGAAGCAGCCAAAAAAGCTAATCAATCTGGACATTTCCTCTGGATTGGCTCAGATAGTTGGGGGTCAAAAATTTCACCAGTTCAGCAGCAGGAGGAGATTGCGGAAGGAGCAGTAACTATTTTGCCCAAAAGAACATCAATAGATGGTAGGAATGCACATGACACAAACCTTTCATTTTCTGACAATGTTCAAACACCCTAGCTCTCTTAAAAAAATAATTAAAAAATCATGTATTCCTTGATTACAGAGAAATCATGGAAAACTTGTGTTGGCCTGATCCAATATTTATTTGATATCTCTATTGAGATGAGGAGATGCTGAATCTGCAATTAGGCAATCTTATAACTGTCTAATAACTAGAGCATGTGTAGTGGAGAGCTTCTTACCTATAGCCTGGTGGTTCTTTAGGACAAAAAAGGAGAGTATCGGATGGATGATAACCCAACACATTCTCCTGGGAGGACATCAGTCTAAGCTCTGCTTTCCTCTCCTAAACTTACTTTAAGAAGTCACTATATTAATAAAGTTTTTGACTTGGTGGATGAAGTGGAAACTGTTGGTTTGAATCACCTTATTCTTGGGAGGGTACTGGACATAATAACATGTCTTACTGTCTGGATAAGTGCTCTAAACTGGTAAATAATCAGAAAAACCGAGCACTATTGATGCTACTTGGAGAATTTAGCTACATGGAAACATTTGTAAAGAGCTTATTCCAGATGGTACGTGTTAGTCATGATTTCATTATGGCTGCTGGGTTGAAGTGATAAGGCTGGTGCAGAATCTGATCAGGTTTAAGCAGGAATCTTTAGTTTCTCCACTAGGGTCATTAAACATAAATAGAAGCAGAGTTTTAGGTGTCCTAGAAGACTTGTTCAACAGAGAGCTACCTAGTGATTTTAGGTGGCCTTGAAATGAAATTTATTTGGATCACAGTTTTTGAGTAAGTAGTTATTATAGTTTGTCTAATTTCTTGTAAGTATCCAATTCTTTATTTGGGTCATCTGCGTATTAAATATTTCCCTAACCATCTTCATTGCATTTTTTCAATTATAGAATCCTGCCAGAGCTCTAGAGGCTCTTTAACTGCTGTAGGTATTTAAAAAACCTTATTCTACAGCAAATATGGGATAATAACAAATATATTATTTTTTTTAATCCGTAGATACTACTATGCTCATAAGGTATCTTATTATAGTAGTTTGTACCTCAGGCTTTTTCTTGTTCTGATATTTACACAAAGTCTGTTATTGTTTTTAAATAACTATTTTTATACTGTATCATATATCAATGCTTCTTTCACTTCTTTTAAATGTAGGATTTGATAGATATTTTCGGAGCCGAACACTTGCTAACAATCGAAGAAATGTATGGTTTGCAGAATTTTGGGAGGAGAACTTTGGATGCAAGCTAGGATCACATGGAAAAAGAAATAGCAATATCAAGAAATGCACAGGTAACTGTGAAAGTAAAACATTAAGTAAGTTGTTTATTGGGGTGCGGGAATGGAACTGCTTTCTTTTCATCAGTCTGCTGTCTCCCTTCAGTTCTCCAATACAAAATATTGTGTTATAAGAAAAGTGTGACATTTTTTCTCAAAGCTGAAGAAAAAATTCATGGGCAATGTTTGAAGGAGTTCGTAGTTAATTTGCACAAATCCAATGATGGTACAGATTTTGCTAAAGACCTGTGGCTGTGGTTTAATTCCATTCATGTTTTCAATGACCTTCTCTCTCACCCCATCTATGGTTGTTAATATGACTGTTTTAGGGAATGGGCATATCACACTAATTCTCATACTGTTATCCCTGAAGTATATACAGACAAAATTAAATTTCTGTTTTAACTATTGAGGTCTTGATGATAGGTCAAGTCATGAACTCCTTATTTAGTTTACAAACTGTGTTTGAGGATGAAATAAAAATCAAATCAATATGTCCTTTTTACTTGTCCTCATGTGAAAAGAAATTCTGGGATTCTATATCGTCCTATAAAGCTGGAAGTCTCTATGAAGTTTGAGGAAAAACTTTACGTAACTGGCACTGGTGTTCTCAAACCTGCTCGCTCAGGCATCATACCCAGACACAATTGTCACGACAGCTAATATAGCAGTCACATCAGTAGATTTGGGTTTCATCTCACCTGTGAGATGTTGGCTTTTTGTTGTTCCTTGCAGGGTTTACTGGTTACAAGGTTTTACAAGGTGTACTCACAGAAGACTAAAGATTGTTATCTTTAGTTTTCTGTGACTACAGCAGGCTGTTTATGTTACTTTTTATATAGATAGTTTTTCCTAGTGTCAGGGCTCCCAGTGTCATTTGCTTGATACTGCCACCATCTCTAGCAGTACTGGTAGCCACCACCATCTCCACAACTAGTGCCAGCAGTAATACTGTTTCCTGCACTGCATACATAAGTCATCCATGTGCCTTGATTTCCCTGGCAGTGCTTTCTTTCACCTAATGTTTTCCACATGGAACGTGAACATTCTTGTTCTCTTGCTGCCTGGTGACAGTGTCACACAGCGTTTATTATGGGGGTGTGCTTCCAAACTTTCTGCAAACAAAAGCTGCACAGCAGCACCACACTTCTCCGGGGTTTGTCAGACAGACGTGCCGTGCAGTCTACAACCACATGCACCATTAGTCCTACGCTTCCCGAACCATCAGATTTATTGTATGTGTACTGTGCCATCGATTCAAAGACTTACTGCACTGGGCTTCGCAATGCACACATATATCTCACATAGAAATATGAAAGCCATGCATGCACTCTCTCGTTTCAACAACAGCGCTTTGTTTTCTGTCTTTTACCACATACTCCACAAAGAAAAGGATGATATTCAGTTCCTCGCTGAGCTAAATGATAGCTCGTTACTCTAATCCTTTACTCCTTGGCCTTGATTCATACGGCAGTAAGTCATGGCTGGGTAGTTACCCATGTCTGGGAAGGGATTATCTTGTTTTTACTATTTTAAGTGGAAAATAGATGCTTTTTTGAAGTTCTTCAGGTGGAATGAGTGGTGTATGTGCTGTAGTTTGGGAAGCTCTAAATGTTACCACAGATGGTTGTATGACTTGTTTCAGCCTCATCACATCTGTCAAATTGAATTACCAAGTGAAAAGTAGTGTATAAAATGCATAGGCCGTGTCTTGATAGATTCAAAGTAATTTGCGATTTGAAATGGATATCTGTATATTTTATGAAACAAAATTGTGGTATGCTCTTTGTGCCTGAAAACAGAAAGAAAATGTATTTTCTGCACCCAGAAAGTTAACATAGTATCAAGGGATGGGATTAAGATGCCAGCAGTCTCATATGAAGGTTGCACATGCATTTTAACCTGCAGGGGAAAAAGCTATGAATTCTTCTGTAAGTAAGAGTACCTACAAGTGATACGACACTTGAATAAAACCACTTAAAGGTGGCTTACTACAATAGAAAAGACACTTGGACGGCAGCACACCTGAAACCAGCTGCTGATTCATCACGATCACTATGCTTGTCTAACTCAAATTTAAAGAGTTGGATAACAAAAAAACCCCTCAAAATGTGTTCCTTTAAGTAAACTGAATCAAGAGATGAGGGTGGAAGTTCAAAATAAACCTCCTCTGATTTAAGGAGAAATGCTAGGTGGAGAATGGGGAATGACACCCCCCCTCTCAAGTCTAGACCTAGAGAATCCCAAATGGCATCTTGACCCCCCCAGTTCATCTGTTGTGGCCTCCAGTGCACAAAAGAGTCAGCAATGAAATTCTGGCTAGTTCTTCATACCACAGCCCTGAAAGCAGACAAGTCAGTCTACTATGGTCTTCTATGTCTACTAAAGATTAAGGAAGAGAATATCCCATCTGTGAATTTATCTTTCCCTTGAAAGGCCAAAGATGTTACTTCATGGCCAAGTCTGCTCTGAAATAATGGCATGAAATGAATGAACCCCCAGATTTCAATAAGAATATAGGAGCTGTTACATTTAACTGTTCATAACTTAATATAGAAGACTTTGATCCTTGGCCTATCCCAGTTGCCAGTTTTCTCTGAAACTTCTTGTGTACTTTCTCAGTCCCAAATTTCAGCTCAATTCTGAAAATGAATATATTCCCATCTCTACTTCAGGACTTGAAGACTGAAGTTATAAACACCATTTATCCTAATTTTCCCAGATTTCATTTAAGCACTGCAGATAATAAGATCTTCTTTGTCTTTTGCCCACCAGCTCAATTTGTACATCATGTCAATAGCTACTGATACACTGAAAGAAATCCAAAAGTTTGAGATACAGCCATAATCTGAAAATCTCTCTCTCTCTTAAGATATTAAAAGGCAAATTGATAGGTATAAAGTTTTCTCAGACTTGAGATGTGTTTTATTAGGCATTCCTGTTTATCTTGGCTAGGAGGTACTTGAATACTTTTCTCATACAACATTTGCAATTCCCAACAACAACAAAACTGATATCCCTGTTCTCTATTTAGTCAAGTTATCTGTTCATAGCTTTAAATTTTTGCTACCTGCAGCCAGGATGCTACCAATCTAATCCAATTTCAAGCATTTTTTTTTTCCTATGAAGATGCTAGAAAATGCTTCATAGCAAAAAATATTTCTCTCTTTTCTTTTCCATGTAAAATCAACAGTCTTTTTAACACTGAAAGTCCTGAAAGAGTTTTCCTCTCTTTCAAGCTTAAGAATTACAAAAGGGCATAAGCCTTCTTATCTCCTTATACATACCTACTGTTCTTATATATTACTGATTATTATAGCCTAGTGTTACAATGGCTTAAACACTTTATTTAATGAAAACTGCTATTTTAAAACTGTTTAAAAAACATGTTTATTTGTGGTTGCTGTTGCAACTTATTCCTAAAAGAATTTGTGCTTTGGAGACACGTAAAATAATAACTTTCTTTGGAGTTGCCTGACCATTTGCTTTCTGATTTTTGCCAATTTACAGAAAGCAATGATTCACCTAAAGGGTGAAAAAGTAATTGCTTTGCCACTATTGATTTGGAACTAGCTCTATGTGTTTCTGAATGTGAGTGTACATTGATCAAATCATCAAGATTAGAATAATTCATTTAAAAATATTAGAAAATTTTTTGTTCCAAACTTTCTGGAACTGAAAAAAAATACCAGATTGGGCCATTGACTTAATAAACACAAACCAATTATTCAATGACTGCCCTTAAATTTTTTTAATCCGGGAAGGGGAAAAATATTTGCAGAGAAAACTTTTGTCTTACTACAACAAAACGAAAGAATGGAGCACTGCAAGGATTGAGCTGGCTGGCAGATAGAGTTCAGAGGGTTGTGGTTAGTGGCACAGAGTCTAGTTGGAGGTCTGTGACAAGTGGTGTTCCCCAGGGGTCAGTACTGGGTCCAGTCCTCTTCAACATATTCATCAATGACCTGGATGAAGGGACAGAGTGTACCATCAGCAAGTTTGCTGATAACACAAAACTGGGAGGGGTGGCTGACACACTGGAAGTCTGTGCTGCCATTTAGCGTGACCTGGACAGGCTGGAGAGTTGGGCAAAGAGAAACCTAATGAAGTTCAACAAGGGCAAGTGTAGGGTCCTGCATATGGGGAGGAATAACCCCATGCACCAGTACAGGTTAGGGGCTGACCTGCTGGAAAGCAGCTCTGTGGAAAGGGACCTGGGACTCCTGGTGGAAAACAGGATGACCAGGAGCCAGCAATGTGCCCTGGTGGCCAATGGCATCCTGGGGTGCATCAAGAGGTGTGTGGCAAGCAGGTCGTGGGAGGTTATTCTCCCCTTCTGCTCTGCCCTGGTGAGGTCGCATGTGGAGTACTGTGTCCAGTTCTGGGCTCCCCAGTTCAAGAAGGACTGGGAACTGCTGGAGAGGGTACAGCAGAGGGCTACAAAGATGATTAGGGGGCTGGACCATCTTTCTTATGAGGAAAGGCTGAGAGACTTGGGTCTTTTTAGTCTGGAGAAGAGAAGACTGAGGGGGGATCCCATCAATGCTTACAAATACTTAAAGGGAGGGTACCGGGAGGATGGGACCAGTGTTTTTTCAGTGGTACCCCGTGATAGTACAAGAGGTAATGGGCACAATCCTGAATGTAGGAAGTTCCATTTAAGCATGAGGAAGAACTTCTTTCCTTTGAGGGTGGCAGAGTACTGGACCAGGCTGCCCAGAGAGGTGGTGGACTCTCCAACTCTGGAGACATTCCAAACCCGCCTGGAAGCCATCCTGTGCAACCTGCCCTAGGTGCCTCTGCTTTGGCAGGGGGGTTGGACTAGATGATCTCCAGAGGTCCCTTCCAACCCCTGTGATTCTGTAACTGTCTGTAGAGGTTACAAGAAGACTCACTTTACATATTTATTCAAGGTGCAGGTTTTCTATATTCAATAAAGTCTTTAATGAGACATGAATATTTCAGGGATATTCAACAGCCTTCTTTAGCACTGGAATCTCTTTGTGGGAATGAGAAGTGAAATGAGAAGCTTTTCACTCATCCCTATGCCCCAGGAGAAAACTGTTAAGCCAGAGACAGCATTCATCTTTTGCTTACCTACATTCTTCAAGAGGAAGGGCTTGCACCATAGTTGTGGGAGATGGCAGAGACAGTATGCTTCTTGCTCTACTTTAACATCCTGGAGAATTTTCCCATACCCTCAGCGTCCCACTTGACTCAACTAGTGGGCCAAGTTTTTGGTAGCTGAAGATTTAACATTACTTAGAAACATTGTGGACTGACCAGATACATTCCTGGTGGTGTGATGTTAACTCCAGCTCTTGGTTGTTGAGCTATTAATTGTCAGTCTCACCTTCAGGTAGGTCTCTAGACCTTGTGTTTCTTAAGAAATGTACAAAACTATGAATACAAAGATTTGAAAATGAAACAAAGATATCCCAGAGTACTCTTTAAAAATTGTATTGAATTGTGGGGCTGACAATATGCACCATCATGCGTTCAGAAGACCAAACCACAGTGACAGGAAAAGAAAGCAGCATTAATGATGAAGGGTTAAGGGAGAAGGGTAGGAATTAAATGAAATGTACTCAGATTTGCTTCCATTAACCTCATAGAGTGTTAATATTTGATTTCATTATAACAAAAAATTCTGAAGTGCGTACATATGTAGATATTAGTTTGTGTTTGTATGACAAGCAGATAGAAATCTAACATGAAGTAAAGTTGCTTACTGTATCATGTTTTAATATGTACAATTCTAGCCTCAAATTCAAATCTGACATAAGAAGATATAGTTCTGTTGAGATTTGTTGTGGATTTTCCCCATAGTATCCCTTCAAGGCATGCATTTATCATAGTATTTGCAGCAAAATGTGGCCTTTTAATAAAACCTCAAAAAAAATGTTAATTAAAAAAGCTCCTTCATGCACATCCCTACAGAAGTAGTCTCTCTCCTGTTTTGTATGGTTAGCATTTTAACTACTCTGCGAACCTAATCAGCCTTTAACTGCCTATAATGACTGACTGCACTGCTAAAAATAAAGGTGGAAGAGTTTCCAAAAGCATATACAGACCTGTGTAAATTAGTCTAATTTCAATTTGCTCTATCAAACTAAACTATTTGTTTCACAGAAAAAAAAATATCACACTGCAGTATAACAGACACCATGCATACCTAGGAACATTACAGTTACATTATTTAATTTTTTTCTCTTAAGTAACCTCTTCAAAAATACAATTGCACCTAAAAATATTAATAGAAAGAGGTAGATTTACACATGTGTATGCAGCCACATTCCAAAAAATTTATAGAACAAATTGAAAAGTTCAGTAGCAGAATGTGAATCTTGCAGAGGTACAGTGCATTGCTATTTCGTTTGAGTAATGGTTCCATTACCATAAAATCACTCCTAAAGTAGTTTTTTTTCTTGATGAAACCTTCACAAAGTTAAACAAAAATCAGCGTAGATTCAGTTGAGACACATGGTGAGTTGTACCACAATTTCCAAAAGGCACTAAGGCTCAGGAGGGATTGTTTTCAAGCGCACAGAAAGAACTGCATGCTCTCCCTCTTTGCGTGACTTGTGTGTTGTGACCACTATGTGTAGGCATGAGGTAGAAAAGGCAATTCTTATTCTTTCTCTTCTTTTGTTGTTTGCCATTTTCTTGATTCCCTTTTGAAAAGTAGCTTATAAACACATTACAGAAGGATTTTTGACTTTTTATTTATATTTATACAATGTCTATCACTGTTTTGTGTAAGTACCGTAATTCTATGTAAAATCATAGTAGTCAGATTTGCAGCATAACAAGCAAGAACCAAGCTGACTGTTGAATCTTTACTACCTATCATATCAATTGGACACAAAAGACTTTGAGGAGTATTTGTCATAGTCTAAGCATTTTTTTTACTCTGCCTTGGACATTACATCAGAACTATGAAAAGTGTGTGTTACAGGTAGCTGCACTGCAGTGGTCCTATGCTGCCCCTAATGTAGCATTAAATCAAACTGCATCATATGTAGCATTAAATCAAACTGCATCATGTGTCATTAAATAGTATATGGAGTCAGAGAGCATTTACTTTTGTTTTTAGGACAATAGATCATGTCCCAGGTGGTACCAAGACCTCTTCCAGTAACCTAAATGAAGTTTAATCTCTTTATTATGGTATACCATAGGCCATAAATTCACTGGTTTTGCAGATTTTGTCTGGTTCCCAATTTCAGAAGCCTGGGTAGTCAATTCCAAAGAAAAAGCTGATGTCTGAGCATGGTGAGTGACATTCTGCCAAAATTAACAAGACTGAAATATGGACTTTCTCATGCTATTCATCAGGTCAGAATGTTTAGACCAAATTATCTCCTGATGGTGGAGAACTGGCAGGCATGAACCTTGCCATCTCTCTGCTGTCAGTGTCTGATAGACTGATAAGCAATAGAAGCAATTGATCAAAATATACACATTCAGTTGCCTTACAAAGGGCCAGTTCTAGCTCTTATTTCAGAAACTACAGAATTTCAGAAGATTCAGGTTGAATGATATTTCATTCTGTTAATGCGCATAAGTATTAGTACATCTGAGAGCTGTCAAATCAGGGGACCTGACATATGGTGCCCATTCACTGATTTGAATTCTTCATTTCACTTGCTGTCATCTATTTTGTTGTTTTACCAGTTTTTAGTATTTTTAGATCTCTTTATAATATATCTAGTGGTATATCACTTCTCAATCCTATTGTCAAAGCTTAAAAATCACCTACAAAACATATCGCTTAAAAAAGCTTCTTATCTAATATGAAGAAGAAATTATTGATATACTCCAGAGAGGTCTTTGTTTCTGTATAATTTTATTCATAAATAGGAATTCAAGTCTTGTATTCTGTCAGGAAACGTATCAATTTTAGATTTATAATGTTTTACAAAGTTATGAGTCATATTCCACTGCACAATCATTTAAATAGAGTATCTTGCCATTTTTGATTTGATACACTTGCTGCCAAGTTGGAATACTTCTAATACATCTATGTAGGTGCACATGTGTGGATGTGTTTGCTGGTAAGTTATGAATCCAGAAATTCTTATTCCAGATCAAAGCCTCTGCAAGAATGGCATATCCTAATGAACGAATTATTGCTTTAAGTACAATTTTGTGTGAACTCTGGAACTGCACTTTCTCAAATGTAGCCTCAGAAAACTTGTAACCAATATTACTGTATGATGTAACTTCGATATCACACACATAAGAATGTCATCTGTACACAATCATTGCTCATGGGAGACGATAGTAAGTTACACTGTCATTTCCAGTACCGGCCTAACTACTTTGGACAGATGCTACTAGAACAGGAAAGTGGATAGTTGAAGTGTTGCATACGATTCTTCATCAGTTTGCTCTCCTGGTGTGCCACAAACAGACCCTTGCTATGAACGGGAAGACAAGTTCTGTATAAGCCTGAGTCCCAGATATCGTTTTTCAGGTGCATAAGATATTTGTTGTTTTCCCTTCTAAGCAAGTTCTTGTAATCCTGCCTTGTGAGAGGACTGGAAAAACTGTTTTAATTTTGTATATACATCATCTGTGCCATTATTCAAGCATTTCAGGTTATAGTGCATTCTTGCTACCTGACTAGATGCTTCATTAGACTACAAGTACAATAAAAAATAGTTTAAGCCTTCAAAAAGGATTATTAGCTGCAGAGTTTTCAATGTCTTTGGATGTGCTCAGTCAGACTGATCTGCTCATTGTAACCTCATAAGAGGTTACTCATCCTTCAGACCTGTTGACCACTGTCCAACCGCTCTAGGACTGTTCTGTGAACTAATCTGGTTGAGGATTTTGGACGTGAAACTTTGTTTCCCAGATCAGCAGCAGGCATGTTAATTTGATTGAAGATATTCTTCCATACTCACAAGTAATGGTCCATGATACGTTTTTTCCCAGTCTACTGCATGGTGGGGGATACCAGCCAGGTGGAGAAAGAGTGGCCTTTGTGAGGTACCTTCTTCCCCAGGCAGCCCAGGTGCCCTGAGACCATGTCTATGTTGTTGAACAGTGCACCTCTGCAGAGCAAAGCAGTCAATGATGAGCATTTGAGGTCCTCACTGTACTTGTTTTGAGAGATTTTACTTCAGATTAGTATGGTCCTTTGAGAGGGAGGGCCATAGCTGTATTCCCAGCACTCATCCTGTAGTTTGGTTTCCCCTCAAAGGCACTTGGATTGTGCACAAGACTGCTACACCATATGAAGGTGTGGGCTAGTCAGAAAATTTGTTTTAAAAACACATTCCTTATCCAAATAAAACATAAGTGTAGCTGCACTCAAGGGACTGAACGGGTAGAGCTGAAGAAAGGTGGACTCCCCCATCTAGTGTTTTCACAGTCTGTATGACGAGGGAAATCAGCTGCTCATACATGGATCCCTCTGAGTAAATAAGAAGGATGTAGATCCCTCTCTGTGCTCAGTTCCTGCAAACAAGCAGGATTTCACTGCTCTTGGCTCTTATTTGCAGAAGACCACTAACTACAAATGAACTGCATTGATTAGCTGTTCTGAGGGGAAAAAAGTCTACTTAATACACAGCTCAATAGTTATAAGCTATTTTTAATATTCTTGGAGTATGCACTGATTCAAGATATGTATTTAAAATTACCAGTACGTAGTTTCTCAGTAGATCCAAAAAAAAAAAGTTACTTGTTTGTGCTGTTTTGTAACTGCAGAAAAATGTCAACTCACACATACACTGGAATGCAGAGTGACTTACATCACCTTCTGTTGACGCAGAAGTTCCCACAAAACAGCTTTTTCTCTATTAGTATTGATTCACAGGATATCAACAAGTTAAAACAAATATGAGCACAAGAGTAAAACAAAGGAAATTAGTTAATCTTTCTACTGATTATGTTTGATACTAAAAAAAGTTTAGATTTATTCTACTGTTAGATACCACCAATACCCCAAGTAAATATATATTTTTAATAATTATATTAATTTTATAATTAGTATAGGTAGACTAAGTGGTTTCATGATTTCGTGAAGCAGCAATGAAAATACTTGGTGTGGACTGCTTTTAGATCATGAACATTTTCAATACATTGAATTCACCTGTGAAATGCCCCTGATTTATAACTAATTGCTCACCTTTTGTGGAAGGGAGATCAGATTGGTCATCTGTAAACAGATGCAGATGCTTTTTAATCTACTGAGTAGAATTTTATTGCAGAAATAGACCCAGCAAAATCAATGGGGCATACATAATGGGCTGTAGTATAAATCAGTGTAGAAAAAGAGGTCAGAATTTGGCTTTTAATGGATAAGTGTATCCATTAAATGTACCAATTATAGTTCAATATTTCCAAAACATTATTTGTATCCAATATTTGAGATAGGTGCTTTTATATGGAGGGTTCTTATGAAAGGTCAGGTAGAAGCATAAGTGTCCCCAATTTGTGTTAAAATCAGTGTACGGGGAGGAGAGGTATATTTGTTACATTGAACTTACGCTGGTTTAACTGCATGGCTGGGCATAATGATTTTGACTCAAATTCTAGCTCGGGACTAGTACACGTTCAGGGTTTTGAGGATTGCCCTTGGGTGGAGCTCATGAGACAGGATTTACTTAATTCTTTAACTTCTGGCAGGCCACCACCACATGTCTTAGTAAGCTGCTTAGACTGGTATGACTTACCCTTTGAGGAAGCCCATCTCTCTTTACTGACTGCAAATAGACCTAGATGACTAATTTGGATGAGATGCCCCATTTTTAGATTGCTCAAGTCGAGTGAAATGAATCCCATTCCATGGTTGCGTGGATCACCACCTTCTCAACGCAGCAATCTGCCTTCACAGTTCATGTAAGATCCTGGTGATAACTCTAATATTTGCTGAAGTTAATTATATTACTTAAATGTCTAGAGGTAACTTGTTGACAAAGGTTTATATTTCAGGTTTATGTTTAGGTTTTGTTTTTGTTTTTTTTTTTTTTTAAATGAAATATTTAATTATTCTGGCCAAGATTCTTTTATTCCGTGATGAAATAATCCCAGGAGACAGAGAAATTAAGGCTTCAAAATCTTTGATGAGTCTACATAATGTACGTGATCTGTCACTGAGACAAAAGCAGCTGCTGCTGTGATCTCACATGTTACATACCCTGTGGAAAATAAGTTACTTTCAATTTATTAAAGAGGTACTGTGGGATAAGGTGCGCTTCCATTAGTGGTATCTTCAACTGTATCAGTAAACAATGGGTGATTAATGCTGTGGGGTTTTTCTACTGTATCTTCAGCATTTACTGAAGTTTTGGCAGCCAAGTATGGTCTTGTTTGATTTGTTATTGTCTTGCTTAAAACTCAAGGTAGTGAAAGGGAAGGTCTATGCACTACATATGTTCCACCTGACCCCAGAAAATAAGACCCAAATGCCTTCAAAAGCTCTGAAGTCATGGGGCAGGTGGTGTGCTGAGGCTGTGGTCTACCATGCTGTTCAGATTTCCCGTGCTTCCCATCTGTTCCCTGCTTTTCCATGTGCTGAAGTATAAACTCTTTGGGCCAGAAATTGCATTTTTCAGATTTTTTTTTTTTTTTTGAACAGTGTTTTCCTGTTCTGTCCTTTCAAGCAAAGAAGAAAAACAAGTTGGTATTTGTATGTCATAAACCTGTTCGGAGGAGTCCAGTGGAATTTAAGTGCCATGCAAGCATTGTTTATCTTAGAAAATAAGAGTGCTTTTTCACTTTCAGTGTTCAATTCTGAGTATTGGTAGACTTTTTGCTGAGCCTTACCCTTGAAAGAGCAGTTCTTCAGAAACTCTCAGATAGATCAACAATTATTCTCTCATCTTGAAATGAACAAATAATTTCCAGTGCCAGAAGCACTTCAAGGTAACATTTTAAATTGTCTCTACCTGTGACTTTTGAAACTACAGCAAACAAGAAACAAATCCATTTTATTCCTTTTAAATTCTGAAAAAGAGCCTGAGACTCTAAAAATGGAAGTTTTAGGAAAATTGTAAGTGTTGGCTCGGAGAGTGATACAATAAACTGTGCAATTCACTGAACATTCTTGCAAGATATATTACGTATAAAATCTGAAAATATAACAAACAGTCTATGTGTATAGAATACTGGAATAATAGATTTTTCTTTTTAACTTTTTGGACAGAAATGTTAGCATCTGCCAAAAGGCTACAGTAGAGAAAAACAATTTGCAAAATTGAATAGTATGACTATAAGACAAAAAGGCTGTCATGTTCTGCATCCTACTTAAAAGTATGTAACATTGCTCAAATTCTAGATAAAAAGTATCCAGAAAGAACAGTGTACAGACCACAAATTAACTATTGGTTTTGTAATTAGTAATCCCAAATAAATAATAAATATAAGATTACAAATGGCTTTCACAGAATTTGGAAAGAGAAAAGGATGCTAAATTTGCTTTACAAATTGCTCATTATTTACTGATAGATAAAGCACACATATTCAGGGGTTTAATTCCTGGAACATTGCTTTTATTTTTAAATCAGACTGGATATATGTAATTCTAACTTTTTCTGCAAAATTAGGTTGAAATTAAATAAGAAGAAACTTGCTCATGAACTTTTGATATCTTTCCACTGGATTTTCAGTGAAATCTGTAGCTGCAGCAATGTTTTAAAAAGGAAAGAGGAAAAAATAATTAAAGGAAGAAGAATTAATTCACTTATTAGACTGTACAGATCTTCATGTCAGCTAACAGAACTGGAAGTGAGTATGTAAAGGTCTTTTGCATTTACAGTTTCTGTGTGCAGTGAGATAGTCTGCAATGTAAAGTTTGGTGCCTGACAGCCTGCAGGAAAAAGGGCAAATAAATCTACCCATTATACTGTAGCTTCTGGACTTTTTCAGCAGAACTACCTATGGCCTGGGTATCAGCCTTCATGGTAAAACTTTCCTGGCACTCTCTGTTAAACATTGTTCCTTGACACAGGCTCTGGTTGACCCATACCTTTGCAAGCTGCAGTACGAGACTTTCAATCTGCATAAGATTTGGGTTGAATTTTGGATAAGTATTAAGGTTACTTTCCATTTTATCTGATCTGATTTCACCAATTCCTCTGTGAAATTGTCTTTCATGTAATTTATGATGATAATAAAGGAAACAGGGTTTCGAAAATGAGACCAAAGATATTGCAACTTAGTTACACAGAGATTAAATACAAAGGATGAATAATGGCCAAATCTTCAATGCTGTACATGAGTATTGCTTTATTGACATGAAGAGATTTGAAAGGATATGGCCCCCCCAAATGATTTCTGTGTGGAAATCAGAGTGAGGTCAGTAATCAGAGGCTGAGTAGGATAAGAAAAGCTTTAAAGGAATGATCAGAAGGAAAGCTACATTGCTTTTCACTCCATAAGACAAGAGTTTTAGATGTTAAAAGTAAGACGAAAATAAGCAGAGCTTTATAGACAAGTTGCACAGAACCTTGAAACAGAGACAAGAAGGCTGAACATCCTATGAAAAGGGTAACCAACCAAGAATTTGGCCTCAGCGGTACTAAATTCTAAAATTCTCTAGTATGGATGAAAAGAAAATTGTATGTGGGAGGGAACTGCAGTGTGTATTACTCCTTGAAACCTCTTTTGGTCTGCTGTTATGTGGTTCTATTTTCCACAGTTTATCCTTTTTGTTTTTCTCATTTTAGCATGAATCACTCTTCTGAAGAAAAGAACTAAAATTTCTTGCAGTCTCCTTCACTGTGATACTGAATCATGTTTGCTTTTGCTTTTAGAGACTTTTAAGATCCAGGCTATGTGTTTACTTTCAGTTATATATGTGACATTGAAAAAAAGAAAGTGTGCTTTTAGAATTTGGATGGTGCTTTTTCCACCTTCCTTTCTTTTTTATAGTGCTCCTTTAAAAGACAAAAATCAACATTCCTATATTATTTTTTTCTGGGTTTATTTACTTATTTTTCTTCTTTTTTTAGAAAGGTGTATCTGAGCATATTTTGGCCGTGATTAGAAAGGCGGTCATTTGTAGTCGTATGTGGAATTGGGCCTGATGCACTCTTCCAGATAAAACCCAACGTCCTTTCTTTTCTTTGGCTTCTCTGCTTGTTTTTTGTGTTGGTCATTTACAATGTCTCTGGCTGATGCTTCATTATGATATTTGCCTGCCTGAAATATGGCTATCTGGAATTTCAAATGGTCATGTTTTCTGCTTCTTCGGTTTCTGTAACCTTCTGTAGCATTTAATTTCCCTTGCTGCTGTCGTGGCTGAGTGGCCAAAACCATCATCCTCTCACTCTTTCTGATCACACAAGGAGTTCAATTCTGTGCCAGCTGTTGATAAGGTTAAACTTTAACTTCTTGCCTCATCTGTTCTTTAATATATATAGTGTTAATTCTGCACCTGGTCTGACATCATTTGTTATTCCTAGACATTTGGTTCATGGTGTTCAAGTCCTTAGTAAGTCTTTTATAAGACTGTATACCTTTTGCTATAGCTCAGTACATCAATTCCTTTATTAATGTGTTTTTGACTAGGTTTTTTGTTTTCCAAATTCCTCCTTTTTTAAATGGAGTTTTGAATGCTAGTTTAAATTAGTTCTCATTCGAGGGTGAGCAACTTAATTACATTACGATCGAGCTTTCAGGTGTAGTTATGCCTTCAAACAGTTTGTTGTGCACTATTGAGAATATATAGCTCCAGTCCTGCAAGGCAGGCTGAATGGGGTGCACTTATGCGCCTGTGCAGCACTGCATGGAACTCAGTAACATTTTGCAGCTGAAAGGACTCAAGAATGAATATGGCAACATGCAGCATGTCTTAAATATATTTTCAATCCATGTAAAAATATTCCACAGCCAGTTCCACAAAGAAATAGTAATTTTAAGTGCCTGTACTTTGCCTTCTTATGATACTTCCCTAGAGAGTAGGTGGTTATTTGAAAAACTGCATTATTAATACTTCTCACTGGTCATATTTGCTGTTCTTCAAGTTTGGATGTGATTCATTTTCTGGTCAAAGGATGATGATATAACCCTATTCCTTGTTTTTTGAGATCCACACAGATCTACTCTCTGGGGTGTTCCATTTTAAAATATTACTACAGCGTAAAACATGTATGTGTATATGTCTTCGGTATGCGTTTATTCTCCTATACAAAATCTCTTTTCCCTCTACCTTAATTCCATTGTCATCCCTATCTGTATGAAAGCCCACAGAGGATGTTTTTGGAGCAAAATATTATGCCTTTCCCTTCCCCTCTCCTCCCTCTAATCTTTGTGTTACTCCAATTCAGCATAGAAACTCTAAGCAGGAGGTGGAGAAGGGCTGAGGGAGTTATTAAGAGTCAGAGCAGGCTGCCTGGAGAAAGGGGAGCTGAAGCTGCGGGAGCTGGGACTTGGGGACGGACCTTTTGGTGTTGACAAGCACTGGCAGACCACAGGAGAACTGTTCCCAGTCCCCTCTCCCTCGTTCCTAATCTCAGATAATATATTTAAACTGCTCAAAAAAGCAGAACACTTCCAATGACTGCTGCTACAGATTCAGGACCTATTTTGTAAAGTGGGAAAAAATACAATAAGGGTCAAAACCTTTGTTCTTTATTTATTATCCAGGAAATCCTCTTGAGAAGTGGAACTGCAAAGAAGATCAATCTTCTATTTCAAAAAGGAATTTGACATTTGGAATTGAAATTAAACCAGATAATTTTAAATTTCACAGCAAAAGAGAATTAAACCTTGTTCTACTTTAATGAAAACACTATAGTGTGTTATCTAACATAAAAATCAAATGGATGTAACCAGAAGTTTCAAACTGGTTCAGTCCTAAAATGCAACAATCATATTTTCAACATAGTGCTGATTTTCTCTGTTGTTTTCCCTAGAGACAAAAATGTTGGTGAATAAGGTTTTTAGAAAGTATTTTTGTTGTGATGGAAATATATTTTCCAGTGTAATGTAAATCTGTAACAAAGCCTCCCCATAGGTCTATAGTTTAAGATGAGAAAAAAAAAAATTATCAAAGCAGTGTAAAATAATTTCTTGTATACAGTACGTATGTGAACAGCTACCTGTGCAAATGTTTATCTAGCACATAGCTGCTGGAGACAATAGTGACAGTGTGTATAAATAACATGCTGATTATCACGAATCACACAGATAAAAATGTTGACATTGATGTCTAGTAATTTTCCATGCCTCTGGACAATGGATTTGTCTTTCTATGGGGATATTTTTCAGAAGAGAATATCTAAGTTATGTATTTCATATCTTTCTTGAAATCAAAGATGTGATTGTAGAAGTAGAATGTCAGGCGGGAGCTGGGTATACTCACCACTTAACATTTACATATTTCCTGAAACCCAGCTATGTCAATAACTACAAGAGGCTGAAGCTCTCTGGAGAATGCAAATCTGATGCTCTTATAGAACTTTTTTAATTTTAAACTTATTTCCAAAAATAGCAGCATTCATGTCTCTTCTCTTATCCTGGCCTATGATCCAGTGAAAAAATCAGGATGAAAACTTTAATAAATTACTGCACATGTATCACAGAGGCATGTTACTTGGCTTTTTTGAAAGACTGAGTTTTGGCAGTATCATGACAGTGGAAATGAAGTAAGTCTGGTTCACGACGAGCTATTGTTCAAGAAAACTGTGGTTTTATTTGTTTGTTTTTGATTCAAATAATTGTGGAATTTTTTAACACGAGCTTTTCTTGTTCAGCAGATTCCTTAATGTTCTTCCTTATTTGTAGGGACTATTGTATTGTTGGGACATTTAGAAAAACCAAGCCCTTCTTACTGATGGATAAACTTTTCTTGGCCGGGCATTAGAGCAGCTCTCTCTTTCCTCTTCAGTATTCATGCCGTACAACAGACAAATTCTTGGTTATTCATGAGCCACCCAGGGTAAGAATGCACTCAGCTACATGGACACAGATTTCATCCCAGCTGTGAAATTTTGTCAACTGGCAGGCTTTGGTGGAGGGGAAGCACCTAGCGACTGTAAAGGCTGAACAGTCTTCAGGGCTCCAAACAAAGCAAAGTCTCCAAAGTAGATATTTTATTTTTTGTTACACCATGTGTAAACTTTGAGATTTCCTGTTTCAAAAGCATGCACTATATTCATACACTGTGGTTTCACTGCCACTTCAATTATTCATAATTTAGATACAGAAATTTCCCCACAATTAGAAACTGATTGCTAATTCAAATATAGACAGATGGGTAATATTTTAGGGTGTGATTTTGATTCTTAATATGATTGCTTGTAAATAGAACTATGCTATACAAGCCTAGGTCCATTGTTCATTTGTACCTGCCAAAAAAGAGAGAAAAAAAATGAGAGGAAATGTTGCTTCTATCCTGCCAGGGATCATGTGTTGCCTACTTGCTTGATTACCTATCTATTGCATGCAGTGGTTTATTAATTGTAACTTCCTGGTCAGTAGATCTGTGCTACCCCATATAAAGCTTTTACACCTGTAGATGCTGTCTGACCTGTTGTCTTTCTTCTACTGCCCTTGGGCTATGTCACTTACATAAACTGAGCTTAATGAGGTGATTCTCAAATGAATTTCATCTTTTAAAGGTTAAATACTTCAATTAAAATTCAGTTGTGAGGAAACCTAGAGGACTCGCCTGGAGCTATCAACCTGAGACTGGTGAGGTTGGGTATCACGCCGCCTGCTTCCCAGCATTGTGCTATGATGCTTTCAGCTTTGGGGAGTGGATCTCTCCCCGATTTTCCCTTGATTGCAGCGTGTTGCTCCATACTGCAGCAAATCATTCTCATCACAAGGGGAAGGCGATAATGTTTCAAACTTGCCTTTGGCAGTTTGTTGAAAAAGCCCATTCAGAGAACACAAGATGTGCAATTTATAACTCAGGTGCTGAGCTTTCCCTTTCTGAGATGTGAGAGGTTGGGTACAACTCTGAAAGAATCTTAAAGCTCATAGAAGTCTGGCTCTGTGGCACTCGAAGTGGACAGGACACAAGTGCAGATAATTCTGGCAATGAAGGAGGAACACCAAACAATGGCTGAGGCTGATGCCTGGAGCAGAAAATGCTAATTTATCTGAACTGTAAAATATGGAGACGTTGGACCCTAGAACAGATGGGAAGAATTATAGTGTTAAATGCCTTTCACTGTAAGGAAAGGAGAAAGAAAGAATTTTATTTTTATATTGCCTTCTTATTTAATGGTTTTATTTCTCTGTTATAAGCTTCTTTTCTTCACCTTCTACTCTCACCATAACCCATTCCTCCTCTTTCTCATTTAATTTGATCTGTAGAGTTTACTGAACTTTGTCAAATCACTCTGTAGAAGCAACTTTTGGATTAGCCCTTGTTTGTTAGGTCTTATCACTAGAATAATTAGGTACATTCAGGTAGGGTTGAAAAGGAACAAATAGCGTGAGTTTTCACTGCAACTATTCAGTGTGACAGTCCTACAAGTATGAATTGTTTTGACTGGTCTCACTCACAGATGCCAGTAGTCTTTTTTGTGGCAACTGATCCCCAGCTGAGGCTCATTCTCCTTTACAGCTCGAAGGCATGACTTGTTTCCATTAGCCCTGTCAGGGTGTTTAAAATCGACTTGCAATTTTGTTTCACCTACATGGTGACTCAACAGTAAAATGCTTTAATAGAAGTTTAGAAATAATAATGATATTTACCCTTGGATTTAGCAGACTTTGAGGATGTGTCTTAATAGTGTCACAGAACTGGTGCAGGTTCACACAGGAAGAGATTTATTTCTTATGCTCTGCTAAATTTCCTGTGGAATGCTGAGTGCATTAGGATCCATGGTAACCGTGCCTGCTGCAGCGCGGTATTACTTTGCTGTTGATAATGCAAGTCCATCTAATTAGCACCAAATGTCAGGGTACTAAGAGGAGCAGGTGGCACCATTTGTATCTGAAGTAAATACAAACACAGTATTTATGCGCAAAACCAGGCAAAACAAAGCCTTTTGTAAAGTCTGCTATAGCTGGTTTGTCTGATGAATAAGATCTGAGGGAGAGAAGATAATTATAAACTGTGACCCATGAATGGAACTGATAATTTCAACTCCAGGATGAACCAAATGCTATTGATAGGAAATATTTTGGGCTTGAGACCTTAAAGAAATAAGATGTGTTACGTTTGGAAAACAGACTATAATTTTTGGTAATTCTGAAGTCTATGGTTCATTTTGGGTTCATTTTAAAAGTTGTTGGAATAATGACAATTGTGAATAACAAGAAGGTGAAGAATTTTAATAAACTTGACTTTCATGAAATATTAAGGACTGTGAGCAAGACTTTCTAAGCAGTGTCTTTAGGTGGACTTTAAGGACCTAAACCTCTGAGAGACTCAAAATACACATAATGATGGTGTGAACGGGTCTGAAGTGAAAGGAAACTGCTAGCGTTCTGCCCAAGGTGGGCAGAATCACTCTTGTCTAGATGCCTTTATGTCTTATAAAGACAGGCAAATACCTGCAGAAATCCAACAAAAATCATTGTCTGGAGGTGCTTTACACAGCTGTCAAACAAGGAATACATGTTCAGCGTGGATGCAACTTAGGAGTCCTAGTAAAAAAGTTAGTGTAATCAATCCTTATGGAACAAACTGTTGCAAGGACAGAGACCATGAACAGGATTGCAGATGCATTTCTATCTTCATTTTCTTGGGGAAAAAAGTACAGTTTCTCTCTTGCTAGGTGTCAATTTGTGTCAGGAACAAAATAGGTCAGGATGCTGAGACCTTTTGTATCTCACACCTGCTCCTGTTGTAGACATCTGGTTATCCAGGCTGGGACCCCCTCAGTGCAGCCAGAATACCAGGCTGCAGCACAGAGCTAAACTGGTGCTTGGACACCACCTTTATAGCTCCATGGAAATTTAGAAGGTAAATAGCTAAAAGGTATGGGGGCCTTATGCGGGATATCTCCACTCGTGCAAATTTCACCTATGACTACTACATTGACAATCTCTGGACTGCGAACACAAAGCTTCATTTCCATGCTATGTCAGTCTTAATCTTCTCATACACAAATATTAACTAAAATGAAATGTACCCTCTATATTAAAATTTTAAGCCTTTTCTTAAATTGTTCATTTAATCTGGCAACAGATACATAAATAAGAATTGCAATTCCATCTACAATATGAAAATACTGTGCTTTTTTCCATTATTACATTCTAATTAAAAATATGTTATCTATTAACACATTATTAAATGTCTTTTATTCCCTTCCATTTATAAATTAAATATTGAGTCTTTCTGCTTTTTTGTTTTTAAGAACAATTTGATTTTGAGAGAGAAGGAGAGACTATGATGAATATTTTTAATGTATTTTGTGAAGAGCCCACAGTCTGCAACATATAGTAGCAAATTTTAAGGAGGAATAATTTTAAGAGAGTGAACTTTTAAGGAGAGATAATTAAGTAAAATTAGTATGTAGCAGGTCTGGAAGTACAGAACATATTGTACAGGGAAAAAAATAAATAAACCTCCAGATGAAAAGAACACCCAAACATATCCAAATAAGATTAAGAGACTAGGGTAAGTAATAAAGAATATAAAAAGCAACCTTTCCAAATATAACAACATACTCTTCTTTACAGTCATATAGAGGCACAAAAGAGCCAAGTAGCTTAAGGGGGGGAAAAAAAAAGTAACTGGGCTTAAAAAGGCAAGTAAAGCTATTTTTTTAAAATGATAAAAATTCTCATCATAAAAGAAATCTTTAAATTCAAAGCAATTTTAAAAAGCCATTGGCTTCTTAAAATAATATCTAGCAAAACAACCTTCAGCACAAAATATCGATTGGTTTAGGAGGAAAATAAGTACAACTAATTTTTTGTATCAGCCTAGCACATTCCAATACTGTAGTTGTCGTCCTCACCTCGTTTGCAGGGTAGCCGGCAGTAGTGGACAACATGCTCTTGGACTGGTCTGGTGCAATTAGGGAGAGATAGAGGTGTTGTAGGTCATGATCTTTGCTGCTCTCTCCTTGCTACCTTGGAAAAGTGTAAACTGCAGCTGGTTTAAATTTCTCATGGCATCTCCAGTGTGCTGATACAAGCAGTGCTTCAAGTGACAGCTCCCATCTCCCCCAGTACCTTCATATGCTTCTGAGTCAAGAGAAACCTTGCTTCTTTGAGAGTGAAGATACCAGCGACTGATAGCACCTTGCCTCTTTGTGAGAACCTTTCCTGGTGTGTGCAAAACAAGGCAATTCTATTTGCACAAGGTAAATGAGATTCTTATGTCCTTGCAAAAAGGATCTTCTGTTCCTACTGGAGTCCAGCTCTGAGGCTGCCTGAAGTCATTCTCTTGCAGCAGAAAAGTGTTGACCAAATCATCTGAACAGCAATGTCCTTCTTGCCTCAGAGAAACAGGGATTTCCAATCTGTTTTGCCTTGCAGTGTCCTTGGAAACTTAAAAAGACCAGGTGATTGCTCTTTGGACAAGACTGTTGCTGTGTCTGGGTTCCTGTAGTCAGCGTTAATGTGGCTGTCGCCTCCCTCCACCCTTGAAGAAGTCAATGACATGTTGATTTTCAAAGTAATAGGTATGATAGCTTGTCATGTAACTGTGTACTAATTGCACATAGGCCAGATCAGTTACTGGAAATAACTGTGATAAGTGGCACCTGTTGTACCATTTATAACTCACCTTATTATATGTGTATGTGCAACAATTGTCCAAAAAAGAATATGGCTGAGCAGCAGGCAGGAAGGCTGCCTGTTGGCTGTGCTCAGGCTGCTACAGTACTGGTATTGTGGTACCCAAAGGAAAAGGGGGAAATTGCTCTTTCCCCAGGGACAACTGAGCATGGTTATGGGGGAGACAACTCTGGCGTGTGAGGTAGGACAGATGAGGAGTGATAAATGCCATGAGCCGGGATGCTGCTGCACAAGTGCAGGCTGGGAGACTCCTGAAGGGAACACGGAGCTGGCAGAAAACCTGCAGGGGGGGCTTGCGGAAACCTCCCCAAAGAAAAGGGGATCTTGCTGGAGATTCTGAGCAGACGATAGTGAATTTGTCGGAGTCCAGGAAGCTGCTAAAAATTGCTGACCTAGAAAACAAGGATGGTAGGACCTACTCTGCCAGATACAGTGAATAAGGGGAAGATTTGTTTGCAAATTCTTTTATTTTACTCTGTCTCCCCATATTACACTTAACCGGACATGTAAAAGTCACTTGTTTTAGTGTGTGTTTTAATAAGTTTTTGATGCTGTAAGCCATTTTAGTGTCTTTAGTCTGGTCACTTTTGAGGGAAGAGTACAGCGGTTCCAACTTCAGAGTTATGGCCAGCTGAGAGCCTGTCACAATAATTTTTCAGTCACTCTCTATCCTGTCCTGCTCACTTGCACAAGGGCAAAAAGCAATGGCTTTGCAGAACCTATTAGCCTCTTCTGCACTGCTTTAGTGCACTGCCTAAGGAAATAAAGGAACTCTTTATGACTCTCAGAATTTATTTGGGTTTTACTGTGCAGAAATATAACCATCAGGCTTTTATACGGATAGGAATAAACTTAACTGTATGCAAAGTTACATAAAGAGATCTTAGCAAGAATGCAGAAATGCCTAGAGATTCTCAGTGATATGTGCCACTTCTTTGAATTAGATGAATGAAGACTCTGAATTTTGAAAGTGACTAAACTGTAACAGGTAATGGCCACCTTTTAGTGCCAGAGGAAATCACTGACCTGTCATCCCTGTGAAAAACCTACAAACATGGTTTAGATCACAGATCCATCAACAATGATGATATTCAAAGGTAAATTACTTTAGAAAAAAAAATATCATCTTATCAGCTCCTGAAATCTCAGTCCAAGACCTACGATGTTCACAAAATTTGAGGAAGAGAAGAAAATGCTGGGTCCCGAATCTGTCATTTGTACTGCTAGCATTTCATGTGCAGACTCTTTGAAGATGTCACAGTGAATTCAAATGCATGAATCTAATAACAGGCATGTCACTTGGTCCCACTATATTGAAAGTGATCCTTCTTGCAAGGAAGTCTGAAACAGGCAGTATGTTCAAACTTACATAGTAGACAGGTAAATTCAAAGTTGTTTACAAAAAGGAAGCAGAAACCTCATCCACAGTGCAAGCAAGAGGAATGTCGTGTTTATCAAATCAGCATTTTTGTAATTCATCTCCAAAGGAAGAGAGGAATTGAGATTGGAACTATCTCTGCTTAATATATGCAGTTAACTTTACCAAAACGTTAAGTGCCTAGCAAATTAGTCTTCTTTAAATAAATGACAAACTTCTTTATTCTTTTGATGACAAGAGTATTTGCATTTGAAGATCCTGTGAATATAACTTAGATACCCAAACTTAAGAAGCAGTTCTTACACCTAAGATCCTGAAATCAACCAGCCCCTTTTCATTGCGAAGAATATAAGTAGCTTAGATGCTAATTGTAGGAGGGTTGGTTCATGTAAGCTAAAGGCAGCAGTTAGGTACTTAATGTAGTCTGAGGAGATTTCACCAAGCCTTGTTACTCACAAATACTTTTTATATAGAACTTGACTGCTGGTTCTGCTGATAAACAAACCAAGAGGGCTGAAAGACAAAGAAGGGAGAGTATCTGTGACAAAAGATGGTTTGCTTGGAGAAGGGTCTGTTCTGAAGCAGATCTGGACTGAAGGTGGCAGGTTTAAGCTTCCTCAATAAGACACTAAAGTTGTACAGCAGTCAAGGAAGGAGATTAGCTCAGGGAGGCAGGATTTCAGGAATAGGTGGTAGAATTGTTGCCCAACTCTCCTCACTGAGAGAGGGGCACCAGTTAATAACTGGGAGAAAAACTGAGTCAGTTGATTGTGGAGTCCTGGGAATATTTAAAATATTTTATATTTACTATTTTAAAAATGTATTTTCCTATTCTTAATCAAGTATCTAACATTTTCCTTTGCTAAATGAAAGCTTAGCCATAGCTGCTTATAGGAATAATCTTTAACACTGAGCATTTTCCTGCTAAAGGAACAGCACAAGTTTCGGAGTTCAGCAGTTTGCAGGCTTGCTCTGGACATGGTTTCTGAGGAGTCTCAGGAGCTGGGGATTATTTTCTCACAAAGCTGTGGGAGTCAGTTTGAAGTCTAATAATACCAATGGAGACGAGTTGCCCTGAGTGAATCAGTGTAAACAACACGTACAAGAATACAATTTCTGATCCAGGGAGTAAATCACAGACATACATTTCTTCCAATAAATTGATACCCATGTCATCCCTGTCATGGCACATATAGATGGTGATCGGACTTCAAAAGAACTGAAGCAGACAGGATGACTGGGAGCAATAGACACATTTAACACTTAAGCAGGTACTGACAAACACCATGTACCTGTCTTCTGGAAGAAAATTGGAAAAGTTTTAAAGAACACGTAGGTTTTAGGGCATTTTAGAGTAGGTTTTGTGTTTTCTAAATAGGCCAAGAAAGTATTAATTTTAAAATCCATGAATAAAAAGTGGGAGTGTAGAGGGGAGAGAAATCTCGAAAGAAACAAATAATAATAGAAAATGAAAAAAATGAAGATTTCTTTATATTTAGCTTGTTCAACAGAAAGGACGGGAGAAAAACAGAAAACTGCCTTCAATTTTTAAAGAAGGCACCTAAGCTAAGAATCCAGTTGATAAGCCCTTGCAGAAGGTGATTCAAATATCAGATGGCTGAAAGACTAAAGTAGGTAAAGCAAACAGTAATTGAAGAATAATTGTAACGTAACATATAGAATGTATTACAGAAAGGTGATTATTTCCATTGCATATGTATTGGTACAAGAATTTTGTGATAAAGGTGTTCAGTTAATAAACACTCTCTTACTTTCACCTATTTTCTATACATTGTAACTGTATTTCACATAGATACAGGGTGCAATATTTGCATAGGATTATTTTAAAAAGTGCCACAGTGTAATACCAGTCAGTTGTGCCAAGGTTTTTTTTCTTATTCTGTCTCCAGCTTATTATGTTTTTATTCTGTTATTAAGTTCTGTTATTATGATCTTATTCTGTTTTATTAATGTTAGTTCCTTTTGGAAATATGTGTCTAAAGGGCACTTCTAAAGGAAGTAATCATTTTCAAACAATTTTTATCTGCTTAGAGGTTGCTGTAATCTTCCACATTCCATTAGCGATAGCCTTCATGGTCCCTTTTCTTTAAGATAGTATGGCTACCTCTGCAGCTTTGGAAGTGCAGCCCTGTGTATCTTTGATTTTATGCAATACTGCTTGAAAGATGGAAATGTCAAGCTGGATGACAGCTAATGGACTGAGTGTTCAATAGTTCATCACCTTGGTTTTACCAGAAATCATTTAGCAACAAATTTGAAATAATTGTCTTTGGTAGCATGAGATCACTTCCCTTTTCTGATAGAAGACTTGACACTCATCAGAATGGCAACTCTGGAAGGGGCAAATCTAACCTTCACGTTGCAAAGTGTTCTGTGAATAAAACTAGCTCCACTGTGGACAAATTTGTGATGAACACTGCTGATCTTTGCAGCTTTGGTCCTGTTGAAGAGTCAAAGAGGTCCTTTCTTCAGCTGTTGTGAATTACGACTGATGACTGAATTTGTTGTTTGGTTTAAACATGTGCCTGTCATGGTAAGACTATGAGGAATACTTCATAGCTTATCAATGCGTGTGTGGGAAACCTGTTGTTCCATCTCAGGTCATCAGGAAAATAGGATTTTGGTGCAATGCTGAGCACCTGTGTGTGAAGGAGTAAACACAACACTGACTGAGTGCTGAGAGATGCTTGTTACAGTCTCCTTAAGACTTTCATTTTTCTAGATAAGAGGTTTCTCAAAACATTATGTGCATGTTCCCTGGACAACATGAATCATCTGCATGTGTCCATTTGCAAACAGATTGCAGCCAGGAGCATTCTCCTGACTTCAGACATCCTGCTTGGGAACAGGGTCTCAGCTCTTGCTAGCGCCTACCTAAAAAGAGAGGAAGAGGGCAGGCAGAAGTGAAGTGGTACTGTGGATTAGTGTTGTTCCAATCACGAAAATATCCAGAGTGGCTTCAGACAGGAGTGTGTGAGGAAAGGGTGGTATTGTATTAAAATCCAGAAATACTTTGCTTTGTGTTCGCTGTCACACTTCTCTAGGGGAATGCATTTCTAGTTGCCTGTTGCTCCAATCCATTTCTACTGACAGAACAGTGTATCTTACTCAATACCAAGACTTATAATGGTTTCTAATGGGACAATACCATAATCTTCTCAACTGAATAAGCAGAGTCTGCATATCACGTCAGTTTTATGGCCACAGCATATCATGGGAGAGAGAAGTAGACTATAGAATTCAGCTCATAGATGATTACAAGAAAATGAGGTAACTGAACTGAAATTCTGTTGGAGTACCTTAATCAAAATATAAAAATATGATTGTCTTACTACTTTTGCCTGACATTGTTCATAATTTTCTTTGGAAAGCAGACAGTGATTTCATGCAGTAAATAATCCATGGAAAAAAATATTTTTATTGGAAAGGCTTGGCAAGCCTAGCTAGAACAAAAGAATTGGAAAAGCACATTGATAGAAAATTGTACTTTAAAATAGGCTGTTCCATGCACTTTCTTGTGCATTGAGGCCTGATGTTGAACTTTTTCTGGTTTTATAAGTTGGAAGATTTATGGATGATTGTCACAAAGGTATTTTTCAGCACAATTTCTTTCTTCACAAAACCTATGATGTTTTTACTATGTAGAAATATATAAATATACATCAAAGACAATGACATTACATTATGGTAGTTCCTGTTCTGTGGTACAGCAGCAGTCCTCAATTATTCTATGTAAGAGGAAAGCTCTAGAAGAGGTCTCATGGGTCACTAATTTACGTTCCTTGTAAATGCAGACTTTTAGATCACATAATCCAATTTATAAATTTGATGGTTTGTTTTCAACTATAACGTTGTCTCCATCACTCTGTTTTGCCTGATTTGAGGGAAGAAGGTGTTGGAATGCTCCAAACACAGCTTCCCTGGACAAAGAAAACCCATTTTTCAATTTTCTATATTTTATGTTATTCATGGCTCATGCACTCCCTGGTGCATGGGAGTGTTCCTCTCCAGGTGCAAGACTTTGGACTTCCCTTTGTTGAATTTCATGGCATTCCTGCCAGCCCATTTCCACAGCCTGTCAAGATCCCTCCGGATGGCAGCATGAGCCTCTGGTTGTATCAGCCACTCCTCCCAGTTTTGCTGAGGGTACGCTCTGCCACATCATCCAGATCATTAATGAACATACTGAACAGTGTTGGATCCAGTACTCACCTCTGGGACACACCATTAGTTATTGGACTCCAACTAGATTTCACACCACTAATCAACACTCTCTGAGCTCAGCTGTTCAGGCAATTTTCAATCCACCTCACTGCGCATCCAGCCCGTATATCAACAGCTTCTCTATGAGGATCTAATGGCAGGCAGTGTTGAAAACATTAGTGAAGCCAAGGCAAATGCTATCCACTGCTCTCTTCCCCTTGTCTACCAAGTCGGTCATTTCATCACAGAAGATTATCAGGTTGGTCAAACGTGACTTCCCCTTTGTGAATCAAGTCCAGAAAGATGAATGCAGTTGTAATCACAATACGTTGTTTGGAAACAGCTTAAAGGTTACTTCTCCTTTGGACTTTTCTTGCAGTCGTATCATTACTTTAGTCCTATGTAATGTGGTTTCATTCATTAGTTTGAATTGCCTGAGTGATGCTTGGCGGAGGAACCAGACTGATGGATTGAAGTATGTTTTCTCCAAAAGACAGTTCTGCAAAAAAACAAGGCAGCTATCCTTTGAAATTGCATTTTTTGTTTCTTTCTCTGACATGTAAAACTAGAAATTAGCAGAAATGCCACACAAAAAGAGTTATTTTTTCTTTGGTTGTTTCAGAATTCACCTATCTTCTGCTTTTGTGGACTAACTTCTAAAAGGTTTTTTCCTTCTCAAATTCTACTTTTTGTACTGTGACCTAGGAGATGGGAAAAAGAAAGGTGCAAAACTTTGAGTATGAAATTTGAGAAAATTTCTAATAGTACTGATTTGTTTAATATGTCACCTCTTATCTTAAGACTAATCATTTCAGGGACAAATATCATTGTCACATCATTAACTTTAAAGATTTGATATAATGCTGATTGAACAAGAAAAAAAGGTATCACATAGTCTGTGAAATGTTTGCCAATTGATTAAGCCCAACCAAAATTCTGAAACCAGAGAGAGAGAAATTTCTACTCTCCTCTGTTATATGACTTCCTTGTAATCTGTTGGTATGGCACCAGTAGCCTAGATATAGATATAGTATTTTGCAGACTATTTTAAACTGTATTAAAATAAGTTCCTTGGCCAGACCTATTCAGTCTAGGTAAACATTGGAAAGGAAGAGAACAGTGCATAAAACCAGGGCTCACAGAAGCAAATGAAGTACCCAGTGAACAATTACTGTGAAGTCATTGAGTATCTCTTGCTTAGATTACACTTGTTTGTTAAAGATGAGGGAAGAGCTTCAACAAGATGGACTGAGAGATCAAAACTCTCAACAGGTGCTGACAGTACTGCGATAGGTATTTGCCATGACTTCTTCCTCCTCCCTGCTTACCACAGTATTTCTCAAAGGAAAAAAAACCAGAATCACCATTCTCACCCATAAATGTCCTGAGAGAAATGAGTAAGTGCTTTAAGTGATTGGCTGCTGGATTAAGAGGAGTGTCACCATATTCCTGGTTAGGTGATATATTAAGCCCAGTGATGAATTTTGACCATGTTTCTGAGGTTGGGTCCTGATCGTGAGATAACGGGAAGACACCTTGTGTGGATTGTGTGGGGCTTTGGTGTGAACTGGGTGCTGTGCAGCTTAACGCTAGTTGAGCTCTGGGTGATAGGCATAACCAATAGCAGAAGATGCTTTACATATTATACTTTCATATAGCCTGAAGTTGTCTGGGGTTCAGTTAGACTATAGGTAAGCTGAAGCTTTGGGGGAAGGAGGTGTATTTTCACAAGGGTATTTGTTTTACCTAAACATCTGAAAAGAAAGTTATGATTTCGTGGGTTTTTTTCCTAAATCAAGAAAACGTAGCTGATCTCATCTCTGTGGTTATCAGTATAGGTTTTAACATAATGCTAGAGGAGAAATCATGAGTTTGAAATGGATAATATTGGTATTAGAAGGAACTGTAAAAATTGTAACTATTAATCTACTATATTAAAAGTTCAATATAACTGGCTAATGGAGGGGGTGGTGGTGTTCTATTCAAAGGAAAGCATAAGTGGAGGACTAACAGGATTTCTCAAATATTTGTCCATTGACCCATCCTATTTTATCAGTGGCCAGGGCACAGAAATGAAGGTTTTTGACAGGGAAATCATCTGGTGAAACACACCTGTGAGACATTACCAATCTGTAGGAAGACTGGCAGTGACACTAAAAAAAAAAAAATAATTTCTGAGGAATAAAGAAGTAGAGCTGGAATGAGAATTAATAGGGACTGTTAATAAAAAGCTAACAAGAATATATACTATAGAGTGAGAATTCATCACATGGAAGAAACAGAGATGGAAGGCTGGATTTAGTATTCCATCAAAGTATGGTTGTGAATTACAAATGTGATCGGGCTTTGAAAAAGGCAAATGAAATCCTAAAAAGATTCGGCTGAAGTATTTCTGATAGAAAGTTGAATATTCCCTACAATTCACAACTCTCCAGACAGTAAAAGGCCTTTTAGGAAGACGGTGAGAAATACATTCACACAGTGGTTTCTTTGCGTGCCATATATACTGCAGAGAGAGTTTCTCTGACAACCCTGCATAACTTTTCAAGTGATATCAGGATGAGATCAGTGAGATCAAGATTTAGATTTATCCAACAACCTGAATAAAGCCCAGGATGTATGGCTAGGTTTGAAATCTGTAAAGAAACTTATGGAGCCAAATCCATATGCTTTATAAATCCTTGCAAAAACAGATAGAACAAGCAACTGGTTTTGGCACTTGAGTAAATTAAGTTATTCACACATACGTCATTTGAGGTGCTCGGTGTCCAGTAAGTCTGTACGTGGCTGGCTGGACTGACCCTTCTGGAGTGGCAGCTGGAGACACTATTCCTATGTGGGGACAACTGAATTGAGCCCCAGAAGTGGAATTCAGTTCCAGATTCAGACACCTAAATTTAGATGTTCTTCATAGTCAACAGAGCTAATCAAAAGTCTGGAGCTCTATTCAGCTCACCGAATGCAGATGTCGTTTTAGGGTGATCTGGGAAGTCTATTAGAGTCTATTGACTTGATTGATTGGATCTCCCATGACCTCAAGGGGAGTAAGAAATCTCACCCACATGGATACATCTACATTCAAGACATTCAGATATCTGCATCTAGAGATGAACCGTATTGTAATAATCACATTTAAATGAGTGAAATCAAAAGAATCACAAACTTCAGGAATGGACAATGTTGATTTCTTTTTTCATTTGTCTGAAATTCAGGAGCAGATTGCCTGTGAGTTTTTTGGCATTATAGATGCAATGTTTATTTTGGTGACAAATGAGAAAGTGCTTGGAAAGGGCATCAATGACTATTAAATTTCTATTTATATTTTCTTATTCTTTTTTAGGTTCTTTAGGTGGAAAGAAAAAAAAATCATGAAATGATAGTGGAAATTGTGCAATTGCAGTAGCAGAGGAATGATGTCTCAGTCCAGTTCAGTTTAGGAACAAATTGCCCTGACATAGACATAGAGTTGCTGGGATGTCAGATGAAATGTTTTTCTGTGCTTGATGTTCACAACAAGGAAGGATGTCACTGCACAAACATGGATTTATGAGTGTGACTAATAGAGAGGGATGCAGTTCCCTTCTTCAAATTAACACTGCCACATCCAAGCTTAAATTTGTGCTTAGATGATGTAGATGCAATTGCGGGTACGTAGTCATTCCATTCACACCACCACTGTGTCTACCCCTGCTCATGATGCTACTCTCACATTTGCTGCTTGCTTTTTTCTCACAATATTGAATGTTTTGAAAACTATGATAACTACAATTTTCTCTTCTTACTAGTCATTATTCTTCTAGTTTTATTTCCTTTAGCTACATGGACTTTTTTTTTTGTCCTACTGCCCAGTTTTTATTTTTCCTTCATCCTGCCTGAACTTTCTTTTTTCCTGATTTTACTAAAGTTTAAGGACTGTCTCAGTTGTGAAGACAGTAAAGGTACACCAGCAAAGAAAAGGAGCAGAGAAGGGGAAAATATGTGCTCCAAAAGCAAGATCACTCAGTACAGCATTTCTAAGTACTTTTGTTATTCAGAAAGAAGGGAGATATGATGTGCTGTATGGTACCCAAGTCGGTGACAATAGAAGAAAAGAATCCAGGGTGTTAGTATAGAACAATGCCAAATCTCATCTTCACCTTTGCTTGCGTCCCTTGTCTTAAGTGTGATTCTGCTCTTTCTGTGATGACTTATTTCAGTGCTACAGTTTAAATCCATTGGAGTTATCTACAGGCATGGACATTAATTACCCCATAATTCTGTTTTTTAAGCTCTTCCCTTTCTCTCTTCCTTTCTCCTGCCCACTGCAGGGATGAGAAACATGCTTTTTTAATGAAAGTTGGGATTCTGATCTCATTATCTTATTCCAAAAGCTGGTGCCCTAATCTCAGACCTATAGTGCATAAGTGTTAATCTGGTCCTGCTTGATTTAGTCATGGTTTTGTCTTTTGTGCTTTTTTCTTTAATGGGATAGCTCTATTTTGACACTTAGATGATTTGCAAACCATGGAAAAGCCCTTGCTAGTGCTTAATTCATTTTTGTTCATACATTTTAATTATCTGCCTTTCAGCTCATAAATATGAGGACTTTGGAATGAGAGTTTTCTTACCAGAACATTGGTTGTTGGTTTTGTTTGTGTGGTTGTGTTTTGGTTTTTTTTTTAAATAAGATTAAATAATTTGCAGGATTTTGACAAATTTACCTAGCTCTGGTATTTTTTCATTTTAAATTTCCTTGTTGCTATGGCTTGACTGTTTTTCAGCCTGCACCATTTATTTTTACATTTGAAGCAAGCTTTTCATCTGCTGTGATGTGTACCTGATACCAATCATAAACAGTAACTCAAAGGAATAGACTTCTTCCCTTAGAATTAGTTTGTCTTATGAAATACTGAAGAATCTGATCAGTAAAGTTATACAGAAACTATGCTGTGCTTATCACTGGCAAGAGTCTTTCATATTTAGCAACCACTTGTCTTCTTAATGATAATTCCTGTTTACAAACACAGGCACAGCAGGTTGGGGGATGCTTACAGCTCTACGTTTTTATGATCTCTACAGTCATCTAAATGAGCAAGTTTAGTCCTCCAAACTAAATAGGACTAGTAATATGAGTGAAATTCCTCTCTCTGAAAAACTGCCTGAACAAGTAGATGTGACACTGCCCCAAATCCAGGAGGTTTGCCTTCTTTTTCTGATTCCAATGCTTTTGGTCAATTCACTGACTTTCTGCTCTCATCCTACTGTCTTTTTTTCCTTATTTAAGCTGTATTTTTTTTTTACAAAACTAGGACTGTCCTTTTCCAGTGGATTTTTAAAGTGTTCAGCACATACCTGTGAAGTGCAGGGACACCTGAGCTACAGGCCACGGAGAAGCTGGGAGAGTATAGCAACATTACTCTAGCATGGTGTGCTAGATAATAAACTCAGGGTTGTTCACATCCCAGGGAAGACCTGGAAAGATTAAGCTACTGTATAGAAAGGAGCAACAGCACCACCACCAGGCGTTGAAAGAAAAGAACAGTTTCGGAAGATTCAACCTTGAGGATGAAGCTAGGATGAACCAAAATGGAAGAAGATGCCAATGGGCAGCTCTGGTTTATTCCTGCGCTCAGTCTTTCTTAGTTGGCTACTGGTGCTGCTGGCAACTGACTCTGTTTATAGCTACTGTAGGTTTGTAAGTGAATTTTTTTTAAAAGCTTAAGAGTACATGGATTCCTCTTTCTGGGCATGAATGTGGTCATGCAAGGGAGGCTCAGTGTTCTGCTGGGCACCTAAAGGTTTTGCAAAGGAATATCTCACTTTCTGAGATTCCTAAATCTTTTTTTTTCTTTTTTTTTTAATGTTACTCTATGTATTTTGGCCTGGTTTTAAGTTCTGATGTCTGGAATTTCAAAACAATATTGTAATCTGAAAGATAACAAATTAACAATAGAAATAAGGTTTTAAGAATCACTCTTAATAAAGGACATTGTATTTTTCCTCAGTTCTAATTTGTCTTATGAATCAGAATGGAAACATTCATATCATTTGGATTCTGATGCAGATTTATAGCTGATAATTTCAAATGTTTAAATAGCACAGAAAGCCAAAACAGCATCTGGAACCGTGGTACTCCAGAGTTTCTCCCACAATCAGCTTTACCCTTGCTGCTGTTCTCTTTATCCTTCAGCCTCATGGTACAGTTCCATTTCTTCTTCTTTCTTCCACTACTTTTGCTGCAGTCTGTCTCTCACCACCCTCTTTTTCTCCTTTTCTCTTCTCCTTTTCGGCATCCTGCTAAAGCCTCTCTTCACTCCAGCAGTCTCCCTACTGATGAACTGACTGGCAGATTTTTTCCCTGAATGCTCCAGACTGATCTATTCCGCACAGCTAGCTATCATCAGTATGTTCTCAAGTACTGCATGCTGTGTGCCAATGTATAATCTGTGCAAAAAATACCATTTTGTTTTATGTTTTATATAGACTAGAGAGTGGAAAAGGCAAAGGATTATCAGAGGTCTGCCAGTTTCACTAAGACAGTATTAAATATTAGCAGAATGCCTTCTGGACTTGATTTGATGATGCTTACCCTTTTTTCACCCAGACGTTTTTGAAACTGTCACACTTTTTGGGGCATAGACTTTCGCATTAAATAGAAAGTTACAGTATACTCAGTGATGCAGAAAGAGTACACTGTTTTTCATTTTTCTTAAAGTTTGAGTTTTCTCATTTTGCTTTCCTAAATGTAAAGTACTTTGGTATTAGTACTACTGTTACCCATTGCCAACAGTAACTGTGACAGCACTACTGGTTTGACCTTCAGATACTGCAACTTTCAGGATTTAACCAAAGCCATCTTTTTCTTTGGATTTTTTCTGAAAATTGCCATCATTTCCTGGACCTTGGATTTTTTTTTTTTTTTCCATTTTTATCTTTGTTACTTTTTACTTTGATGATTGAACTTATGAACTTACGTGTTACTATAGAAGTGACACAGTGAATTGCTTACAGTGCCTCTGTCACTGAAATAACAGAGACTAATGCTTAGAGGAGCAGGCTAGATTCATGATGTAAGTTATCAAGATACATTTCTTTTTGTCATATTTATAAAAAAAATGTACCCAGTAATTCAACTCCTTTGTTGTGACTCAGTCTTTTCAACATTTATTTCCATCCATTGTTGCAGAACCTACAATTTCCATTTTTCATGAAGGCAGAACAGACACATTTAAAATCTTACTTGATAGCTCTGTAGTTGATGGCTGAAATTTTTGGAGCTGTCTTTGAGATCTGAATATCCCAACAGAATGAATAGTCGTGAGACTTCTGTAAAATCACCTGTAGTTTTACAGATACCAGCCTATATGAGTGAGAAAACTCAGCTATCAAGCTTAAGTTTCAGGGCAGGTTGATGGTTCTTGAACAGAAAGACACCACTGTGGGGTTGATTTCACATTTTTCATTTAATCTGTATCTTTGAACATTTTAGTGAGGTGATTGATGGAGAAAGACTGTGTGTCAATTTGATTTCTGAAGCATCTTCCTTTGATGTTTACTTTCTCTGATAAAAAAGAGAAGATATGGATGACTGGGGTTGCTAACTTGGGGCTGCTCACAAGGTGCCTAGAATTACACTGATGTATTGTCAAAGTATTTTTCATTATACAGCATTTTGTGCCCAAAATAACTTCAGCTTTTGAATCAGCACAAGGTCATGTTACAGCATTGTACCACAACAATAGTAATAATAAATTTGAAATTGAATCCTCCCTTAAGGAGAGGTACTCGCTTAAAAAGGCAGTCCTGCATTAGATCAAGAAAAGATAAATAGTAAACACGTAAAAAGCCTCCTCTTCAGATACTAGTGTCAGGTGGAGTCCTGATTTGGCAGAGATGTGAACAAGCTGACTGCTTCTGTCGTTTTCCATTCAAATGACATGGTAGCCAAACTCCATACAGCCTCACCAAATCATGTGTATGCTGAAGATCATTTTAAAATAGAAGTCTTGACATTCAGATGGGTCTGTAATTTACAAAATCTGATTGCTGCATGTTTATTAAAGAATTTGAAAGTCCATACAGAACTTTAATAAATAAGTAATTGATGATAATTGATGCCATTTGGTAGAAATAGGGTCCCCTAACTAGGCTTCTTGGAGTAAGTCAGGACCGGAGCTACCACATTATATTTTCTGTCTATTAATCAAAGATAGAGTATCAGTGAGAAAAGCACTTTTGCTTAGCGTTTTACTAAAGAAGTAGGGTGAAAAATTGCATTATTGTGTGTTGAAAAGGACTAATTCTAGAGCTTCTCAAAGCCCACCCCTGTGAATAGTGTAAGGCTGACACATTTGGTGCCAACATGTCTGCTCTCTGTAATTCCTTTACTATTAGTTCTCCTACACACTCTTCAGAGATGGTTCTAGGATCAGTATAATTTTCACTTGCCACACTTAAGATAATGTATTTCCTTCTTCCATCACCATAGAAAAATGAGAAATTCTTTTGGGAAGACTAATAAACAATACTAGTCAGTATGTTCAGTGTGGTTAATAGCTTAGTTAATTGTTTTGATTAGCTCCAGGTCTTTGCAATGAAAGAGAATATTATCTCCACATAGCACTTCGTTTAGCTTTGACACCATATTCACGTATCAGTGTTCGGTCTAATTTAGTTAAGTGCAGCTGAGCTTCTTTCTTCCTCTATCAAAGCTAAATAGATGGCACTAGAGATTTTTCCAAGAACTTTTGTGTGCCTCAGGCTCTACCACTGCTCTGCAATAGAAAGCAACCATAAATTTAGCTCAACTGGCTGCTTAACGGGTTCATCTTACAAATTCCTTAGGATGCTACTGTGCTAACAATACCTTGGTCAGGAGGAACACCTGAGGAAGAGGAAGTGTAACTGGGTTACTCCTGATCCTCTGAGTACCAAACCATCAAGAAAACAACAGGATCTTCTTAACTGTACCAGACCAGTGCTTGCGGAAGACCAGGACAGGCATAGAGGTTTACGACAGTACCTCAAACACTGGGAATCTAAGACTTGGTTTTTTAATTGCCTCCTTTCTGTCATTGACTGTATCAGTCTGAATAAGCTATGCAGGATGAGAATATGGTATAGAGAGGGAAGGAATGAAAAAAATCAGCACTTCAATGCACTAAAAAGCCATGCACTTAGCACTCACCTGGTTTCTGTCTGTTACAACTACATTGACTTTTACATGGGTGTAATCTTTACATAGAATCCTGTTGTAAAAAGGCAGGTTAATGAGACTGCCCTTGAACTAAAAGTCCTTATTCCTCTGGGAGTCTTGTGAGGGAAACAGAATTCAAATGTGTGTATATATATATATTTTTGTGTATTTTTTAAAGACTTCAGAGAAACATGGCTGAATTAATTTAGACCACTGAATTTGAAAGAAATTTGTTACTGAGGGAGGGAGGCGGACTATTTTGAGGATTTGTCAGATACCATGGAGGGTTTATAGTGATTGCTGTAACTGTAATTCAGAATATCTCTGTTTTTTCTGGTCTTCACTGCTTTTTCACATTACCTTTAAGTCTATTGAGGTAATGAAGTAGGGAGGGTATGATTACTTTCCTTAAGTGTCTTCTCTTGACTTTGAACTTAGATGAATCAAACCCAATAATAAGTGTCATATGCACGTTGAGTAAAGATGGGTGAATTTAAAGCACTCACACCTGAAGAACAGCCTGCGTATGTCTCCTGATTGGATAGAGTGGATACACTTAATCCTGTATCATTGATATCTATCATATATTTTTGGCTTATTCTGGTCTTCCAAAACCAAACACTGGTTTATTTATGTTGTAACTTTGATTCACTATCAGTTCAAAATGAAATACAGAGAAATTTATACTGTTGTGTACAGTTTGTATCTTTGTTTCGGTTTTTATCTCTTAATTCCAAATCCTTTTGATTCCCTGTACCCAATCTCTCAAATATGTGCTACATTAAAAAAGACAAAACAAGCTAACTGTAGTATAAATGAGAAAGAACCATGACACTTTGTTTTTGACAGTCATATTTTCCAAATCTCAAGAGAAAGTGAAGCATAGCATCCTTCACATGACACTCCATCATTAAAAAAAGAAGTTCTAATAAAAATAATTGAGCAACGGCTGCCCTTTCTGTGTCACTTCTATATGGCCCATTAATTCTGGCAAGTCCGTGTAAGAGTCACTATTGTCAACTTCACAAAGATAATCAAGCATTAATCCTACATCAGTAGCTCATTATTTTTAAACTCATCTTATTTTATGACCAATAGGTTGACTTAGAGGATCTAATAGGGTGCTTCTTGAGTTTTAATGAGTGAAAAATTTTACTTTAGAGCTGAGTGAAAGATGACAGAGTCTTGTCAATATATTTTATTAATGCTACTCTTATCACTTAATAATTAGAAACTTCTCTAAGAGAAACATTTCACCTTTCTTTTTATCTTTCTGGACTAGAGAAATAATATTTTCCAAAAATATCACCCAAAGACTTGTAGGAATTAAAGCTGAAGATATTTCAACAATAATTCAATAATAGCTGAACTGCCTGTTGATTGAATGGGTTATTGACAATAAGGCGTGTCAATGGCTGAGCTTGCTGTTTATTTTACTGAAGAAGAAGCATGTCATACAAAGGCTGGCTAAAGTACAGCTAGTAAATCAACTGAAGTCAAGAATTCTAGTACTGATGCAGTCATCCTTTCTGAAATGTACTTTAGTTAAATACTTCAGAACGAGCAGACTTGAGATGGGAAATCATATCACTGCTCCGTTTCTGAAAGTCAGAAGGTATAAAACAAGTATTGTGAAGGTAACTTTTTCTTTCTATGTCACCTGTAGATGAGAATTGTATATTTTTTTCAGAAAACTGCTAGGGACATGTTTGGGTTCGGCTGCTGGGAAGCAGCCCCCGAGCAGGGTGAGCAGAGTCAGGGAGTTGCAGCAGCAGGTCTCATCAAGCCAGCGATCATCATGTAAAGGTGTCCTGTTCGAGGTTGACCCTGAAAGTGCAGTCACCAAATGTGGGCCAGGCATCTCTGAGGCATTGCTGGGGCTGGGGACTGAGCCAAAATGGGGTTTCTGGGTCCCTGGGGTGGGATGAGGGGGACCCGGGGAAGGCTGGGCAGGTCCTGGTAACAGCAGTTATGAATAGACAAACCAGGATGGCAACAGGTCAAGATGTTGCTGTGAGGTGACTTGCATCGATACGGCTTAACTTTCTTACCCTCCCAAAAGAGGGTGGCTGCATCCCAACAGGATATGGGACCCCACAGGACCAGGCATTATTAGCCCAGGCTACAAACTTAATAGTACAGATGACTGCACACCAATGCTTAGGCTGGAAACCCAGCCCTGTTTCATTTACTAGTATAAATGTGGCCAACTGTGCCAGAAGAAATCTACTTTAATATTATTTTAGATTCAAAATATGTGCAACTGAAATCAGCATCTGAGCCTGGAATCCTGTCGAGAGAAATTAAAAATCCTAACAATATGCCTTGTAGACAAGAAAAGTCCAGCATCACTCTTAAGTGTTGAATTCATTCCTTCAGATGAAATTTCTGATCAGCATTGAACATTGGCTTATTTAAGGAAAACCTCAGATAAATATGCTTTTCCTTAAAGTAACCCTTTTGAGAATCTTCATCTATCAATTAAAAAAATTGAGGAGTTTTAAAGTTATTTCAAATAAATTAAAACCATATCCTGCTTTGAAACTGTAGTTTTGTGTGTAGTTTTTTTGTGACAGATCAGTCTGTCCAGCTATATAGATACAGATCTATATAAACTTATTCTAGCAACTCAGACATCTTAGCCTTCTGTGTACTGTAATGGCAATCAAATGTATGTATTCAAATTTGATGAACGTACTATCAAGGTATCAGGGTTATGGAGCTATGTACAACGAAATGGACTTCTCTGTTTCACCTGTTAAACCTTTCAATTATGCCTAAGACTAAAAGGACATAATTGAATTGGTCTCCTCCTAAAAGCAGCATTAAGTTGGATGCTAAGAATTGTGAAATGTCTTAATAAAAGTGAGAAGAAACTCACCTAAAGCAATAATATGAGCATCTTGGGAAGTAAATAATTTTATTAGAATGCTCCTTAGAAGCTGGTAATTCGATTCCACACAGTGATTACTTGAAGCAAATGGTTAGCGAGTACTGTTTTGCGTATCTTCTGTGTTTCTGTGGGATTTCCAACTATGTTACTTAAATCATTACAGAACAGCTATACTAGCTTGGCTGTGATCTTGATAGAGTTTATTTTAAGTCACTGCAGATGCCATGCAGTACTTATACATGACCGAGACTTCCATAATTTAATTTTCACAAATTCTTCCTAGTAAAGATCAGTTTTTGCTCATTCCAAAACTAGACTACTTTGGGATCAAATTTTCAGCCAGCCTTATCAGATTATTCGGATTTATGTGGTTATTCCAGACATTTCACTGGGTAACTTGAAAAAACTTAAATTTTAATGAAAGGTGATACTAGTTTTATTGTATTTCCCAGAAACTGTATGACAGATAAGTTCTGTGAGAGCTTGGAAGCAAAATCTCTAAAATTTGCAAAGATATCTTTATTAGGGCACTGCTCATATCTTTTGGTAGTTTATCACTTTCTTCTTATAAGTCTTAAGGTCAGATGTCTTGAAGAAATTTTTCTGTGACAGGTTGACAAAGATGATGGCTTTGGATGAAGAACAGTGTTCTGTAGGCTTTACAGTGATCTAAAAGTTTTTGGCTCACATGCTCGTCAGTTATCAATGATTTCCACATTGGTATCAAGAAGCAGTCTCTTAGATTCAGAAAGGTGAGGAATCTGAAATGAAGCTGAATGCAGGCTCTCTCTGTCCTGCTTAGAAAAGATACTCATTTTATAATAGTAATACGTTATATTTGTCTTACAAAAGTTACGATTTAATTAACGTGTTATCACAATTTAAATAACAATGGTATTATCAGCAAATACCTACTAAAAGGCAATCCTAAGCAATCCTTCAGAATTGAAAGAATAAAAAAACATGTGCTATTTCCAGTGAAGCCACATAGCAACACTTCCAAGAAGTTAAATGCATCAATATTTCTTTCAATACTGTAGTGTTCACACCAAGAACCAAAATGTAAATTTGTTTAATATATTTCCATTGTACAAAGTCAGTGAAAACTAAAAAGTAAAAGCTTAAATAAAAACATCTAGTCAGAGCTGGGAAATTATATATTTAGTTTTTTTAATCTTTGTATCATACTTAAAATATTCTGCTGAATATTTACTGCATTTGTATTTGGTACAGCTTGGTGAATCATTTTCTACAAGAAGGATAGTTATATAATGGATTGCAAGGAAATCATAAAGACAGGTGACTTACAGTAGATGAAGATTCACCCTTTGTATCGTATATAAATAAATATATTGTATTTATATATAAATGAACCTTTATGACATTTATGGTATTGGCAAACCAAAGTGTATTGTTGGAGAGTCCTAGTCCTTTTTATTAAAATAGATATTTTGGACATATTTTCAGAATAGGTATGAATAAATATTTTAGTGAAAAAAAGATCTTGTTTGCTGATAGTGTTTCAGTTTCATCAGGCAAACAGTAGATTTGTTTCACTTAGTTTTTCTCTATTCAGAATATGTTCCATCAGTCAGTTCAAGTGTTTGTACGCTTAAACTTACCCTGTCCCTAAGAGGCAAATTAATCTTCCAGGCAATGAGGAGTGACCTGAGTAACCCTGGAGAGCAGGGAACTTGACACTAACCAGTTGAGACTAGTAGTAATCTCGTGCTGTGCAGAAGGTCTAAGAGAACAGTCTGCAAGGTTAATGTGTTAGTACTTCAAGACAGTGTCCTAGGAAAAAAAAAGTAGATAATTAACTCACCCAGAGCCACAGGCTATTTTGTGTTTGTACTGTCATTATGATGATAGAGATAGGCTAAACAGACTTTCTGTTTTGAGAGTCTGTGCTCTGATATATTATAAGGGCTCAAATCAAAACAGTGCTTGTCTGTGAACTTAATGCAGTTAAACAGCAGTAGAGCAGAGAGATGTTCTGAAACTCTTCCCTGATAATATGTTTGTGTCTCCTGATAGCAGAAGTGGCAACTTTGCTTAATGTGCTGCTTTCCTAGCATCAGTGGGACAATACACAACAAATGTAGAATTTATATTATTATCAATGCTAATAACGATACCCACAGTAGCTTTTGTTATTGTGGTTGTATGCAGGGATTAATCTGTTGCTTTAAATTGGAAAAAAATTTTACATAAAAGAATAAAAGGTTAAGCTCCTTAAAGAAAGACTACAGTTTTGCTTTAAGAGGAGTCTAGAACAAAGATAAATGAAATAGTAAGATGCTTTGATTCTACTACTAGGGATACTAGAATTAAAAAAAAACCAGTCTTCATCGTATTCCCTCTCTTAAATATTGTGTTGTTTCAGCAACAGCTATCAGCTGTTGAGTCTTAAAAAAAAGAGGTGAATCTTGTAATTTGTTTTATTCATTGTGTCTGTGATGCTGCCAAAGGCAATTCTGAGTGATGTAGAAATTAAATGCTACCAATATTCTGGTGACATCAGGACTGTCAGGTCCATCTACTGATAAGTGTAATTACTTTTGAGTTAGCAATTGAGAATTCTGGCCTGGATAAAAAAAATTAGCCTTATCTCAGTCCCATAAAGGCAGAAGTCATGCCAATGAACACACTAAAACAGTTACATAGTAATAGGAGCATGAGTGGATTGATGGGGCTATCAAGAAGTGTCATTGATCATTTTTTCATAGCTCTCATCTATACATCAGGTCTGTGTTCCAAAGAAGTCCTCTTCAGCCATAGCTCTCCGTTGCTGGCGTGTTGTTCACATGTAGCCTTTGTTTTTGGCTTGAGGAACAGTAAAATGGGCTTTCTACAGACTGGTTGTTCAGAAAACAATTTTGGAGGTCAAATCTTGAAAAAAGGATTAATAAGGTATCTTTATTTGTATCACTCAGGGAGAATTTTACCTAAGTGCAAGTCCTTGCATAATACTCATATTGTGTATCGCTTTGTAAGATCTTTGTTTCTGTTTCACTGAACCAGACCAATTTTACAGGTTCACCTGCAGTTATTCCAGATCCTAGTGGGAATGTATTTTAGAGGGATTTAAACCACAGTGCTCCCGTTGTTCCAATTTAGCTGCCTACCTTAAATAATTTTGTGCATTTCCACCTGAAAACTGTCTAAATGAAGCAAGGACAATATAGGACCAAATTTCACCCAGGCAAAATCAGCTGTTGTTTGGAGACTGCCGTGCCTCCCCCACCCAGCAGCCTGGAGGGCCAAGCTGGTTGCTGCCAGCTCCCCTGAGAGTTACAAGAAACAGTGGCTTCAACTGACAAAGGGGTGAAGTCACTTATGGTTATGGCAAATACACTTTCCATCCTTTTCATCTTTTGTGACAGTCTTAAGAGCAAATCTAGTGTTCCAGAGCTCTACACGGTTTCTGTCTTTCTCTTTCTGACTTCATATACTTCATAGGTTAGAGCACCTCTCCTATGAAGACAGGCTGAGAGAGCTGGGGTTGTTCAGCCTGGAGAAGAGAAGGTTCCGGGGAGACCTTATAGCAGCCTTCCAGTATCTGAAGGGGGCCTACAAGAAAGCTGGAGAGGGACTTTTTACAAGGGCATGTAGTGATAGGACGAGGAGTAATGGCTTCATACTGGAAGAGGGGAGATTTACATTAGCTATTAAGAAATTTTTCACTCTGAGGGTGGTGAGACACTGGAACAGGTTTCCCAGGGAAGTTGTGGTGGCCCCATCCCTGTAAGTGTTCAAGACCAGGCTGGATGGGGCTTTCAGCAACCTGATCTGGTGGGAGGTGTCCCTGGCCATGGCAGGAGGGTTGGAACAAGATGGTCTTTAAGGTCCCTTCCAACCTAAACCATTCTATGATTCTCTTTCTGTGGCAAAAGTGACCCATCCTGGGGCAGCACAAATACTTTTTTGCCTACACAGCTGGCAAGAGTATTTTTGTTTCCCTTCGCTGTGCTGTCTAGAATGAGCTTTTTACATCAACATGTCACAAGTCCTAGCACAGCTATTCAAAGATTTTTCTTCAAATGTAGCAAGCTTTCAGTCATGACTGTTGGGTCTCCTAGATTGCACTGATTAACTGCAACCCACTTCTTCAGTACACTGCCAGACCTGTTTAGTCATTTTGTAATGGTAATTATATAGATTATGTACAGCCTGATGCTCACATAAATTTTCCATGTCATGGTGGCAGATGTATTTTGAGTGTGAACTGACCCTTCCTTACTGATGGTTCTTATCATGGTTCTTATCACAACTAGCTATACTTTGACTTCTTATGAGCAAATAACATACCAAGAATTCTTTCCAAAAAGCTCTAAGACAAATAATGTAAAATAAATACTGGTCAGATTCTGCCATTGCTCCCTATGCAAAGCTGCTTCATTAATTTGTAAGAGATTTATTATGGGATAATCTGTTTTATAAAATAATTCCCACCAAAAAACCCATAATAAAGGTATTGGTCACAGACTCTGAAGCTTTAATAAAGTGTATATTCCTCCTAAGCAAGAAAAAGAGAAAAAAGTAAACATTCAGTATATATAATTCACTCAGTGTGTGTATATCTATCATGTGCATTTAATTTTCATCTTTTGAGATCACTTTTGAGAGGGAATCAGTCTACCACAGATGATAGTGCCATTTGTATCTTCATATCTTTGCATTTCTTAGAATAGGATTTTTTACAGCTGTGGAAAAATGTGTAATAAAGCCAACTGCATCCTGTTTAACCAGTCACCAAAATTTCCAGTTTTAGTGCTGTTTATGTAGAATACATATTCTTTGCTTTTATTTTTACATTGAATAGTGATGATAACTAACAAGGATAAATTAATAGGTTTATTCAACAAAAGAAGCAAATAATCTTTCAGCTGTCACCTCCTTCCACAACTGTTATTGACCAAATCTTCCACTGATCAATGTGGAGTAGCATCACTTGGATTTCACTAAGATTTTACTTGTTTTCTTTCAGTGTCCTAACCAAAAAAATGTGTATAAATCAATGGAGATAACAGAATTCTGAAAATGTTCTTTCAATGCGAGGGACCTTTTGATAAAGTTCCTGTCCTTCTTTGGGAAGGCTTTCTTGACGTCATGCCATTAAGAGGTTGAAATCATAACAGAAGATAACTGGATGCATTTTTCATGTTAAGAAGCTGTGATGTATGTTTATTATTTAATTTTGTGAAAAAATCTTTTATTTTTGCTTTGCTATTGAATTATTTCTCATGCACAAAATGGAATCACTTTGTCCTTATGCCTTGCCTTATTTAAAATAAATAAATCAATGTTTATATTTGTCATTCTCCATGGTGCTTTTTTTAGCAAACTGGCTTGTCCAGAGCATTAACATGTACCTCTGGATGGTGTCACTGATGAAGAGAGCTGCAGCCTAAAAAATACAGATTTCCAATTGTCCAGAAGGGCAATGAAGATAAAAAGCCTGAAGAGACCACAAATTTATAGCACAGAGCAAGGCACTAGCTTCTAGCTGTTTCTTTATGTGTTGCCTTGTTTGTGGTGCCATAATTACACACTGATTACAGTTAGAAAAAAAGTCTCAGTTATTCTCCATCCTGAATAGTAATTACTGTGTTACTGTGTTTCACTCCCATCCTTTTCTTTTGCTCTTTCTGAACATCATCAGATCTATTTTTGGTTTTAACTTAGCTTTTGGGAAACATAAATTACAAAATATTGTTTACATTGTTTACAATAATGGTCATCTTGCAAATTATATATCAGCTATTATATATTACTAACTAATTCACTTAGTGTAACTAGGCGCATGCACCCAAAAGACTGGAGAATGTTAAAATGAAAGGCTGACCACAGCTTCCCTGAGCTACATGATCTAGGTTCTGTTTGAATTTTTATCCCTTCAGGTACCTTCTCTTCAATTAAATTAAAATAGCGAACATTAGAATCAGTCTACTGTAAGGAAGCAATCAGTCTACTGTAACAGAAAATAGTACAATTTGTCTTAAAAAATAAAATTCATGTCCTTACCCCTCTGGTATTCTCATATTACACCAGATTTTGAGACAAAATTGGAGGGGCTGTAAATCACCGTTACTCAATTGACTTCCATTGGAACTGAGCTGATCTAGGCCAGCAGAATAGGTCAGTGCCAAGAGCTCTTAGTCATGAAACAGGTCACTTGAAGACCATTAGACTGGCTTAAAAATGATCTTACCGAAGTACGTTTTGGCTTTTCTTTCTGTTTTTTAAAACTTTGGCATCCACTGAGGTCACAGTGAGTGAGCTCTCTACTGATTAAAATGTTTGAACCATATTTAAAAAGGGACCAAGGTTCTTCCCACCATTTTCCTTCAGTAAACTTATTTTTTCCTCCTCTCCAGCCTTATGGGAATGGGCTTGTCTTAGTTATACAATTCTTGCAATAAGTGATACAGTAGTTGCAATAAAAAGCATCCAACCTGGCAACACTAAATGGATTGTACCCTTGTCTATGTAACGTCCTTAAAGATGCAGATATCTTACATAATGAGGTCAAATCTAGTAATATTTTTCATGCAAATCCACCTGGTTTTCTGCTTGCCTTGAACTGTTCTTAGTCACCTCAGGACAGAGAGAGAAATCAACCAAAGGCCCCATTGTCAGAACTCCAAACCTGCCTTTTGGGTCTGAAGACAAGGTGAGAGGAGGGTAATTCTTCACCTGGGATGCCCCCAGAATTCCCTCCCAAATGAGCTCAATCTAGACTATTGTGGATTTCCACATGCTCATCTGCATGAGCGTATGCACCTGTAAATATGCATATGTACATAGGCACTTGAGATTGTTCAGTAGCATTGGCTAAGACATCAGTGGCATCTCAATATTGGATCACAGGATATTTCAGGTTGGAAGGGACCTCAGGAGGTCTCTACTCAAACCTCCTGCTCAAAACAGTCAGTTTGAGGTTGGATAAGCGTGACTCAGGACTTTATCCAGTCAGGTTTTGAAAACTTCCAAAGATGGAGAGAGACTGCGTATCTTCTCTGGGCAGACTGTTCTGCTGTCTGAGCATCCTCATTTGAAAAAAAGCTTTTACCAGTCTAAGCCTCTTGTTTCAAGTTATGACCATTATGTGCTGTCCTTGCATCATACACCATTGTGAAGAGTCTGGCTTCATCTGTTTGTAGGTATTGGAGTTTGCTGTTTGGGGAACTTGACCCCAAAGCCATTTCTTCTCAAGACTGAGCAAACACATCTCCCTCAGCCTTTCCTCACAGGGCGTGTTTTCCAGCCTCCTGAATGTCTTGGTGGCTCTATGGTGAACTTGCTCCAGTTTATTGACATCTTTCTTACACAGAGGGGCGCAAAACACATTTACACATCTAATGTACTGGTGAAACACTTAAATGATTTTGAGGCTTTTCTCATCAGTCTGTACACTAAAGGTTATGATACAAGTTATTAGAATAAGGAGAAATGAAACAACCTTGGTAAAATGAGATCAAACCGCACTTGGTAAATTGAAACACGAACTGCACAAGATTGTGGCATTCTGTGGAGGAGTTTTGATTTCTCCAAAAGTGTATCTATAATTGTAAAATGTGTTGTAAGAAAGTAGATGGGAACATTTCAGTTTTGTTCAAGGTTAGGTAAAAAATGACTTTTGACAAGCCTTAGGTTACCATAATAGGCTTATGACGGTATAACGGTTATCACAGATGGTCTTTTCTTTCAATGCAATAATCAGAATACCTAAAAAGACATGTCCTTTTTCATTTGATTTCAGAGTGCATGAGAACAACCAAGAAGGTTCTCAGTGTCTCAATGTTACAGTGATAGGTACAAACTACTAAAAATTTGCTTTTTTGGGGTACATGTTGCCAGTAAAAATCATTGATGAAAAGAAAACTTCAGGCTCAGAATAATATTATAAGATTTTTCAGTGAATTGCAAGTCTGAAAGCCTCACTGTGCTCATAACAATTCATGCTAGGGGCTTTGCTGATATAGGTATGTAAAATATGACAAAGTGAGTCCCTCCTATCAAGAGAAAGCCTGTGCTCTAACAGTACTTTGCATATTTATTATGTTATTATTACTAGTGTACCGGCACCTAAAGGAGAAATTTGATTCCTGAGAAAGTGCTTAATCACTGAGACTTTTAAGGAAAAGATGGGTATCAGATGTCTATATTTTGTGCTAAACTCAGTGTAAATCTGGTGTACTCCGATGTATTTGTTGGATTCAACCCCTGTGAGGAATTAAACTTGTTTGTACTGTGAATTCTAGATGGCCCTTTGGAGAGGGGAAAGGCCCTTAAATCCTCAAGAGGGCTCTGTTTTTAGCTGTGTGAAATAGAAGAGCTTCAGATACTTTGGTAAAGTTTTGAGATTTAAAGGTGTTTATAAGGATGTTTTTGACCACTTTTTTATATTAGATGCCTAAATTGTACTGTAGGGACCTTTATACTTTTCTGGGTGTTGTTTGTTGCTTAGTCATGAGCATCTTGCTCAGCACTATCTAATTTAGCATGTCTCAGCCAAGATAACTCTCAAATTCACTGCAGAAGCCCTGACAGCATATCTTCTACCCCCCACCTCCAAAATACCATCTCCAGACAAGTCTCTTCCTCTTCCCTCCGCTCTTTGTAGGTAATTGTCCTGATTCATGCAGAGGGAGCAAGTAGAGCAAATCGATTCTCTCTATCTGAAAGGGACAGCACTGTCAGTGAAAGAACTTTTCTTCAAGATTGCGATTGTCACCTTTTTGCCCTGGTGAGGATGGGGTATGTGCAGTTGTAAGAGTGCTGCCAATGGAGCGTGTCCAGGAAACTTGCTAAAGGAGCAAAGCCCTTTAATGTCCCTAATTTAACAATGAAGCCAATCAGTTCTAATTAGTTTGTGATTAAAGAGCTACCTCTTTTCTACGTTGTGGGAAGAGTAGTGTTTATGGGTAAATTGTCTTCCTGTTTTAGATTGAAATCCACTTCCAGAAGCCAATTGTCTATGTCCTGTTCATGGCATCAAGCAGTCCACTAAGTAGCTGCTTAGTTCTAATTTATGGTGCTCTTATTTTTATCAGGTCCTGAAGAAACATCTTTAATTAGAGTAGTGGGGAAATTACAGATTTTCACCTGTTGAAAATCTTGTGTTTCAGCTGTTATCTACACAGCTTGTAGAACAAAGTGATATTTCACCATGTCCAGAAAATCACATAGGTTTACTTTGATTTATACATGACAAAATTATAGCCTATAGCAATTCAAAGCTCTTGAACCCATGTTTTCCATTCTGACCATCCAAAAATTGCCCTTTCTCTTACAGAAAAAGGAGAAATGGAAACAAAAAAAGTATTTCATTTTCTCTGACACTGGAGCATTTTTTCCTACTTGTTATACTAAGTGAAATCAGCTTTTTCTTTTCCTCATCATGCCCTACTTTTTGCAGTGTGATGGGAACGTTAAAATGGGACACAGCAGGAAGACAGAGTGGATAGGACAAATGGAAAAATTATTGCAACATTTTCTTCAGCTTTTAATATTGTAAAAAATTACTATTGGATCTTTTTATATGCTTAAGTTGGTAGTTGTTCCTTTGCCATGAAAAGCATTCTTTCTTTCCCTTCCTTTTTGGTTGCAGTTGAAAAAATCCTCCCACTGTTTCTTCCTGAAAAAACCCACTGTATTTCCACATATGAACTCTGTCGTGAGTACTTCTATGTTGTCCAGCTCCAAAAATTTCCTTTTTGAAGTTTGATACGGTGAATACAGACCCAGTAGCAACTCATAGTGAAATTATTTTAAGATTTATGATTACATTTATTTTCATTTTACATTGGTTTTCATGGCATATGTCTTGAAATCTTTTTGCATAATTGCCTCCTTAGCAGTAACATACAGCCTTGTGAATTAATCTGAATATGACATATATTCTCATAGCTATAGTCAGTCCTTGCAACAACTGTAAGAAAACATGACAACTGAATTTTTTTTCTTCTGGATCTGAGTCTCTATCCCCACAGCAGCTGTCTAAACAGTAGACAGTATGTGGGATACTGTTTTATACTAGCAATAGGCTTCATCTGAGGACTGCAAAGTGTTCACACAGACCTGCAGCAAAATGTGATTAAAGAGCACCGGGATGATGACAGAGTAAGCAAAGGAAAATAATACAGGCCACTGAGGATGAGCGGGAGGGGTGGGATAAATGGGCTGGTGGCCAAGGGAATCTTAGGTCTTGGGTTAAGAGAGCAATACCTGGGAGTGAGTGGAGTACATGGGGACAGAGAACCTAAACAGTGGAGGAGAAACCATACTCTAATGGAAATGCTGAACACCAGAGTGAGTTTTTCCAAGGCTTGACAAAAGGGCTATTTTGTTCATTCAAATTCAAGATTAGCAAAAGACTCATCTTTTTTTTTTTTGGTTGGGATTCATCTTGCATAATACTAGTTCTCTAGGATTTAACTATGTAGTCTAAGCTAGTCACACAAGAAAATCAGTTCAGGAGGGCACTTTAACACATTTTCTTAAATGCTTATTTTCAGAGAGGATAAGTGAGTGTTCTCCTTGGAAATAAAAAAAGCTTTCTTTACGTTGGACAATTAACTGTTAGATCACTAAAGCTACATGAGACACACCCTGCCTAAGAAACTAACTGCAAGGAAAAACTGCAAGCTGATGAAAGCTCCCTTTCAGGAGCAACAAAAGTTATTCAATACTAGACGTGAAATCATGATCTTAAAACCCTTAGTCTGAGTGGGAATTCACAGTACATTCCAAATCTATATTTAAATTCTCTACATAAACAAGACATCAAATATTTATTGCAGGAATGGCCCTGATGGGATGTTGCTGCCCCTTAGCTTGCAAACTTCAAGCCAAGCTAGAGCAGATATCTATCACACATGGTCCTCATTTGATGCAGGAGTGGGCAATTCAGCCCAGCTCTCTGATACCAGAGCAGGGGCTCCTACACAAAGCTCTTTCCATTGGCTCAGCTGAAGAGGCCTTAAATTCCTACAGAAGGATTAGTAACAAGTATCTGTAAGTGATGAATAACATCTCAAAGTGATACTTGTCTTTTCTTTGATAAATAGCTGACTATGAACTCTTTGCAACCTGTATTAGTCTGCTTTTGTGGAGCTTCTCTTCAAATTAAAGGAAAATGCTTAAACCTCTGGTCGGTACTCATTAACATGACTAGTTCAGATGTTGCAAGATTTTTGGTGAAGTCTTACTGTAACTTAACTCTTTAGTCTCCAAATAGACTTGTACCAAATAGTGGCCACAAATACTTAAGAAAGTGATGTGCTTGGATACCTCTGTCTGTTTATACTTCCAACAAATGCTTTCCAACTGCAAGAAAGGCCTTTCTTAAGCAGGATCTCAATCAACTTTGTAACTAAAAATAATACTCCTGAGGACAAAAGTCCCAGGAGTTTCTTGTCTGAAACCGAAACTTAAAAAGCTCTCACGGTCAATAAGCAGAGGAAAGGATCTTTATACATGCTGTTGCTATGCACTGAAGTTCCTCGGAGATTAAATGCTAACAGACAATGAATAAATTCGGTTGCTTGTACTGAATCTTTTCTCTTGCTATAGGCTTTGTAGCTATACACTGAAGTCTGCATTAGAAGTGCTTGCAGCCTGTGGGGTTTTACAGTGATATCAGTTATTTCCACCTATATGCCTGGACTAGCACACTAGCAATTTTCTTCCATAGTTAGAAAATTCCCACGGGTCATCTGTGTTAGAAAATGTAGGTTATGACTACATACTCACCTCAAAATCTGAAAAGGTGCCTCTTTCATGGATTTTTTTTTTAAACTTGAGAAATTCAGCAAAATATTTGTTTGTCTATTCATGCTAACACACACCTGTATACCGACGCTATTCTGAGATATAAAGAAATGTGAGATTTCTCCAAAATTTGTGTCCTTGCTTATCATACATAGCTAAAGGAGTGTGCTAGATTACCGAGGTGCAGGACTGAATTCCTTAGCATGTCTTTGGATCCCAGTTATGAAATGAACAGGACACAGAGCTGTGGCAAATTTTCATAGACTATAGAAGTTGAAGTAAGATGGAGACTGACAAATGCTTCCACGTTATTGTGTTCTTTTGTCTGCTCTTATTAATGAAAGCATTTATATTTATGGGTACAGAAATTCAAGGTAGAATCAAAAAGGTTGACCTAACTTTGAGAGTTAAAGTTCGAATAACATTTAAAATGTCTTTGATCAAGGTGTCCTTAGATCTCAGTATTAGCAAACAGTAAGCAAGTGTTCTCCTTTGTCTTCATGTTATTTTGGTCAGAAAGCTCAAATAAAGCTTTTGACATGGTTTAATTATGACAAACACACCTCTTTTTATAACGTAATTGAAATATTTTTTTCCTGTACCATTTTGATTTGGTCAAAAATGAGTAAAATAACATTCCTCATTCACAAATCAAACTGACAACTTCAGAGGCTGAAGTTCCCTATTTTTGTAGAATTTAGGGAATGGTAATTAATGCTAAAACTCAAGGTTTTACATTTAAAACTGAATTTTGTTTGTTACTATACACTGATACATGTAAAATAAAATCTTAAATCTGACAAATATATAAATTGAACCTATTTCTGCATTAGATTTTTATTTTTTTAAGTAAAACAGAATAGATATAATTAGTGTTAAAAAATGCAATACCATAGTATGATAGAATCAAAACAATTGCATTACTTTAATATATACTAAAACTAGAAATATAGAGGAATGGAAGAGACAGTTGTTCACTAACACTTCTAAATGATATATGATAATGATATATGGCACAAAATTTGCAGAAGTATAAGACTCAAGCAAAACTGAGATGTGAATCAGTGGCTTTTCTAAAACAAAAACAGAAGAAGCAGGAGAGGACTTGAGTGATATTTAAATGACTATGTAAATATTTAGGAAACTTGTAAAATGCATGGAACTAATTATAAAGAAAGCTTTGCAAAATTTGATGGTGGTTTGGTCTCTGGCATAAAACCTGGAGAAAATCTAACAAAATCCATTGTGATGTCAGGTTTATTAATTGCTGCGCATGCTTGCTTAGTCATGCAATAGTCTCTCCCTTTTATTTAAACTTCTACAGTGGCTTCCTTTTTTTCTGCAGGTGTTTCTGGAGTGAGTATGTGCTCTCAGGCTAGCAGATGTTTTGTAGCTAGAAAGTGAACCAGTATAGGTGAACAGATCTCTGCCAGAGCACCATTTTTAGAGGGCAAGAATCTTCCGGCAGTAATATTAGTAATGCTCTGCCTGCAGTTTCAAAGCTGCAAGCTGTTGATAATGAGGACATACAACTTTTTAAAACTTTATACCCAGCTTCAAGGTTTGATAGTACATTCCTACATGGGCAATTCTATTGATATTGACTAGGGATGTGCCTGAGAGAAACATTGCTTATCCCCCTGTATTTTTGATACACCTTTTCTTTTAATTGCATGGTGTGGTTCTTAGTGTGGTTGGCAGAAACCATATTCAACGGTGTCTCCTCGTTATTTGAATGCAGTCATTACTGTGTAGCCTAACATATACATCACAGCAAATCTTGGCTCAGCGAGATGGTCTTTTACACAATACTACTGGTGTTAGATATAGTAGACTCAGGTTTTAAATGTTTGAGAGTTCTGAATGCCTGTGTTCTCCAACTCTATACACTGTTTCAAGGAGATATAATTAAGCAGTGTGAAGGCATTGACTAGAAAAGGGAGTTTTTCACTCTGATAACAACTTTCAAACTGTTGTTAGGGACTCTCTCAAAGCACAGAATTGAGGAAAAAAGAATCTTCTATTAGCAATGCAACTTCAGTTTCTTTTTCTAAGACAAAACACTCTAGTAAATGTCAGATATAGTAGTAGGAACAAAAAAACCCAATATGAGGAGAATAATGGTTTAATTTCACCTTAATATATACTATTGTGCATTTGTTAGAAGTGTTTTGCTGAAACAAATTTCTGATTTAGTGCAAAGGTCAGGAAAAATGTTATAGTATTTTCAACAAAAAATGTTTGTGAGCAAGGGTAGAATTTTTACAGTACATTTAAAGAACCAGACAAACAAAAGAGCTAGTTTTTCATTTATGGTGATGTTAAAGTGAAAATTATTGAAACTTATTCAGCTATGTGAAATGGGTTTTTTTGATATTTTCTGTTTGAGAAGTGTTTTAAAAATGTGAGGTTTCAGCCCAGTTCTGGGTAGGAAGTATTTTAAAATCTCCGCATTATTCTAGGGATTTAAAAACTGTTTCTTTCTCAGACTTTCGTTAATTGGTCTTGCTGTCTTGTTTTTCTTTTTTTTTTTTTTTTGTCAGTTGGCGTAAAGAGGCATAACCCCAGAAAAATTACATCAAGTGCCAGTTCATTAAACCACAAAACTACATCTGTCAGTTGCTGGAGAAGAGTAGACAGTCAAACTGCTTCATTTCACTATCATTGTTTCTACATTCTCAATTTTCTTTTTGGAATGGCTGAGAAAATTGATATAATCCTTAACTTCCCCTCTGAATTGCTTGCTAAACTGACACCACACTATTACAGAGGAGCCGCAGGTTTTGTGACGCTCTCTGTGAACTAACTCATGCACAAAACAAGCATCACAGCTACCACGCAGCTATTGGAAATCTCAGCTCCCCCACCATAAAAGTATATCATTCCCTTAAGTTTGAGTAACAGAAGATGATGATCTGGACTGCATTATTTGTTCAGAGAGACCAAACTCTATAATGTGTGAGGAAAATAGCTGAATAATCGGGAAGACTTCAATGGGAGCAACATATGCTCCTGGTGCTTCCTGCTGAGACTGCCGAAATGGCTTACAGTTACAGATGCCAACTTTCTGAGGAAAAAAATGTTACTGCAAAGACGGGAAGTTCTAACCAATTCTGACAAATAGAGGACTATCATGCCTGGGCTGAAGAGTAATGGGAGCCTGCTTACAAATTATTGTGATTTAGTTGTGATTGTGATTGTCATGCACAGGAAGATCAATTTCAACACTATAATATTTATCTTTGATTTTGTTTGCTTCCAAGTGCAGCTTAAGTAAAACTGTTTTGTGAACCAAGTAATGGGGGTAAATAATTTAGCAGTGAGTAAAAAAATGTGAATTGTAACTGTGAACTGAAAAAATTTTAGTAGATATCCAAGATCCAAACTTGTCAGAACAGAAGTTTGGAAAAAAACCCCAAGAGTTGCACAGATGCACCAACTGTCTTTAAGCAGTAATTATGCACAAGCATATATAACAAAAGCAGGTAAAGGGAAACAAATAGAATAAAAGCTGTTAATGAATAAACATTTTGCCTGTTATCATTTTCACAATAATTTTTATTGTAATTTCTCTCCCCCCCTCTCCATTACTTGTCCTCCCACTGTTACCCCAGAAAGATTTCTCTCCTTATTTAGAGCACAGCCCGTAAAACAGCTGATTTGTCACTCAGCACATGAGAGAGGAGATAGGGTGACAGAAGAATGGATGGATGGGAATGTGGAAAGGAGGGAGGGATACAAGCTCTCGGAAAGGGATCTTTCCACAGTTAGGAGATTCCTGGCCTTCTGTCACTGCTAAGCCAACTATTCACATTGCTGTTCCCCAACTGAAGGACAAGACATGCAAGCCTTGGTTATTGTTTTTAAGATTTTTTTCCTGATAAATACGAATTTTGACCTAAATTACCAACTGTGACAGTAAGATACATAAATCAAGAAATAGCAAACATAGAAATAAGTGGCTTAAAATAGTATAAATGGAAATCTATAGTTGGCAGTTGAGTTTTTCAAGCAGAAATAGAATATTAGTCCATTGCTAGATGTATCAATAATCACACAGGAAAATCACAAGTATTACATTAATATTTTTAGGTTAGTGAAATAAAAGATGTAACCCTACGAGATGATGATGACAAAGTAATTTCCATTTTAACTAAGTGAAAGACTATGATACATTGCAACAACTAAAGGTGAGAATTTTTAAAAAGAATATTTCTGTAATTTCCATCTGAGAGTTTTCAGAGAGGAAAGTTGGAAGTTTTCTGAGTTTTTAACTTTGATTTTGATAAGCTTTTGAGAATTAGTACCCCAAACCAATGGAAAAAGGCTTACACTGAGCCAATATTTGAACTGAAAGTGAGAAGTGAGCTGGCCAGTTGTGTTCAAATCAGTCCTAGAGCAAAATAAAAAAAAAGGTAATAAAGGAGATTGATAAGATTAAAAAAACCCATTGACTAGAGATTAGGAGACCACACCTTGAAGCATCCTATTTCTTACATGGAGCTCTAGTAATGTCTACCTACTTTCTTGTCTCTGACTGCACTATTTTTCTAAGCTTGGAACTGCCCAAAACCTTTCTCAAACCCTGCACCCTCACAACATTATTCCAGTCTGAAGCTCTAGCCAGCTGTTGTATAAAAGCTCCTTGACTTCAGTCTTTGGTCTTCAAGTAGCATAAATTAAGATTTTTACGAGATATATGGGATGGATTCTTGAAACTAGAGAAGTAATCATGAGATAATGTAGGCTGCACTTTTACATAAATTGCTTTCAAGAATGCTAAATAGAAACAGAAAGATTTGTGAGACAAGAGGAATAGGATTGCTTAGAAATGTTACGTACACTGGCAATTTCCAGAAACAGGATGCTTAAATAAATATTTTTAAGCTGTATCACAAGTTACAAATCAGGTATATCCATTTGCCTTATTTAGAATTTTTTATATTCTAAAGAGATTAATAACTAGGAACTCTGCTCTGAGGTTTTCCTATTGCCATGGACTTATATGTGCACAGAAGTTACTTCTACATATGCTTTAAGATCATCATTATGAACAAGATTTCTAAAACTTAGATGAATTATGCAACATTTATCACCTAGCAGATTAGTCCCCTGCTGGTGAGATCAGCAACTTAAGTTTTGATTAAGATAGTTGTTTGTATCCCACAGGTGATATCATCACCCATGTATGAATTCATTATCTTAGTATTATTACATTCATCTTTATTTACTTACTGTATGCCTTTATTAAGTTTTTAATTAAAATACATTTTAATTTATTGTTGTAAAGGCCTAATTTCTCTTGATTATTTTCCCTGAAATCTCTTGATTCCTAGTTCGTACCTAGGGAATTGACAACGTGACCTGCTTCACCTCCCCCCCTAAGACTAGTAGCCCCAGCCACATCACCTTATCCACCTAATCCACGTCTCACCTTCCTACCGTTATGCTCCTTATCTTTCCCTGTCATAGCTGAGTTCCACCATCTTGAGCAGGATACACATTATTCCTGCAGCACAGGAACTAAAGGAAAAAAGGGGAAATGATTAGAAGGTACGGAGGCAATACCTCCTGCAGCAGTCCAGCTTGTCACTCTTGCTTAAGAAGTGCAATAGTAGCTGTAGCAACCCTTTCACCTGTACAGGCTCTTACAGGATCATTCCTGTAGCTCCCTCTAGGGTTCCCAAAAGAGATTTCAAATGGAAGGAGCCAGGAACAGCTGACACTTTTCCTGGGCTATTGTTACACCTCTCCTGGCTCTTCTCTAGCCCAAGATGGTAGCATGTATTTTCTCCATTGGTTGGGGAAAGTCTTGACACCTTGCTGAAATTCCCCACAGGCTTGCTCTTCTCAACAGCTGGATTGGAAGACCTGGTAGAAAGCACCATGGTATATTTCCCTGGATTTCCTTTGTTTGGAGATCAAAAGAAGGAGGGATGGTGTGAGCCCAGTTCTTGTCTCGGTTCTTGTCACACTGTCAGACCATGGGGGAATCAAGCGCCCAGATTCAAGAGTAGGGAACATCTTCTCATTCTTTTTGATAAAGACACAGCTTATGCAATTTTTCCAGAGGAAAAACTGTAGGATAAGAAATTGAAGTGATTGTTAAGAAAGCATTAAAACATTTCTATTATGAGATACAAATTGTTATATTCTTTCAAGTCACCAATGTGTGTAGAAACATGCCTCGTAGAGCTGAGAGTCAAGCTATAAATGAAACTGTTATTACTTGATATACAAATCTGAAGAAAAATTATAATCGTGTCTTCCAAACATGTAATATTACCTCTGTAGGAGCTGACCATATTTATGACTTAGACAATATGAATAATTTTACTGCTATATGTTACCATTTATTTAGGGCAGTGTAACGTAATTTAAGTTGATGATTTCTTGTCATCTTTATATATTATTGCTTTAGATGTTTGAGAATTCTAGAAAGAAAAGATGAAGAGAAACCTCAAAAGAAAGTGCATGTAATCCAATTTGTTGGGTTTTTTTAGTTATGCAAAACACAGAGACTCTTCTTATCTATTGCCTTCTGGGTTTGACAGGTTTAAAACTGATAATTCTGTGACATTCCTCGCCCCTTTGTATGTCCTGAAACACATTCAGTACCAATAAATTCTTTTTTTTTGCTCTGTAATTTATATGATAAATTAGTTTATGGTCACGTATCTTTGAAGAGCAAAGGTAAAATGTTATGTTGTGGAGGAAATTTATACAAATCCTACACGTTTAAAATACAATATAACATAGGGGAGTATAATACTTGTTTTTTTCCCCCTTTTTAAAATCCGTACCACTTAATACAATGTACTTGCTTAAATGTTTGCAACTTTTAGTGTTTTATGATTTAGCACTTATTACACAAAATGATTCCCCTCTGTGTTTCACCAACCCCCCACCCTTCAACATACACATCCATCCATCTGATATGTCAGGGGAATTATATTTAGCTTGGCAATTAAAGCAGATATATCTCCTTCAAACTCCTCCTGTCCTGACCATCCTGTTTAGAGGATGTGGAATCTCTGAGGAGCACAGACTGGTTATTGACTGCTGTGTGCCTGCAGGAGTTCTGCAAACCCTGTCCTTCACTTGTTGTCCAGCAGTCCTTAACAAGACAGGAACAATTATGGTGGGCATCATGAGCTCTACCCGTCACTTACTGTTGGAAGCCAGTTCCCAAATGAAATAAGTTAATAAAGTTGCAATCTAATTAAGCTTCATCTCTTCCATCCGTCATATCTTCTTTTGTGTCTGGGCAATGCATTGCAACTAATTGTGTAATTTTCAGCATGTGCGAGGAAAAGTTTTCCTCTTTGTTTATTTGCAGTAGAGTCTCATTATTTACTAATTATTTGCCAATCATTAGATAGTGTGTCCTGAAAAATGTCTATGAAGTTGCTTGTGACAAATCACAAAAATGAGTTATATGCTTACCCCTCCAAATGATCAGTACCTTTTCAAGAGGTAGTGATTTCATTTTTTTTTAAACTATTTACTGAGGAGAAATAGAAGCACATCACAATTTTTCAAGGCTATCTATTGGTCCCAGTGCTCAGGGTTGTTTAAAGCACAAAACACTACTGATTGTCAGATTACAAAGTTGTTCATATGTTATCATTGTAGTGTGAGATGGTGGCACTGAAGTGCAGCAGGCAAACAGAAGAAACGTTTCTGAGTAGACTCCCTGGCTTTTTTTTTCATTTCATATGGGCTTGCATATTTTGTTTAAATAAAGATCTTTCTTACAGTACATTTTCAGGTATAAACAATGCACTTTTAAAAACTTAGATACAACAAAATCAATATATTGAACTGGTAAAACCCATGTTTAGAGATAAGAAAGAAACATAAAAAATAAGATGTAGAACATTAGAATAAAAAAAAGGTGCATAAACTTTTGGTTCATTTATAAATAGTCTTAAATAATGTGAATGGATTATTTTCAAAGTGAATGAGTTCTTTATCTGGTAGACAATCTCAGTATTTAATCTTGTGTTCACTGGATCAATGAGAACTTGACTGTAGTTTTCAGCAGGGCAGATTTCATGTCAGGATCTGCAGAACCCTCTTTCCCCCTGTAAATAAAGATTTTGAGCCTTTGAAATCAGTGGCTGAATACCTATATAGGACATGGGATTTCACGTTGGTTGTCTACATAAAATATAATTTTCCTGAACTTTATGTTTTAACTTTTCCACTTAGTACTATCACCTATGAATGTAAAGAATTCTTTGGATTTGGACATAGATGATTAATGTGGGCAATTCCTGCAGAATCAAAGTTTCATAATGTATTGATTTGCTCTGTATTCCCTTTGAAGGAAAAATGTCCCTGTAGGAAATAGCAGACAGTACACGGTTCTCAATGTGAAGCATAATTCACTAGTAAATACAGGAAAAAGTCTCAGAATAAGCACTTTTCAATATGGAGACAGATGGCCACATCACTTGGCAAGCATTCAGCTTTTTTCCCTGACATGTTTAAATAATGTTTATCAAACAATAGACAGGGATAAAAATCAAGGTAGCCTTAGATTTATCTAAAACAGAATGGCAGGCTGCTGTAGAAGTGTCCTATAAATAACAATAAACAGCTGTTGAATGAAAGTCAATAAGGTGGAAAGAGTTTTTCTACTGGATTGTAGAAATATGTATATCTATATTTCTTTTTCTTGTAATGAAATATTCTGTCCTCTCTCCCGGCCCAGAACTCAACGTACTGTTTATATACCTGGCACAGTGTACAATGATTAGAAGCAAAACCAGATGGCCATATTTTTCCTTGTCTTGTTTATTTAGGTGATGGATAGATGAGTCCTAACTTTACCTATCAATCTAACTGTAGTTATTTATGTTCTACTGTGAATTTTTGCACACAAATACTCATGCATACACACACACACACACACAAAAGTAGAAGTAAACTCACTCTTTCTCTTTCTTCCTTAGGCTTAGAAAGAATTGCAAGAGATTCAGCCTATGAGCAAGAAGGAAAAGTTCAGTTTGTAATTGATGCAGTATATTCCATGGCCTATGCACTACACAACATGCATAAAGATCTCTGTCCTGGATATATTGGTCTATGCCCGAGGATGAGCACAATTGATGGTAAAGAACTACTTAGCTATATACGGGCAGTAAATTTTAATGGTAAGTTATGTGTACTCTTTTTTTTCTGCCTTTTTCTTCTTTAGATGTCTCAGAAGTGACAATATGTGTTTTCTTCTTTATATAGGATACTTTAAGGCACAGTGAAAATAGGATTAGAAGCTGTTCTCGTTTAGAGAGAACTGCTTTAGAACTCAGAACTGTAAGTTTTCCACCTGCTTTGAACCCCCAAGTGTACTTTTTGTCTTAACATTAAGCTGCTCCCAAAAGAGGCAGATGTTAAAAATAAGAATCTGTCGATCAAAAAATTCCGGTGAAAAGCTGCTGTTATAAAAACAAGTTGAGGACTCATGCAGTCCTATTGACAGATTAAAATTCTTTGACAGAGGTTGCTTATGTGTTTGCAAGAGAATGAACTGGAAAAAATACCCTTTTGAAAATTGCCTTCTTCTGAAATTACTGTTAACAATTTCCTTACAGAAGTGAATAGTGAGGAGTTTGCTTTCAATTTGCATATCTAAATGTCAATTAAAACACTCACTAACAGTTCCAGCTTCTTTTCCATTTCATTGTTTTTGACTCAGTGATTTAGTGAGCTTTAACACAACTACAATATGTATTTTTAAACAACACTACATAATATTCTGTGCAGCTGGGATCTGCCTGCTGGGGAAATGCAGTTACAGCTGCTTATGCTGTTAATAATAGAGGCCAATAACAAACAGGAATTATTTATGAATGTACAATTGAAAAGGGTAGAACATACTTGATGGAGAAATAAAGTTGCTGAAAACCTACATTATTTTATTAAAGTCATAATTATTCTAGATTATATTTAGCATTATTTTACAAAGAAATGGAACAATGTTCTTTGCTGTGTTTTGGTTGACTTTTTGCCTTACTTGGTGGTAGTTCACGTACTAGACATGACTTTTAACTATGCAGAGAGAAGCACTGTCTATCACAATCTATTCCAATGACCTCAGCTGCCAGCCTTTTTGAAAAAAGCACAAGGTCATTTTGAATTTAGCTTCCAAGTAGAAGCTTTTTTTGCTTTAGGTAATATACCAGACCATTTGCTTGATATGAACGTTGGCTGGAGTTCACAGTTTTTTTCCTCTTCTAAAATTTTTTTCTTCCTATGCAATTTTCATGAAAAGGGAATCCCTGTTTCCAAGAATATAAAGATAGAAGGTGTTTAAATGATTATTTAGTGATTTTAAAGAAAACTTGGAGCAAAATATATTGCTGGCGAATGGGAAATGTTGTTATGACGACAAAGTTAGACAGGATATTGTAAGGTTTGCAGTGATAATTATCTACATTTCTAGTAGATACTCTTCTGGGTCAGTGTTGTTAAAGCACAAAGGAAGTGATCTATTTTCATTTGGTGCGCATGAAAGTGTAGTATAAACAGATAAGCTGTACATTTTATATGAAACCTTTCTCTCCCTAGATTGTTGTATTTCATCAATACCTGTCATGATTTCTCTGGCTGATTCTAAGTATTGCAACAAGGGGAGATGAAAGAGCAGAATAAAACATTCTAGACACTAATGAAAAAGTATCTGGTTTTGAACTAGTGATTTACTGAGAGAGAGGAAAAAAGAAAGAAAAAAAAGAAATATTTCTGTGAGGTTAACTTTCTGTCCTGTGGGATGTGTAAGCTGTTCCCTGTACTAGGCTAGTCCGCATTATGTGCTGGTATACCAATTTTTTTGGTCATGTTATATGCCCAAATATTTTATTTTCTTCAGTCATGTGTTGGGAGGCATAAGCAGCGGACAGCCTTTAATCCTTTGTCTTTTCCTATTAATCCCAAATTCCTGCTCCTCAGGACAGCACTGCTGCTGTGTCTGACTTCTTTTACAGAGATGAATACTTGCATAGAGTGCTGTGTGTTGATTTTGACGTGCATCCTAGGTTCAACTTAGAGGGTTTCACCTCACAAAATGAAGGTCATCTCTCTGCCTTATGGAGGGTATTTGCAAGGGGAAGGAAACTTACATATTTCTGTTTATTGGAGTAACTTTTTGCTTTTGATTACAAGTAATCATTTTGAAATGTGTTTATTTTTGTTTACTCTGTTTATTTTTATTTCCAATTTATAAAGATTTGTTACCCTGAAGGATTTTTGTGTGTAATATTCCATGACACCTTCATGACTGAAGGGCGATCATAACCACCAGCTCACAGTGTACTGATGTAATTGATGCGACATTTGTTTCTGCTTAGATATTCTGCTACCAGTTGTATGCTAAATGCAGAAAATGTCACAATTCAGCATGATTTTAACGGGGATAGAACATCTTCATTTGTAATAGGAATAAAGAAATTTATTTGTACGTGAGATTTGAGTTACTACTGAGTGTAGTCTCCTGTTTTAGTATTGCCTGTGTCTTACTTAGGACAGCTAGCAAAGCATGGTGTCTAAATCAATTGCTTTTCATTTATAATAGGCAGTTTAGCAATTCATTTAATTTCATAGGAAAAGAAACCTCTGACATGTAATGGGTACAGCCTATTGCTGTGTACTTTGAAAGAGTTTTTAAACAACAGGAAAATAGAAAGCTAGTGTGCAGAGATGAGGCATATTTAGTTCCCTGTGTTCTTGGTGGTCACTGCTAGTAGACCATAACCAGCCCTTTCTGGCTGTTTGATCAAAGAATACTTAGAGCTTTCAGAAGTTTCATGCTCCTACTTATGTTTGTTTTTCCCCAGGCAAAAAGTGAATTTTGTCACTTTATGAGGTTCTTATTCTAAAAAAGGTGCTACATTTGAAAGATTTTCCCTACCAGTTTTTGTATCCAGAAAAAATTACATATTTATGTGAAACTGGTGTTTCGTATTTAAAGTTATGTAAAGCCAATAGTTTTTCTGTTAATTAGGTTTATAAATGGCGATATAGGCAATAGTGTAATTGTGGCATGATTCACTATGTTCTCCCATCACATTGCTATAGTGTTCTTGCTCTACTTAATTTCATTATTCTGTCTACAAAATAAGCAGGTGTTTTCTAAGAGTTTTTACCCTGCCTGGCATGTGCTGAGTGTTTTATGAGAAGTGCTCTGCTGAATTCAACATATGTGCTAATAATTTAACAGAAATAGGACTTGAACATGCATTTGTGGTGGATGGAGGTGTTTCAAAGCTGGTTTTGTTTTGTTTTGGTTTTGGTTTTAAGAAAAAGATTTATCTTTGTATTTCCTTCCAGACAAAACAAAAAAAGGAAGACAACATGGCGACAGTGCAATTTCTTGAGTGGGAATAAACCACAAAGTGATAAGACTGATCAGTGCCCCTCTCCCCAGATGTCCCACTATAAAAGTGAAGATCAAAATTTATAGTTAAATTCCAAAGATAAAGATCATTGCTTACATTGTACATAAAACATTTCATATAGAAGAAAGTTCACTCTTTCTTCATATATAGTTTTATAGCTATTTTAGGGTAGCCATTTTTCACGTGCCTTCAGTAATATATTTGTATTTATATTTACCTTAACACAGTGTAGTAGTTTCATGGATAAATACTGAGAAAACATCACACACTATAACACAATGTATTTACAGACATTACAATATGAGTCTTTCACTTAAGATTAAAGGTAAGGGCAGAACTTGAGCTTTATTCTCATATGCAAACAGACATTTTATTTGCTTTTATGGGCTCCTTATCCTTGGTGTGAACAGGGGTACTTGCTCCTTTGACATCTTTTTAGGTGAGCAGGGATAAGTGAGAAGGGAGCAGAGAACAGGTGGAAGCGCTGACTCCCCTCTGCCATCACTGCTTAGATAAATGTCTGCTTCTGCCAGAGGTTCCTGCAACATCACTTCTCCCTCCTGGTGAAAAGGAGACTCAGGAAATAAATTCAGAGTCTGTGCAACTTTTTCTCAAAGTAAAGCAACTATGTTGCTTGCTGAGATTTTGTGACAAATCTACAATAACAATGGAACAAGTTGCCTGGAAAGGTTGTGGAGTCTCCATCCTTGGAGATATTCAAAACCCAACTGGACATGGGCAGCCTGCTCTAGCTGAGCATGCTGTAAGCAGAGGGCTTGGACTAGGTGATCTCCAGAGGTCCCCTCCTACCTCAGCCATGACGTGATTCTATAGCCCTAGCTAGACTTGAAAGAAAGTATATTACTTACCCTTGCTTTACAATATTAAATGAATATTGTTATCTTTACTCTATTCTTCTGGAACTAATTTCATAGTCTAAGTGGACTAGTAAGCCTTGCTGTTATTTGAAGTTTAGATTTGTTAATTAAATGCCTTTGAGAAAAGATTAATTTTGGTTACACACACAGGGAGACACACACATGTAGCATCAACGGCATTTAAAAAGCAAACATGCAAAATTTCATCCTGAAAGGGCAGAATGATACCAGAGAACGAGAACATGAGAACAGAAACTAGGAGACAAACTCAAAATAAAGTGTTGATGCTTGTAAACTAAAAATTAATTATCACTCTATATTGTAATATTTTTTTCTGAGAAAGCGGTACCTATAGATGACAATTTAAAGAAAAAAAAAAAAAAGAAGAATGGGGTTTCTCATGGAGAATTTTGAACCATCCAGAGAATCATTATTGTGGAATCAGCTGTTTACAAAATTCATCTTCTCCTGCTATCTTTTGAAGTTGCTAAGGCATCAATCTGTGCAAAACTCTGCTGACTTAATATTTAGCTCAGACTGTTTTAAATGTTTTCTTGAAGAAAGCTGACACCTCTCTATTCTTTCACTGAGTACAAAATTTGCATTCTCAAATCATTATTTATCATTAAAACAGAAGACTTTACATGGTGCCCTTTGAGGCTGATAAGTTTTGACATTTTTAGTAGGGCATTAAGCACAATAGAACTAAATGTCCCACTTAAAATGTACTGGAGCTATGCACCTAACTCAGATTTTTAAAAATCCAACTCTCAAATATACAACTACCAATAGAGAGAAAATCCTTTTTGAAATAGTTGAAATTGGGCACATCTGTGATTTTTAAAGTTATGAGTTCTTATTGTCAGTTCATAATTTAGGACTTTGTACTGTCAGAAACACTCAGCATCATACAATGCCACTGGTCCCATATTCTGATAGGGTTAAAAACTGTCTATGTATAGTCATAGAATCACCTAGGCTGGAAGAGACCATTAAGATCATCGAGTCCAACCACTAACCTAACACTGCCAAAACCATCACTAAACCACACCCTTCAGCACCGTGCCTACACGTCTTTTAAATACCTCCACAGGGATGGCAATTCCACTACTTCCCTGGGCAGCCTGTTCCAATGCTTGACAACCCTTTCGGTGAAGAAATTTTTCCTAATACCCAATCTAAACCTCCCCTGGTACAACTTGAGGTCATTTCCTCTTGTCCTATCACTTCTTACTTGGGAGAAGAGATCGACCCCCACCTCTCTTACAGCCTCCTCTCAGGTAGTTGCAGACAGTGATAAGGTCTCCCTTGAGCTTCCTTTTCTCTAGGCTAAACACCCTCGGTTTCCTCAGCCACTCCTTATAAGACTTGTACTCTAGACCCTTCACCAGCTTTGTTGCCCTTCTCTGGACACGCTCCAGCCTCAGCTGCGGCCCAAAACTGAACACAGTATTCAAGATGGGACCTCACCAGTGCTGAGTGCAGGGGGACGATCACTTCCCTAGTCCCGCTTGCCACACTATTGCTGATACAGGCCAGGATGCTATTGGCCGCCTTGGCCATCTGGGCACACTACCGGCTCATATTCAGCTGACTGTCTACCAACACCCTCAGATTCTTTTCTGCCAGGCAGCGTTCCAGCCACTCTTCCCCAAGCTTGTAGCGCTGTGTGGGGTTGTTGTGATCCAAGTGCAGGACCCGGCACTTGGCCTTGTTGAACCTCATACAGTTGGCCTTGGCCCATCAATCCAGCCTGTCCACATCCCTCTGTAGGGCCATCCTACCCTCAAGCAGGTTGACACTCCCACGCAACTTGGTGTCGTCTGCAAACTTACTGAAGGTACACTCGATCCCCTTGTCCAGGTCGTTGATAAAGATATTAAACAGAACCAGCCCCAAAACCGAGCCCTGGGGAATGCCACGTGTGACCAGCAGCCAACTGGACTTAACTCCATTCATCACCACTCTTTGGGCCTGGCCTTCCAGCCAGCTTTTGACCCAGTGAAGAGTACACCCATCCAGGCCATGAGCAGCCAGTTTGTCCAGGAGAATGCTGTGGGAAATGGTGTGAAAGGCTTTACTAAAGTCTAGGTAGACAACATCCACAGCCTTTCCCCCATCCACCAAGTGGATCACCTTGTCATAGAAGGAGATCAGGTTAGTCAAGCAGGACCTGCCTTTCATGAATCCATGCTGACTGGGCCTGATCATCTGATTGTCCTGCATGTGCCTCATAATGGCACTCAATATGATCTGCTCCATAATCTTCTCCAGCGCTGAGGTCAGACTGACAGACCTGTAGTTCCCTGGATCCTCCTTCCGGCCCTTCTTGTAGATGAGTGTCACATTTGCTAACCTCCAGGCAACTGGGAGCTCCCTGGTTAGCCAGGACTGTTGATAAATGATGGAAAGTGGCTTGGTGAGCAATTCCACCAGCTCCCTCAGTACCCCTGGGTGGGTCCCACCCAGCCCCATAGACTTGTGTGTGTCTAAGTGGTGTAGCAGGTCACTAACCATTTCCCCTCGGATTATGAGGGCTTCATTCTGCTCCCTGCCTCTGTCTAGCTCAGGGAGCAGGGTACTCAGGGAACAACTGGTCTTACCATTAAAGACTGAGGCAAAGAAGGCATTAAGTACCTCAGCGTTTTCCTCATCCTTTGTCCCTGTGTTTGTACCCCCATCTACTAAAGGGTGGACATTCTCCTTAGTCCTCTTTTTATTGCTAATGTATTTGTAGAAACTTTTTTTATTGTCCTTAACATCAGAAGCCAAGTTAAATTCTAGTCGGTCTTTGGCCCTTCTGATTTTCTCCCTACATAGCTTCACAGCATTTTTGTAGTTCTCCTGAGTGGCCTGCCCCTTCTTCCAAAAGCTATAAATTTTCCTTTTTTGCCTGATTTGCAACCATAGCTCTCTGTTCAGCCAGGGCTGGTCTTCTTCCCCAACAGCTCTTTTTCGGCACATGGGGACAGCCTGCTCCTGTGCCTTTAAGACTTCCTTCTTGAAAAACATCCAGCATTCCTGGACTTGGCCTTCAGGACTGCCTCCCAAGCAACTCTGTCAACCAGGCTCCTGAAAAGACCAAAGTCTGCCCTCCGGAAGTCCAAGGTGGCAGTCCTGCTGACCCCCCTCCTTGCTTCTCCAAGAATCGAAGACTCTTATCATTTCATGATCACTATGCCCAAGATGGCCTCCAACTGTAACATCCCCCACAAGCCCTTTTCTGTTTACAAACAACAGGTCCAACAGGGCTCCCTCACCAGCTGTGTCAGGAAGTTATCTTCCACACACTTCAGGAACCTCCTAGACTGTTACCTCTCTGCTATATTGTATTCCCAGCAGGCATCTGGTAGGTTGAAGTCCCCCACAGGTACAAGGGCCAGCAATCTTGAGACTTCTCCCAGCTGTTTATAGAATATTTCATCTGCTTCTTCATCCTGGTTGGGCGGTCTGTAACAGGGCCTTGCTGGCCCTCACCTTGAGTCTTACTCTAGACAACACTCAACCCTATTGCCACCACCAAATAATGGGAGATAATAGCAGATGAGTAGATCAGATAGGGACAAACAAGATCGACAATGAGTTGGGAAGGGCTGAACTCTGCTGACCTTGTTAGGATTTGCTGTGGTAGCAACTCTAGTTTCACTAATTTGTACTCTGCTGAAGAAATAAAGATACTGCTTTAAGCTGCAGAAGTGGGAGTGGAAGGGGAAATGTCTGCTGCAGTTTTATTAAGATCTGAGATATTTGTTTCATCATAAATTAATCACATGGCATAATTTCATGTAATTTCTTTGGAAAAACTTGGTGGTATAGAGGAATGTTTGAAAACATAGCTAAAACTTAAACTAACATAGACCTGAACTCATAAAAACCCAGAATTCAAAATAGTTCATTCTTTTCCTGTACTTTTGTTATGGTTTCAGAAGTATCTAATTTGGCTTATGAATGCATTGGAGCTATGGCAGACCATTTGTAATAAAGAATCCTGATGTCTAGTTTCCCATACCGTTGTGTTAAATTAAGAAAGGACTTGTTACCCCTGTTAATTTATTATTGGGGATGAGCAGGGGATGATTTTAAATAAGTTCTGCTTTGGCATGCTAATTATTTTAATGGAATTAATCCAGGTGGCTATACAAGAAATTAAAATTGCACAGTGCTCTGAATCACTCTTAATGGGTTTAAGTAATGTATGGTTATAATGTAAGCATGTGCAACAGGCAAAGCTTGGAGCTGCTGTGATTCTTAGGTACCTCACAAATCCATGTGATTAAAATCAGAGATTATGAAAATGCTGGGTGTGAAATTAGAAGGTGGAACCCAAAAGTAAGTGCAATTTATAGCTGTGTTCTTGCTTACGTACAGATCTTAAGTACTGATTAATTGAGCAGTATATATGCTCCACATACAAAATTCATGATGTAGAAAGTGACTGAGGTCAATTCTCTGTTTTGAGGAACAAGGTCTAATTCAGAAGGTATTTTAATAATTAATATGTAAAGGAAGGTCATAAGGGATTTACCCTTATTACCCGTGAAAATTGATTTACATCTCCTGATAGGTGAGGATATTCAGATATATTAGAGTACAGTTTTCTAATATGAACAAGTGAAAAACTCAAGTAATATTGAGGAGTAGTAGAAAGTAACACTTGCCATTCTGAGTGAAAAGCTATTTGAGTGCAAAGAAACTGGATCCATAATGCATGTATTTTTTTACCTTTCAGTCAGTGTTAGAAACATCACAGCTGTGGTTCTGCAGCGTTATTAAGCCCTTCAGGTATCCTTATTACCTTTATTAACAGGAAGAAGGCGTGTCACACATTTTGCGGAAAAGAATACCTTGACAAGTTTTCTAACTTAGATGTTTAAATTTAAAATCTTCTCTTAAATATATCAAATCAAGTAAGAATGTTTGTACAAGTTATTAATTTTTCCATATGTCAATTTATGACCTGTTTGGTAAGACAACATTTCTGCAAGCCAGCAGGACAGTCATGAGGGAAAACGAATTGTTTTTAGTACTTCTGTAACAGAATAATATGAGCCTTTTTCATTTTCCTATAACAACTTTTATTGACAAAATTAAATAAACACATTAGAGAGAATATCAAGGGGAAAAAAACAACAAGGAATTTATTAAGGGTATTTGGTAATATGAAGAAGGTGCATTTATAGTTCATTCATGTAAAAAGTGATCTAGCCGGTAACAGCTGATAAGTGACAAACTCAAAAAATTGAGCAATTCTTCAGGGAGGTCAGTGTCAGTGAAATTATCTTGATGAATCTTAGATTCTCATATAAGGAGGAAAATCGCCATTTCTCTATGTTAAAGGGAATGACAGTGAATCAGGTAGACTTAATACTGTAGGGCAGGAATTACAGTGAGGAGAGAATAAATTTATAATTAACGGACATTACCAACATCAGCAGACAGCACTATTTAGTTTTTCTACTCGAGGGAGATGTTGTATTCAGCAGTAACCAACAAGTTCAGATCTATAGTCAAAGCAGTACTGGATTTAAAAGCAAGTTAGATATCATAGAATCATAGAATGGTTTAGGTTGGAAGGGACCTTAAAGATCTTCTAGTTCCAACTCCCTTGCCATGGGCAAGGACTCCTTCCACTAAACCAGATTGCTCAAAGCCTCATATGTTAGACCTTGCTACCAGATGTGTTCTTAAGCAAAACCAGGGAGAATCTGAGCAAACTAAACAAGACATCCGAGAGGAAAGTGATGTGATTCAGTTCATCCCTCTCGGATAAATAGGTTTCCCTCAGTTTCAGTAGCTGGTGAAGTTTAAAGCAGCTGTCTAGTTCTCCATATAGCTGATGGGAAAGACTGATGCCTCTAAAGGCTACCAGAGAGTGAGCCTGTCCATTAGCATTTAGGCACCATAGCAACTCATCTACTTCTGTATGTTTGTTTCTGCAAGCAGCTATGAGTCACAGAGATTTTCTCAAAGACTGGTTAAAGCGTTTCTAATAGTATGAAATATTAAATACGTGGAAGATAGTTTATCTGAGAAGCTTCTCTAATTTACTTCAGCAGAGGAAACATTTGCTGTTATTCCTGAGGATTAAGGTATCCAATCATTTTGGCCATACAGCAGGTTATGTTTTATGCTGAACAGATTGGACCCAAAATGTTGCTCCCCATAGTCTTAGCCAATTCTCTCCCTTGTAAGCCTGAAATAAAATGGATTTGATGCACAAATTCCTGAGGCATTCTATTTTAAATAGAGAGACTGTTTCTCTCAGTTCTCCTGTTACCTCTATCATCAAAATTGAACATTTAATAATTAAAGGTAGAATAATTTGCAGCAAAGATTTCAATTGCAATTCTGTGGATTCTGTGCATAGCACACTTTCAAAGTGATGAGGCATTAGTTAGGCTTCCATATTAACATTTTTCAATTTGTGCCAATTTCTTTAGGTTATTAACTTCTATAATTACATTAGCATTTAATAAAAAAAAATAGTTTGGAATAGAGGAGATACAGAATACTCTTTATTATTAGTTCCACTTGGAAGCTTAAACTCTTTTAAACCAAGTCATAGGAACCTACATAGCCAGATGGATTTGAAAATGGTGCTTCTCTCTATTACTTACAGCTCTATTAACAAATTATTAGCTTGACTGGTACTCTACTTGAATACGGTTTTATTTTCTGATAGTTGAGCTATATATGTAAAGGTAAGATTATTAGAGGATACTCAGCTACATTTCAGAGTATGGAAATGTGTATTTGTTTTTAACTACTGTATCAAAATTTACACACCAATCATAGCTTCCTCTTTAGACCCACCAATTACAATGGGTGAGGCTTATTATCCGGTAGGCTGACCTGCCTAAACTTTAGGAGTTCAGCTGGAGGGTGAAAGGGAATAGTACAACCGTTCTATGTTAAGTCAAGGACAAGATGTTTATGCCTCTGAACAGTTCCAGAAAGGAATTAGAAATATTTAATACAGCAGTGCTATCTCTGCTTTGAGGTGAAGATGGTAGAAACGCTGGAGCTTGGTCCTTTCCCCAGACTTTTCATATTAGTCTGGGGTTCGGATGTTCACTAAGGAAATAGAGCAATTAACTTCTAAACCTTTAATCCAAAGGAGACTGAAGCCATATCCCAGAAGCAAACCTTAAACAGGTATAGAGCATGACTGGAAGGATATTCTTTAGTCTTGTTGCTTTTGGGTCACTTTGTAGCTAAGAATGCAAGACTTCCTCAAGGTCCTATCCAAATGGGCTCTCGTTATCCTATCTTAGTAGCACTAAGTAGCTATTAGTTTATATAAAGTCATAGTTTTTATTGTATTTTTAATCTACTGAAAACAGGATTGAAGCAGCTATAAATGTATCACTCCATATTTCTACCCAGCCAGCACTGAAACAAGAAATCTTAGTGCAGTACAGGATAAATTTTATGCATTTGTTGGAGGTTTTTTTTATTGTGCACCGTACACAAAGAAAGTCTTATCATCAACATCTGGATTATTTTTTTGTTTTCATTCAGATGAAAAATTTCTGTTTTATGGAAGATGAATTACAAGTTACCCTTTGGGTTTAAAGTAGTATATCTGTATTATCTGTATTCTAATAAGAATTAGAGAAGATATCATGATTTTTAAACATTATTTTTTACTAATAAACATTTTTTATTGTTGTCCAATAAGAAAACAAAACAAGCCAAACCAAAACCAACCAACTTTGGTTAGAGAAAGAAACTATCAACATATTACCATAGTTTTAATATAAAGGAGAAAATTCAGGTTTAGGAAAAAAAATGTTTTCATGTAATAATGATGATTGATTATTCCATCAATCACTTTTATTTTCTTTCAATGAACCATGAAAAGTTAGATGTTATGCTATCATGAAATGAATATCTTTCAAGTTTCTTATAACATCCTTGCAACATGTGAAAACCAGCTTGATTAGGTAGCACCCTGATTAAAAGAATCTTTACAGAAATGGGAGTGACTGGTTAAGTCCATTCTTGCAAAAGCCCAACATTTTGCACAGTTTTTCAAGCAATAGTTTTGCTATGTCTCTGTTCCTACAGCAATTTTTTTGCATTTGCAATTCTCGGTCTATGCTATCTGCATATCTCCTTGTAAACTTTCGCACATTTTTTAACTTAAAACAAATAAGGATTCAGAGTTGCTAAAGACATTTGTAATTAGAATTTACCAATATAACCAGCAATAAAGAAGTAGAAACTCTGATCTATTCAAGTGTTTAATTAATTAAGGAGAAAATGTTCTTAAATGATGATTGCAATAAATTCTTCGTCTTTAATCTGTGGTCTTGTCCTACAAGTACATTGACGTGCAAATATCACAGTGGATAAAAATTAATACTGGTTATTACTGTCCAGATGTTTTCAGTCCCTGGAAGCATTAAAAACCATTGAGCCAACCTGAATGCCCTGACATTATGAGTATTTAACTTCTTTGTTAAATTAGATTACCCTTTTTATTTCACATTCTGAAATAGAACAATGTCATTCAATTTGCTGAAATATTTCTTGAAAAGTAGGTAATAAATATTACCTGTTCATTATTTAGTTGAAAAAGGAAAATCCATCAGCTAAACAGGAAAATGCAGAAATATTAATTTTATCAACACTAGGTTTATAAAGTTCCAGCTTTACTATAATCAATAAAAAATGTACTGTTTATTTTAGTGAGTCTGGAATACCAGTTTTCATCAACGACACGGGAAACCAAGTGTAAAAAAGCAATCGCCCTAACAGTTTTAAAGAATTGCTAAAAACATAAGTTAAAGCAAAATCCAGGTCAGCTAGCAAGCAAACAGAAAAAAACATTTGCAAGTACGATTATTTATTTTTATTATGACTATCATCTAGTCACTTAGATGTGGCTTTAAGTTTAGGTATTGTGCTTGCTCTGTATAGGAAGACAGTTCCTAAGAGCTTGGAAAGCATCATAGTAACATAGTGGTTACCTGACCTGTCTGGGGAATTCAGAACATCCTGAGTTTACAGATGTGCTCTCTGTCACATATGTTTATCTCCAGAAGCAGAAGAATAGCACACTAAGAGACAGTCCTTGACACTCACTAAATGAATATTCCCCTGGGAGCTGTATGTATTTCAGTGGAAAGGTGAGGGAGTTTGTTTTTGTTTTTTTTTTTTGGTGGCAGGCAAAGGTGGCAGTTTGTACAGACTCAGCGGAAAGGAAGTGGCTATCTATCAGCTATGCACTGTCTCCTGCTGCCTCTTCAGAATTTCTTTTCTTTCAAGGTTTGCCATATATATACTCATCAAACTCTTTAAAATAACAAGAAATCCACAACTCCGTATGTTCCGTCTTATGGAGATGTCAGTAGTAGATTGCTTTCCTTTGACTGTAAGGCTAAGCAAACAGATATAATCACAGAAGACACACTGAGCTCCAGATGGATCAACGTTTGATTTTCCCTGTTTGGCCCTGCAGCCACTCTAGGACTGCCCTGGCTTTGCTCCAGTATAGCTTGATCGAGTTGAGAGACAAAAATGTATTGGCACTCTTCCCGTGCCACACATAATCACTTTTTATAAATACATCCCTAGGTAGCATTAAGTCACGACTCATAATATGGCCAGTTATGGTAGCTGTGTCCCACTTTTTGGAGGTAATTATTATGCATTTTAAAGGAAAATGAAAATGATGTATGGAACCTCAGGTCATCAGCTGTGTGCAGGATATGCAGCTACAGGGCAGTCAGACTCCTCAGCACACGCCAGACTGTGCAAACTTGAAAGGCTCATTTAGTGCAGCCTCTACTGTGGTTCTTCCAAGTCCCTACCCAGAGATCTGAAGAGAAAGCCTCAGGATATTAGAGTCCACTGCTTATCATGTTGGAGGAAAACAACTAAAGGTGCTTGGAAATAACCCTTATATTGACATGCAGCCACTGTGGGAAGGTTTCTGCTAAGCCAGCTGGCGTTTAAAGGCTCCAGCTCTTGATAGTTACAAATTGTTGTATTGATCCTCTCTTATGCACGGACTAACTGCAGCTCAAAAGCTGATAATTTTTTCTCTCTCTTGCACTTTCACTGTTTCTTACCAACAAGGGATATTGTTCATGCACAAAGTGCTTAGGCAGGATTGCTTGCTTACCTGAGCATAAAACGCACATGGTTTTGTTATTGTAGTAAGTGTGTTGTCCCGAACCGTGTATGGTGACTCAGAAAATTCTGAGGAATGTGTAAAATAAAAAGAAAGTAATGTTCAAGCAGGTTTCCTAAACCTAAGAAAGATGTTACTTTTTAGTTCCAGTTACAGCTGAATGTTGAGGTTGTTCTTTATTTCAGAAAATTTGCCCTAGACCTAACTCGACCTTTTGAAGATTTCTCATGTTTCTTTGTTATTTGCCTGACACCTGCTGACTCTGGGTTCCTGCATTACTAACACAAAAACTACCTACCAATGTTATTTTGTTTATTTGTTCACTTGTTTGTTTGTTCGAGTAGTCCTGGGACAGCACTTTAGGTTTTCAAGGCATTTTTAGACAATATAGATACTTTTTAGCCAATAAGTTTCCTAAGTCCACAAGTGCTGGGGACTCAATTGTCAGGTCTGCTAAAGCTCACTGTTGCAAGGTGTGAAGGGTCAGAGCAAAGATGCCTTCTGCCACCTATCCTGTTGCAGGCATATCCATCTGCAATATGCACCTACAGCCTCTGTTAGTATTGAGGGATTCAAGTGCTTAATGGTTATATCAATTTGCACAACAAAAGTGAAGTCATATGTGCGAATGTGTTTTAACTACAGCGTTTTAATGAATTATTTGCATGGTACATAGCCGACATAACAGGTTGTTATCTCAGTCCACCAAATTTTTTAAATAAAGACATGAACCATTCTCTTTAAATAAGGACTCTGAACCTGTGTTCAGAGGTGATGTAAGCTAACTTATTTTGGTTTGAATAACAGGACCTTGCCACTTCTATGGAGATGAGAGGTTGTAGCTGCTGAGAAGGAGTAAGGTGAAGAGGGGCACAGAAAGAAGGTAGCAAATGACAGCTGAGAAATTCACCTTCTATTTGAGTCCTCCAAATACGCACGAGGAGATATTTGTGTGTATTCATGTATAATCAGATTAAATATTTCCTAGGAAGATAAGCTGGTAATAGACATTGCCTACACTTGCCAAACAGTGAAAAACACCAGCGCCACTTGAGAAGTACATATCGGTTTTTTTCATGCATGGAGAAGAGGTGGCAATTAGTTTTTCCAGAAGTGGTCTACTAATGCCTATAAATGCGTACCTTGTGAGCTCTATGGCCGGGGTCTAATACTTACCTGGGTGCATACACCATGACATGTGAACAGATGTCTACGTGTCTGTGCAGCCAAGAGATTATTATGCACTCCTAATAAAGTGTATTGAAGTCAGGCTTTCCAGCATCAAACACTCAAAACCCACTTTCCTAATTTATGGAATTTTTTTTCAGTAGTTCATGGAATAGTAGAGTGTATTCTAAGTCTGAAGTCATTAAATGCTAAAAAAGACCCAGAAAACCAAAGACCTTATAAAATAGTTCAGTTCTTTCAGTGGATTGTAATAGTGTTACAAAGCAAAACTGGCCTTTAAAGAGAAATTTGTTTATCCAGTTTATCCTGTGTCACCTGAAAAAAACTTAAAACCAGACTTTATTTGAAACAATCTTTTTCTTCTGTCATATTGTTTAGTTGAATTTTGGTATGAATTAAACTAAAAGTTCAACTCAGGTCTTGGTCACCAAAATACACAGCTGAAATCTTGTCCTTCCTATTGTTCCGTTTCCTATGAAAAGGTCTTCTTGTTTCATATGGGTGATTTTCAGATTGTGAAGTCCTTGGACTCCATGATAACACAGACCTTGTAAATACAGATGTATTGTGGTTAAATGGGAGGGGGTCAAGAAAGGGAACAAGTCTCATGGGGTTTGATGTCTTCAGAGATTGCATATAGATCTTTGATTGAGGCTTATATAGAAAAATTAATACAGATACATTTTACCTTTATTTTCTTGATTTAGTATGTGTATCTGTCACTCTTAACATGTTGTAAAGATGACTACAAATATTCTTGGTTTTTCTCCCTTGTTACTGCTACAGTTGATTCTTTGTCCTCCCTCAGAGGTCCCTCTGCCAGAATCAATAACATCCAGATCAATGGAAGAATATTTCTGAAAATGTAAATCTTTCATCTTCATGGTCCTGACTTGCTACTGATTTCTAACGGAGTATTTAACAGGAATGAGCACAGACCTTGATATGAATTACCAGACAGATAAGTAACAAGATGGGTTCTGAGTAGGGAAATGTAGAAGGATAATGAAACCTGACAATAATAGAAAATTGTGGACAAAGCACTGAGGGTGAGAACAAATGAACATGACTCCCGTAGAACGGGGTCACAAGCCGGTGCCTGAACCATATGATTTGTTGCCAGGAAATGGAAAGTAATAAGGTTAGGCACAGAAAACCAGAAGGGCTTATAACTTCAGCAGATTGATGTGCTACAAATATTGAACAGTAGATAGATTAGAGACAAGGGATATTTATAATGGTATTGCCTTTTTTTTTTCTTTTTTCCCCATGAAAAATAACAGCAAACAATACAGACACATGATGATGTAGGTGATAAACGATGCAGTTTTTCCTAGCATTGTAAAAGATAGTACCAAAACCACTGTGATCTACTTGGTTTAGTCTATTTTATGTGTGTCATGCAACCAGATGAAGTGGAAGAGGGGACAAATATAAAAATGGAATAATATAGGGACACAGAGATTTTAGCTATTCATAAAGCCAAACAGTATAGGAATAGAATTCAATTTATTTCACATTAGATATGTACAGTGCAGATGTCTACACATGAACTAGTTGATTGCATTGCTTTTATAGTGAACGGAGAGAAAGTCACTTAGTATGGCATGGTTCACCTCATCATTTACTTGTCTAAAATAAGCCAGATAAATTGTACTGTAGAGAGGCCTCCACTGACAGCAGAGCAAACCTATAAAACTATATCAGCTTTAGATGTCTCTTTCCAAAGACAGGTGAGACGACTCCAATACTATTCTGTTTGTTGGGGAAAAAATGAGCTTGAGGAGGGAAGCTGGGAATAAAGCAATGAGTTATTATTGTAAATCACCTGAGAGTTGTTTACCAAGTGAAAGAAGAAATGGCAGAGACTTAAACTAGGTGCAAAAACCATATGATAACACAACTTTGTAGAGTTATTAATCTAATTACCAGTAACAACACCAGTAACAATACTTTTAAATTATTTAATAATAAAATTAGACTACTATTTTTTGTCTGCTTTAAAAGCGGTGAAAGGAGAAGCAATCCATATGGAGTTTTCACTCATATACACAGAGATTGTATAGACTAATTAAGACACATCCAAATGATAAAATCTCCTTACAGATAAAACTATTAACATTGAAGAAGATAGTTAAGATTCATCTTGTCAAACAAGTTTTTAAATTACACCAAAGTAAAAGCACCTTTAAAACTGAAAAAAAAGCCTCAGTTTGTAAAGCTCAGAATGAGAAAGGAAGGGGAGAGGAAATACCAATAAGGAAGAAGCTCAGCAAAAATAAAAATAAAGTTGGTCTCAAAAAGCCTAATGAAACCGGTAGGAAAAACTGGTGGATAGAAACATATAAATGAAGAATATAACATATTGGACATCTGTACAACAGTTAGACAAGTAATTCTGACAATAAGTGACAGAGGTTGACAAGGCTGTGGAACTGAACATTAGAAAAAAAGAGTCTGCATGGGTGCAAGCAACAGTACTTACAAGGTTATTTATTATTTGGAACACAAGTAAACTGGAGAAGTTACCTGGGAAAAAGAATTAGATGTGGTTGAAGAGTATTCTATTTAATTCTGGAGACTTTGGGGGGCCCAATGAGATAACGCTATTTTTCAGTTGTGATTTGTCAACACTTGTATAAGAAAAGGAGAAATTTTGACAATCATAGCTATAGAAATGAGATGAGGAAAAGAGTTATATAGTTCATTGTTCTGTGGCATTCACCCAATCCATCATTATGGCATCTGTCCATCCAATGCAAAATGCCCAAGCATTTCCAAGAAAGAGTGCAGTATATTCTAAGAAATGTACATAAAATAATTTGATATGTGAGTGAAAAAGAAATAAGAATGAAAATATAGATAGAAAGCTGGAAACTAGATTTAGAAGACATGAATTTCAAAATTTAATAACAGGTTGTCTTTCATGACTTCATATGAAGGCCTATTTAAGGATCTAAGAAGATCTATATCAAATCCTTGCAAGATTTACTGCTCTGAGATTATAATAAGAAAGGTCTACAAAATAAGATTGCGAAAAAGTTTGGATAATATAGAGAATCCCAGTGTAATTATATCAGAGGTCAAAATATGAAATAAAAACAATTTTACAACAATATGAAGGTAAATAATACATCCTTAATACACCTGAAGAAAGAGCCTGAAGAGAGACAGGAACCTAATGTGAGATTTATCTGAACCATTACACTATTTGTCTTCTCTTGTACCTGGAAACACATGTACTCTGTAGTCTTAGGAAAATTCTTGTTATTAGCCTATAAATGCATCAGAGCATACATGTCATCTTATATGTATTGCCTCAGTGCCTAAGATTATCCAGATTCTGCCATGTGATGTTTGATCTCGTTCCATATTACTGATGCATCCTATCTTTACACTATCGTCACATTTCATTAGCACATTCTCTTCCACCAAAGGGCATTTTTTTGCCATTTGGGGATGTAGTCACTGGTGAAAACACTAAAATTTTCAAAAATAGACTGTGAGGAACTGCACAGGGAACCCACCAATACCCAGACGCTTTCAACACAACCTGTTTGATCAGTTCCTTATCCACTTCACAGTCCAGCTTGATCCCCATGTTCTCAATTTCAATCAGTCATTTCCCATGGAATAAAATTCTGAAATCTGGAGAGATTACATCTGTCATGCTTTCCTTGTAAAGTAAATAACTTATCTGTCAAAGAAAGATACCAGGATCACTGGCATAATCCATTTCTGAAAAAATTATGTAACTCCTATTCTCATTTGCATTTCTGTCTGTATCATCTACAGAGATTTCTATATGGGTAGAATAGCTACTGATCATGAAAATGCAGCGTGAAAGACTATGTCAATAAAATATAAAAAGAGGAATTAAGAATCTGTTTGAAGAAATAAGATATTTACTTGTAGATAAGTGTTTCTGGCACAACCCTCATTCTAGCTTTTGTGTGTCCAGAGTTGCCCCTTGCGACTATCACAGAATTGTTTCGGGAATCCAGTCAAACAATATATCAGGAAACCTGACCTCAGTGTATTTTTTTTCAGAGGACAGCAGACAGTAAACAAGGTTTTCTGAAGCACTAATTTCAGCGCTGACTCTGCCTGTTGGCAAACTGGATTTAACTAGCGGTATCTGGAGACACGTTAATGAATTTCAGATTAACACAAGTGCTAAACCTAATGCTGTAATTAAGAAAGCCCTGCCAATCACTGCCTCTTTTGCACTGGCACAATTTATTCTGTACATTTCAGTTGCAACATTATCATCCAGTGAGGACTGCAATTAATTGCTAAATGGATCCTAAAAGAGCAGTTCACAGGAATGAGAAAAACAACTGTAATAGAAGAGTTTTACAGCCCATTCCATTGTATATATGCTAAGGTTATATCATTTTGTATGCAGTTTTCTACACTGACCTGTCCACTGTCATTCCTTGAAGCAGGTCTTCTAAAAAGTAGCACTTCCAAAAAGATTGTCCGTTTTTAATTAAATTACTCATATTAATTTCTGGGACTATTCAGTCCATTATCAGGAATTATCTATAACATACAAGATCTGTGGAACTGCAATAAAAATTCGTTTCTATTTACACGTATCTTCAGCTATTTAGTTTATTATTCAATCTTACTTACTTCTAAAGAGAAAGCATTATACATTTCCATGCCAGAATAAGCATAAGAATCCTACGTATCTGAAGAGTGCCTTGACCACAGGTATAATTTCTTAAATGCCTGAGTCTTTGTTAGCTCCTCCAACACAAAGGTATTGAAGGCTGAGCTGCTAAAGTCTTTCCACTGGGCTGACAACAATTAATAATGTGGGTGTTTCACAGGTCATCTTCCTTTCTCATTCAGGATTGTGTAGTCTGCATCGCATAGATTCACACAGACAATACATGCATAGAATTATAATATCCCTTTGCATTTAGAGATGAGGCTCATGAAACATATTAGGATGATTTTTCAGATATTCCTCATTTGGAGTTTAACAGCAGGAAATGAAGCAGCATGAAGGCTCTCTACACCTGTCCTGGCTTGGTGATGCAGTCAAATGGCTGAAAATATTCATGTCATTGTCACTGATCATTTGCAACCTTCTGAAAATCTGGGATCACTAGACCTCAGAAACAGAGTTACTGCTCACAAAATCACCGAATGGTTGAGGCTGGCCCTCTGGAGATGTCTAGTCCAACCCCCTCTGCTCAGACTAGGCTGAGCTACAGCAGGAGGTTGCTCAGGTCTGCATCCAGCTGAATGTTGAGTATCTCCAGGGATGGAGACTCCACAACCTCTCAGATCAACCTATTCCACTCTTTGGCTGCTTGCACGCTAAAAAAGCTTTTTCTTATGCTTAAGCAGAATTTTCTGTGGTTTGGTATGTGCCCATTGCCTCTTGTCCTGTCACTGGACATGACTGAGACGAGTCTGGCTCTGTCTTCTTTACTTCCCCCCAGAAGATATTTATACACACTGATAAGATCCCACTCTCAAGCCTTCCCTTCTCCAAGCTGAAAAGTCCCAGCTCTCTCAGCTTCTCCTTGTATGACAAATGTTCCAAACTCTTAATCAACTTTATGGCCCTTTCCTGGACTCACTCCAATATATCCATGTCTCTCTTTTACTGGGGAGCTCAGAACTGGATACAGCCCTCCAGCTGTGGTCTCACCAGTGGTCAGGAGAGGGGAAGGATCACCCTCTCAACCTCCTGCTCATACTCAGCGCTTCATCTGCTACCAGCGCACTGAGCCTGTTCTATGGTTGCCGATCAGAGAAGGAACTTTTTTCCTGCCATTGTAAGTCTCAGGCTTCAACATACTGGAATTCTGCATTTCTGAACCCAATAAGCCCAGACTCCTCCTTCCCCTCCTTCAGCACAGCTGCTGTACTTGGTGATGTGGGTGCTCCCCAGCACATACCTCCTGCAGGCAGGGAGCCCATCATCCCCCAGCCCTAGCCTCAGTAAGAGGCCTCCAGACATGTATCCTCCCTCAGGAGCTTGGTCTGAGCCTCTGATGTGCTGGGGTACCTGCTCAGGTGTGTGCAGGGGACACATTGTAGCACACCACCACCACTGCTGAGCACAGGAACACCTCCCCCAGCAGCAGATTTTCTAGCCAGCTTTTGTGCTCCCTCTACAGAAACTGCTTCTCTGGGAGCTGCACTCTGGGCTGGTCCTTACGTGCACCTGTCCCAGCACCTGCTGACCGGGTGCTTGACTCTCTCTGCTCAGTCAGCTCGAAGCTCAAAGCACCCTTTGATCAGGAACAGCTTTGTTAGAAGCTGCTGGAAGCCGCAGCCCCCCCCCAGCTGCCTTTCCCTGGTGCAGCAGGCACCCTGCCATTCCTCCATGAGTTCCTGGAGTCCCTGGCCATCCTAGAAAGAGTTCACAGCAGATCTACAAGCAGAAAGCAAAAGATGCTGAGCAAGCTGCTGTGTCTGCTGCCTGCCTCTGTTAGCTCTGTTCTGCCCTGACATTCCTGTTCCTTTGACTTTTTTTTACTCCAAGAATAGATGAAAGAAAAAAAATCTATGTTCCTATTTGTATCTGGTTTAAGTTTCTCCTATGTTGCAGGAATATTTATTATAGTTTTGCATGCATATGAAGATAAGCTGGTAATTATTACTTCAAGAAATTACAGGACAATTTTAAATGGACTTTTATTTACATGAAACCAAATTAGTTCATTCTTCTTCATGATCACTAGTACTTTTATTGACAAGACTAGAGGTCTTATTCTACAGGAACAACCAGGTAATATATGTAAACATATTCAGATATTTACCTATGATATGTTCCTGATGAAATGTTGAGACACAGTGATGCTGGTGTACAGTATTATTGCTGTGCAGTCCTTGAGTGTTACAATGTTATCATGATAATTTATTTCACCTGGTAAATCTTTTAGTGGTCTTAGAGGAAATGAATTTCAAGCTTTTCTTATAGAATATCAAATAATATTAAGCCAGATTTAAAAATCAAGGTTATAACCTTTCATTTAGGCAAGCACTTAAAGATTTCTTTAAGGCATAAAACTGCAGTTAACAAGCAAGACATCTGTTGACTTGCTGAATTCAGTGACACTATCCATATAAAGTCATGCATGTGCCTAACTGCTTTGTTAGTGGTCACCTTAATGGAATTGTAAGTAGCACTCAGCTGGCAGAAATGTAATAAAGATGCATTTTAAGCATAATAATAACTACTCTTGCAAACAAATAGAAATAATTTTGACAATATGAGAAGCTTCCTGGAAGTAATGGTCTGAATATCTTTTCTTTCAGGAAGATCTAAGTAACAGAAGATGTATGTATAAACACTAGGGATGAAATATAAGTGCTAGAGATCATTATAGAATTTTAGCTGACAAACACATGATTTTTTTTTAAAAGGTGTTATCTGCTCCATATTTACAACTGAAGGCCTTTATACCGAGTTAAAGATATGCGCTTTTATTAACTTGCTTGAAGAAATGGGGTTCTGAAATGACAGGTGCTGCTCAATAAACAGAATTGCACTCATTTGCTGTTAAAGGACAATGAGGTTTCCATAGACAGAACCATCAAAAGGATGGGACATGAGTAGAGACCCCAATGAAAGAAGGAGGGAGAAATAACAACATCTGTAAATCACTGTTTCTGCTTTGAGCAGCCTGCCTTATGGCTGCTTAGTTCCTGCAAATCTGGCACTGGCAGTGCAGTGAAGATGTAACAGTTTCAGAAGTTCTTGGATATTTTGTCAGTCACCGTTATCTGCAGGCTTGAGGAGTTCATCTTCTGAAATAGAAGGACATGGGCTCTGTTGTTGGAAGGGAGAACATCAAACTGATATCTTCTCCATAATGCTCAATATTTGCTCTGGCTGTATAAATACTTAATAGCAATGTTAATGGAGAAGTCACTTAAAACCCATTTAAAAAAAGAAAGATGAGAAAAAAAAAAGGACATAATTTAATTCGAAATTTCTATTGATCTCAGATGTATGCTTTTTAGCCTTAAGTTCTAATGCAAAACTAAATAACTACTTGTGCAGATGTCACGTCAGACATAGAGATGTTAGCAGTGTGGTTATGACTGAAATCTGATTCAGAATCACTTTTGAAACTTGTCAGACAGCTTTCTGCAGGTTGTGATGTGAAAAGTGGAACATTTCAGCTTCCACTCCAGGTACACAATATTGTGAGTCTCCAAATCTTTAAAACTGAAAAAACAAAAGGTTTTGCTTTTGATTTGTTTTTTGTGAGTGTTTTTTGGTTTTGTGTGGTTGGTTGGTGGGTTGGTTGGTTGGTTTGGGGTTTTGTTTTTGTTTGGTTGTTGGGGGTTTTTTTGTTTGTTTTTAATGGAAACAGTATTACAGTACAGCTGTAATGCATGAATGTAAGTCTACGGAAAAATATAATTTTTAACTGCCCATCAGTTTTATTCTTTAGTAGAAACCTGTCATATGTGCTTTTAGATTCACATTGTTATTCCTCATCTGTATTTAAAATTCAGACACTCATTTCATGATTTTCATAGTTTCAGTCCATGAGTAAGTGCTCTGGTCAATTTTCACCAAAAGTCAAGCATACATGTTAGTTTTACAGATAGTTCTTAAAAGTATGTTACTATACATTGTACTTTGTGACTTAGTCTGTAAGCTTTTACAGTGTATTGACAGATAATTAGCAATCAGCATAGGATCATAAAAACAGTATAAAATAAATTTGGGATTGATTTTGAAAAGTTAGCGTCTCTATCCTACTGCCAAAACCAGGAGTAACTGTACTGTTGTCACTGCTGACAGATGCTTGTTCAGCCTGTTCTTGAAAATAATCTGCTGGAGAGATTTCACAGCCCTTGCAGGTGATCCATTGCTTCACTGCCTTCTTATAGAGAGTTTTTCCTTAGGTTTAACTTAAGTCTTCATTCTCGCAAATGAAAGTTGTTATTCCATGTCTTGGAATAATGATCTTAAATTTTCAGCTTATTTTAAACTCACATCCACTGCGGACAAGAATAAGACTTTTTGCTTTCTTATTATTCCTGCCTTTTTACATTTTTCATATTGTCGTATTGTCCCTCGGTCTTCCCTTCTCTGGACTAAATAGACCTGGTTCCTTTAAACACTTACTGTAGATTTTGTTTTCTTAGTCTCTCCTCTGAAACTTCTTTTGCTGTTCCATATACTTCTTAAAATGCTGTTCTCAAAATTGGATATAATATTCTAGCTAAAGCCTTGCTGTTGTTGAATGAGATGGAAGAGTGTTTAAAAATAATATCTTTATAGATCTCAAAATGCCATTTTTGCATAAAATGTTGTCATATTCAGTTTGTGACAGTTGCAGCCAGTGGTACTAATAGGATACTATTGCTCTCTACCTGTTATTCCCATTCTGCAATGACGTGGTTAATTTTTCTACCATGAAATGCAGATCCTGCCCTTATTTGTACTGAATATTCTTCAGACTTCTTCAATTTGTTAAGATCATATTGATCCAATGTATTTGCAGCTCTTTCAGCATGATGTTGTCTTCCAGATGTAATAATCATACTTCTGATTTCTTTATTTAAACAATTAAGGAAAATAATGAATACGCTCAGACCTCTGTGGAACAGTACAGCAAACTTGTCCAGCCTAACAGTGAACAGTTAATAACGACACTCGGTAATAATTCCATCCAAGCAGTGTTTCCCTAGTTTGTTTATCAAAATGTCATGTGAGAGAGCATCAGAAGGCTTTCTAAAGTGAAACTAGATGACAATGTGACTGCTTTTCCTCTATCCAAAAGGCCTACTACACTATCATGGGGGAAAAAAAAAAAATTAAATTATTAGATTTTCTTCACAGAAAGGGTTATCAAACATTGGAACAGGCTGCCCAGGGAAGTGGTGGAATTGCCATCCCTGGAGGTATTTCAAAGATGGGTAGAGGTGGTGCTTAGGGTGTTTAGTGGTGGTTTTGGCAGTGTTAGGTTGATGGTTGGACTTGATAATCTTAAAGGTCTCTTCCAACCTGGGTGATTCTATGATTCTATGCTTATATTGAGATGACTTGTTCTTGATGAATCCACTGTCACTGTTACTCATCTTCATACCTTGCTTATATTGTAAATACTCAGACAGTGTTTGATTATTTGTTCTACCACTTTTTAGGAACTGAAATTGAAATAATTGGCCTTGAATCTTATGATTTTTCCTTCCTTCTCCTACTTTAAGACAAGAACCACATTCATCTAATTCTTCTTTCTTTGAATTTTATCTTCCCTCAGTCCTCATTAAGAATATTGTCTCTTAATAAGGAAAAGTGTCATTTATTAAAATTTGTTAAGATCATTAAAGTCTGTGAGAGCAGACATTGTTTAAAATACATCCATTACAGTAAAACTCCCCTTTTATTTGTAGTTCTCAAAATTCTGGCTTTTAAAAATGTGGATAAATCTTGCAGGTACAAACCAATATATATATATAGCACATTGCTATATGTGATAAATTATTTGGAAAATCTTAGAATTGTTTTAGGACAATATAATGCTTAGGAGAAGTTTAAGAATCACAGAAAATGCATTAAGAAAGCCAAACCAGAAGTGCTCAAAACTTGCAATATTAAGAATGATGTTTAGGTTTTTAAAAGGGTAGAAACATCCACTGTTCTTCTCCTAAAAGTGACATCACATTGCTTTTTGTGGCCAACAGTTTTAAAAAGGTTCTGTGAGGAAAACTTCTCTTATCAGTCCTTTTCAGAAGATTTCAGTGCTGATTCGCTTTCCAGCTTCCCTATTGAGAACTTCCAGAGTATTCATATTTAGAGATGGTAAGTGGATCACACGGAACAATCATAGGCCCAGCAAGGACCAGCTGGTCCTGATGAACTCATTTTTTTAATGGCATTTAATGAAAAAGTGAATATTTCTTGAATAAAGTGTAGTATTTTATGGAGGAAGTGGTCTCTGAAGTTTAATCTTTTGATAGCATTAAGGGAACAAACTGAAAATATTAACAGTATTCATCAGTTATTAAAACAGGAAAAAAAGGCAAGGTTGATAACAGTCATTCTGAAAGTACAGTGAGTTATCAAATGGGTGAAATGATTGACATCTGTCCAGGGCTGTCTAACTGCATCTCTGTAGTGTCAGCTCTCCTGAGGTAACTTTTAAAAACTCACTCACAACAAACTTTCAGTTGAAATTTAGTAGAAATGAAAAATGGAATTTCAACCACTATTTTCTTTCCTTGCTGGGGAATGTAACTCCTTTTCAACTGTAACATTTAATGATATTTTGAGGTGAATTGATAATGCCAAATGATGACATGAATGCATTCCATTACAAATCTGTCTAGTTTATAAAAAAGAAAAACTCTATATAAATAACATCTATTTATTCTAAATCTCATTTTATTCTAAATTTCCTTATTGGTTGCTCTTCACTATTGTACATCCAGTGTTGGTAACTTCTCATAATTTTTGTGTTTCATGTGGTTAGAAAAGAGAAAATAAAATGGGAAAAAAATAACTATATTCACTGTTGCAATCAGTTGGTGAGATTAAAATCATTAAAACCCATACCATTGTCAAGAACCACTTTACGTTACATATTCAGAACTTTTCTGGCATGGGAATTTTAATGTAGAAGACCAAACTCTAAATGTGCACGTACATGATGGGGGGTGGGGTGAAGTGACATTAATCCATCATTTTAACAAAATTCATCATAACTGAAGAGACGTAAATGATTCTGTTCATAGTGGCATTTTTATCTGTCTAGATTGTATTTGACTAGCATTTCCTGTGAGTGTGTAACATCTGAGCTTTTGGAGAGTTTGCAATATGAACTGTTATGACTGAGTTCTTTGTGAAACCATCCATGTGAAATGTTTGCTAAGCTGTCACCCTGATATTACTGATGCACTAGCAACTACAACGGGACTGTTGCAATCTGCAATAGATTGTCTTTAAATATTCCGTATTTCTGTATCTCATTTTCAGCCTGACAGTTTTCTCTAAAAATTATAAACCCTCTATCTCTACAAAGGGAGGATTAAAAAGAAAACAAAAATGAAATGAAATCTGGTTTAATTGCAGGGCTGAAAATTGCTTCAGATAGCTTTTGGAGCAGCAAATTATTCTTAGGTGGATGTTTTAAGGGAGTTTGCTTGTATATTTTCAGACGTTTTGGCAGAACTTATTAAAATAAAGTAACATATTGGATTTCTGTAGGAAGCACTTTAGAACAGGTACACTTTTACTGTTGGGCTGCTATCACCATTAATAATTTTCTTAACTGCCTTTTTATGGTGTGCATTTTCACAGGATTTACTGTGTTTGTACTCCTAAAAATGCTAGTTTGCTGAAAATATACATAGATGAGATTTTTAAGGCTTGTGTCTCAAGCAAAAGTTAACATGCAAGTTTTTCGTATACCTTTACTCATCATCAAAACCACATATGTGAGAGGTAGGCCTGCTGGATTCTTACATGTGTTACAGTAATAAAAAATAATTTTTTACTGCCAGTGGTTTAAATTTTATTTGACTCCTTTCTACATACCACATATAAAAGTGGTCTGAAAAAAAAAGATGTTTTGCGGGGATTAGGAACATGTGGCCGGTAAGTATGCCAGGGCTTAATCTCCCTACACGTTTGAAGAACAGCAATAAAAACAAAATCCACTTTCTGCTAAAGCTAACAAATAAACAAGAGTGAACATATCCATACTTTCAAGCAGAGGAATAACCCTATTTTTCCAATAATAAATGGCTTTGCATACTAATATGAAGACTACTGCCAGCCTGCTGGAGGTGAGGAGGGATTAGCATCAATACGTGTTTGAGCATTGCTGATACTCCACTGCAGCATGTTCCTAATTCTAGTGCAGCCACTGTCAGACTCACCCTTGCCAGCCACGGACTGAAGCTTTTTTTTCCCACCTAATTCGTACTAAATGGCAGGCTATTGCAAATATAAGCATAGGAAAAGTGCACCCTCAACACTGAATCAGTATCAGACCTGTTTTTAAAGGGCAATTTCAGTCTGCTCACACCAATACGTAAGTCTTGTTCTTTCCCTGCCATGAAAATGACTTCTCATGAAATTTTGTGGTCTTATGCGTCTTCACCAAAACAGTATCATGTCTTGTTTCTTTCTTTCTGGCTACTCAAAACAAGCCTGTCCTTTGAATGGTTCAAGAGCTATCTGATTCAGCTGGATCTTTTAAAAGGAAAAAAAAATATTCATAAACCCTAATACACTAATTATGCACCACATAAATAGGGCTGTATTGATACCACAACATTTCTGCTGCTCTCTCTTCTTTAGGTCCTGGATAGTGTTTTATTTGAAGAATAAACAACCTAAAAACTTCCAGTCTATGCTAGCTTTACCATTATCCTGAGAATAATGAGACGTGGTGGGCTTATAGAAACCAAAGCTGTTAGGGTATTAAGCTATCATTGCAACTTACATCTTATAAAAATAACTTATTAATTAGATATGACTGGTTCAATCCAGAGTCTCAAATAGACAGACATGAATAAGAACCCTAAGGCTCCTGTCTTAGAACAGAGTTTTTCTTCCTTTTAAAAGACCTTTCAGTTTTTAGAAATACAATAGCAGCCCTTGCCTAACCTTACTATGAAAATATAAATTCCATTTCCCCAGGATGCTTTGGGATAGGTACTAGAACAGTGACAAGTGGGATATGAAGGGGAGGCTAAGACAACATTGACAAAACCCTTTTTAACTTCAAAATGGTAATTTCTGGAAACCTAAACTCTTGTAGAAGTGCAGCTGTTTCGACCACACTTTCATCATCGAACCTTCATGTGAACACTTCCCAGGGAATGGAAATGGATTAAAAATAGAGAAGGGGGTGCGGTGAGGAAAAACATGATGAACAGATAAACAGTAACTCTCTGACTGGAATGTGTGAGACCCTGGTTCAGGGAAAGGACTGCAGCTGGTGATGTATTGTGATCCCCTAACATTTGGGCTGTCTGCCTTGTTTTTTCTAAAAAAATCTACAACCCCTTAAAATTGTTTCCATTTTGTGATTGATATATAACACTGGAATCTAAAATACTTTCATAAAATTTATCTCATTTTGGCCAGGCCTACTGTCGAAGGTGTTAATCCTCAATGTTATAGTAAAGACTATGCTCGGGTCAGTGTAGCATCAGAACAATCTTAATTTAATTGGCCATTTACATGATATTTGATAGAAGGTTGTACTCTGTAAGAACAATCTGTTTTACTTCTCAAAATGCTGTGGCACTGCATTAATGTTATATTAGAAGTCCTAGTATGATTTTGAAGGTGATCAAAGCTCTACATCTGCAGTTTGAACAGTGCTAATGGCCACATTGGTGTGGTAAATCTTCCCCTCCCACACCCCGCCCAATCTAATTTAGTAAATGGAGAATGCAGTTGTTTACCTTCTGCGTTTTACAGAAAATCAGCTTCTAATGAAATATTAATTACTAAAGATGTGGTACACTTAATTATGTTTGAGGAACGGAAACAATAATGTAATTCTTCTTCATTATATAAAAATTTTGAAGGAAGGCACAAAATATATTTTGTGATGGGGAGCTGAACCCGAGTTCATGTGAAGCCCCTGGTAGTTTTCTGGCCTGCTCTATCTTGTTGAGATGCTTCATATCATTTATGTCACACTGCATAAAAGGACAACAATGATATAAATGGATATCATCATTGTCTTCAGTTCAGAAATTCAACATGACAGGAAATGTCTAAAATAATCTTGGGGTGGGGGAAATCAATTATTTTACTCCTACTTAGAAAGCAGCTTTATTGCTTTTGTATGAGGCATGTGAATTGCCCCAGCACTCCATTAACATTTTAATGCTTATATGTGATGGATGTTATGCTATCGTAAATCTGTACTTCTCATAATGTATTTATAATTTATTCTGTTGTCTCTTCGAACATTTATATCCAAATTCTCAGCCATCTGCACAGGGTTGTGCATTTGTGCACTATTTGCATACTAGAAATCTCCATTGGTGTAATGATTTGCTTCTTGGGGTGCAACTGATATTTGCAGATCAAACAAAAAACCTATCTTTGGTAGTGTCACGGACAGAGCGATGCACTTCACTCGTAGAGAGAAGCAGCAATATGTTTATTGATATAAAACAGGGATTTAACAAAGTTTGATGGTAAATGCAACAGTGTTTTAACAAGATTCGAGATGGCAAGGCACGCTTGGTTATTTACTGCATAGAGGACAGAGTCAGACAGAACTGTCGGGCAGACCCTCCCGTTGAGTCAAGGTTTCAGAAAGGACCCTCTTGCTTTCTAAACTCCTTCTCAGAGAGGAGTCTAGGTGCGGCTGGATCCAGTCCTAGTCCCAGACTTGGTCAGTGGTTTATGTCTAAAGGATTATATGTGCGCAATCAATCCTTTAGATCACTTAGCTAAGATTTCAAGGTTCAGCATGCTTTTAGTCACTTACCAAGGATCTGTTGCGGCAAGGAATCTCTCAACCTTGAGGAGCAGTAACCTTGAGCAGCGTCCTCACTCAAGGGGAGATCCTGGCGTGCAGGCCACTGCCGTTCAGGAGAGCTCAAAGGGCTCTTGGGCTGTTCATTATTTATGGGGGTGAGATGATTGACCTATAGTCATATTTATATATTGACCACAGAACCAGCATTGCTCAAGTTAGCCCTTGGCTATTGTGTTGTTATCTGTCTCCCCGAAATCACATTGAGCCTCGGATGCCGCCATCATGACTACAAGCACCCATCATGAATACCATGAGTGGTTATTGCTTGGGCAGGGTGGCACCTGGAGAGGGGGGGGAAGCACACCATCACAGGTAGTAATTTATAAAGATATTTCTTGTGTTGCATGTTCTTCTGGGCTTGATTTTCATGGGCTGCCTCTTTACTTTGTTTCTCTAAAACTGCCTCTTCTAGCTTAGAAATGCATACCTGTTTTTTTGCATTTGCAGAATTCACTCTTGAGAATTGATGTGTGTTGCTCAGGGGAAATGACACACACTCAAGTTTGCAAGTGCTTGTATATACTTTATGTTTGCATACGTGCATCCCACAAGATCTGTGTTCTCAAACACAGAGAATAGTTTTTGAGCAACCTTTGTCTTTAGAGGCATTTAGCAACACATAAGTATCTGAGCTTGCAAAGTGGGAAATCAAGAGATTTTCCCCATGATCGTCATGGATTATGAGGATTAGTAGATTCAGTAGTGAAGAAATGAAGTTTTTATTATTCATTTAACTGATCTGTTTCCAAGCTAAATATGTACATTTCTCCCAAATTTTGCCCTGGGGTGGAAAAATGTATAACTGGCCTAATTCTGATTACGTGATTCTAAACTTAAAGTGATATTATTCAAGCCAGGAGTGGGATCTAGATCTTCAGGATGCCGTAGGTATTACATCTGACCATTTCTCTTCAAGAGACACTAAATTCACTGCATTTATTCTCCTTATTTGAGGAAGCCCTTGGGCAGAAATTGTGTGTTGTCAAGGCACAGAGCTAATTAATGTCATTAATTCACCACACAGAAAGTAAAAGCCCATTGTCACAGATAGGAAAGGGGATGTCACTAGAGTAATTACTAAGTATTTTAAAAACCAAACTGAAAGCTGTAATAGCCATTGATTGCATAGATATCATAAGTAATGACAAAAGGGATATTATGATAAACTGATGTTAGGGATGTCAATGAAGATAGTTTTATGAATGATTCACCATCTGGGACTGAGGTTTAAATTCTTCAAATTAGATATCTCTGAAGAAAACTCAGCCATTGCACATTTTACTTAAATTTTTCTCAGCCATGAGACTGTCTTTTATCTCAGCAGCTGCTTGTTGAGAAGTTACACTCACTTTTTACTAACATATGTTGGTATGATAGTATGTTAGTATAAAGTCTTGCTGTTGGCTTAGTGAGGTCACTCTTGCAGTGAGCAGTCCACAGCAGAGGTGTGAAATAGCTGCTGGTGCTGACGACTCTGTCAGAGGGCTTTGTTTAAACTGAGGCAGACATGAAAATGTGTGTAGGCTTGCTTCTGAGCTGACACCAGCATAAATCAAAAATATAGTTATTGAAATCAATATGGTTATACCAACATATTGTCAGTGTTGTTGCTTGTTACAGGATTGTAAGACCTGACCTTGTCCTATTTCTGCCTCTGATTTCAGTGAGAATGATGCCTCCACAGACCTAATTTACTAGTTTTCTGCCTGATCTATTTATGTACAGTTTATGTGGTTACATTTTATTAAAGACTGCCAAGGTCTCCAAGATACACATTTCTGTGGAGAAAGGTGTTATGATAATTAATTTACTTACCTCCTCTATGTGATGTTAGCAAAGCTCACAAAAGATGTGGATAAATATTTTTTTCATAGTAATGAGCGGCCTGGATACAGAAATGTCCAAATTGTTGTGCAATCAATGTAAATTGGCTGTGGTCTCTGATACACTAATTAATGACAGTTTTGATAGACACATTTTTTTACTCATGGTGATAAACATTTTAATGAACTAAGATCATATTTTGGATATAAATTCAAGGAATTTATAGTGGTTTAAATTCTGGAAATCCTTTGGAAATAGTAGTTCCCATGTAATTAGCTTCTTTCACTATTTTGTAGACTCGGTGACGATATGGAAAATTACTTATGAACCATATCTAGTTCTTTTGAAGTTACGACAGTTCCCCTGGAAATGTGAAGTTTGATATATTTCTCTAGTCATCACAGTGAGTCTCCAACTCTGGCAATAAGAGGACAGAGTCCTCTTATTTCAGTTCTCCTGTTTCCTCCTGACTCCTAATAATGTCCTCTTGTTTTCTGAAAGCTGCTTCTGTGCCCAAATAATACCTTAAAATGACATTAAAATCGCGATCAATACTTGCAGTTGTGTTTTCTTCCTGTCTTCTAAGGTAATGATCTCTTTATCTGAATTTTATCTCCCAGTAATAAACTAACGTGTACTTTGGGCTACTCTGCTTTCCTAAATGCTGAAAATCAGACATCCTGGCAAATTTTAAAGAATGTAAGGTCAATACAGATGGTATTTACACTGGCAATTGTGATATAGTTTCTTTATGGGTTGCCATTCTGCTTTGGCTCATTCATCTACTGCTATCCAGCACATTATCAAATACAGAGGACTGAAATTTTGAGTGTTATGAAAACAAATCAGTATGTGGATAGTATATCTAAGCAGTGGTTATTTGCCCATATGTTCTAAATATGAAATAAAATTGAAATGGTAAACTTCTGTATAATGTTTAGCTACTATGAATGACATTTTCCTTTATCATGTTCAAATACTGGTGTCAGAAAATAGAGTGAAGCGAAACCTCGACAGGTTGTTTATTCTGTTCTTCTACCACTGAGCAGGGAAAATGGATTTAAAAATCTGGCAATTCCACAACCTTTCCCAAGCAGTTAATTTTTTAATTAACCAATGTCACAACAGGTTTATAAACCATCTCTCTCTTTTCTCTCAGCCTATCTTTACAACCTTTTACTAGTCAAACCAGGTGAACTGATACCTGAGACCCAGCTATTATTCTGGCTGGAATTAGATGACTTTTTTTTGATAAGTATATTTAAGTTACTTCCCTTGAAAACTCTGGCAATATCCTATTATTGAATTTTTAACTCTTTGACCTTGTTTCACAAGCCCACTGTGGCATTACTCTCATTTGGATGTCTAACCTTTTATCACTACCAACCTGGATAAGCATGTCAGAGGCATGCTTAAGACAGAGCCTTGAAACTTTGGTTTTGCATGGAACATTTTGCTTGAGCCAGAATTAGTTTTCTATTACCCTAGCAAAGAAAATATGAAAGATGTTTAAATATAAAAGTACTAACCAGAATGAGCAAAAAGAGGAAGAAAGAAGTTTAAGGAAGAATCAAGAACTGACAACTGAAATAAATTTTTAACTTAACTTTAGGAAGTCTAGATTTATCTTCTTACATAACTCAGTGCAACGTGCCATTGAATTACACTGAGATTTTTATTTTAGATAGAAATTTAACCTTGTTGTAGGTATCTCTAGTTAAGTGAGATCAGAAGGTGAAACTGCAGCATTCCTTCTTTGCTGGATTCAGGTTACATTGTGTTATACTTAACACTAACAATTCAATTGAGACTTTAAGTATAAATATGAAAACAATTCTATTATTTGCTCCCAGCCTTACAAAATTAAATTAAAAAAAAAAAAATCCCAGGGGAAAAAAGATTAAACAAAAGTAAATACATGTTCCGATAGATTGACCAAGGAGGTACCAAAACCACAGCATTGCTCGTTCTTAAAGCTGTGATGACTCTCTTCTGGGAAGCTGATGTCAAAGCTACTGGAATTCTGTCCTAAGAGACTGCTGTGACAATTCTGCTGGCCTCTCTCCTGCTTTAGTCAGGGTCCTCATGTACATTTACAGAATTGGATGGATGACACCGAAAAACAGTGAGATAAGCCTCCAGGGAAACAGAGGGAGCAACAGTGTATAGTTCTGTTGACATTATTTCATTGTTTCCTTAAACACTTGTGTTTATTAGACAATTAAATTTGGTACCTGATCCTGTTTAAGAAATATATATTATTATGTTATGCTTGTTTTTCATCAGGTCTGCTAAATGGTTGGTATAAAACACATGTTCATCTAGGATGCTGTAATGAATTAAAACCTAATTATGTAATTATACTCCTACAATCAGAGTTCAATAAAGTGACAAATTTCATAGTCCTTTTTTATAAAGATGACTCGCATTGTGGAAAAATTTCATAAAATTCTTTGGCAATCACACTTTCCAGGTAAATCTATCTCAACAGTGCCTGGTTGGTGTAATATTTCTTACAGCAATTAATGGAACAATTACTCGCTTATGTTTAGGCTATGTTTCAGATCAATTCTTTGTGTTTATACACACCTACCCACCATATTTTATAAACTTATATATTTATAATATTTTTATACATATATATATAGAATATGATAGTTCACCAGTTTGTGATTTCAAAGCTGTAGCAAATAATTTTCTTTCATTTCTTGCATAGATTGGGAATCCGAATCCTATTAACTAGCCTTGAAACCCTTACCTTTAGATTATTTTTTAAGGTTCTGAAATTTTGTGAGAATATTACTTCGATCTTTTTTCTTAGACACACAACAAGGAAAAGTATCCTGGCAGTCTGCTGACTGACAACTCTGAGGTTGGGATAGCTATTTGCTGTTAAAGCAGATCAGAAAACAGGCATTCCTGAAATACTGTGATGTAAGCTTACTTAAAAGCAGCCTGGGAACTAACCTTTGCTTGGATCCTAAAGGAATTAGGATGCTGTGCCTTCTTAATAAGTTATTACAAAAGTTTAAGTTATTGCCGTCTTAGGGAAGATATTTTCAGTCCATCTGGAGAAAGCAGATAAAGTGAGACCCATTAGAGCGGTACCTCAGTCCTGACTTTCATGTTCAGTGGGTCTGACTTTTATATTTATTACTGCTTTTTATCCAGGAAAACTGTAATTCTTAAAACAGTAAGAAACACTGCAGGAAAAAAAAGAGTGAAGTGCAACTTGGCATTTTAGTTAATGATGGACTAAACCAGAACTTGCACATATATATATATAATCTCAAAGTGAAACCTGATTGTAATCTACAAGTGTGTGCAGTAGAAATACATGGGTGTTGAAAAAAGGACCTGTGACCACTGGTCCTGTTGGATGATTAGGAAAGTTGAGTGAAGCAGCTGCTGCTGGACATAACTTTAACTGGCGATTATGTTGGCAATAACAAGTGACTGGCATTTTGCTGACAGGGCTGCATTGCCCAGATAATAAATTTCCTATACAAAATGAAAGAACATAAGGAAGTCTGGACATGCAGTGCTACATCCATTTGAGTAGCTTGTCCTTTTTCCTTTTAGCATCTGAAACGTTTGCATATGTATACTGAAAAATGCAGCATCAATTGTTTTTAGTTACTCTTACATTTGTCATCAAGAAACTTTGTCTTTTGATACAAAGATATGGTCTTGGGTCCAAAATGTCCCTTCTTAACTTGAAAAATACCTTTGGTTTTCAGAAGCAAAGAAATATTGGGGGAAAATCCACGAAACTGAAAGAGAAAAATGGGTAGGAACCATGACATTGGGATTTTCCATTAATGAATACCACAACTTGAATTTTTCACATTGTGATAGCTACTGCTATAGATGATGAAGGAAAGTCTTTAACTGATAAGGAAGATCAGTACATTTGTTCAATTCAAAATACACTCTTGAAATTAAACCCTCTAAAAAGAAATCAGAAGATATCATAGTACATTTGAACCTTATCTTCCTGAATGGAAGATCTTCTCTTATCTGCAGAAAAGAAAATGAATTTGAATAATTCAAATTATCTGCTTATTTCAAAAGTATATTATGATTAATTTTTATCATTTTCAGTTTGTTTTGTTTTGTCTAGGGGAAAATATCGATGATGTAGGTTTAACGAGCACTTTTTTTTTACTTTTCATTACATAACTTAAACATTTGAGGCATCAGTTTTGTTTCACCTAACTTTAACTGTGCAAAACCAGACATTTAGTTTAATTTAGCCCTTTAGACTCTTTCTACAGTTTATCAAAAATCTAGGAATTTTCAGTAGGGTGAGTCACCCACTTGTATTAGAAACGAACTTTAGAATAAGATGAATCACACTGTCTGTCTCTTTCCATTTATTATATAATAATTTAAAATAGCTGAGTGAAGTGTGATGAATCCTACCCGTGCTAACTGAGTCTGTGCTCTCTTAACTAATTCATCACATACCATACAATTAAAAATGCCTCTTCTGGAGCCCAACAGGCACATATGTGAGTCAGGTTTCTTCAAAGTGGGTTTACCTTTGCTATTTCTAAGCTAGGCTGTAACGTATGTGACTTTTTTAATCAATGATCATTAACAACTGATACTGTTCGCTTTTTCTGGAGAACTTGCAAATGAATCAATAGATTATATTTTATGCTTCCTACTACTTTAATTTTCTTTCAATTTAAAATTCTTCACTGACTTTAATTAAACTTGCCCTAGGCTTGGAAACCTACAAAACTTTTTAATGAGCTGACTTCTGAACTTCTCATGATATACTAATAGCCTAATAATATGGGTATATGGCACATTATATATTTAATGGTCTAAAATGTGACTTTGAATGGTACAAATATTATATTATCTGGTTAAAGAAAATATTTTATTATATTGACACTTCCCTATTGCAAGTACAGGTAAAGCATGTCAAGCAAAGTTAGTTTATATTTCACAGGAAAATCCAAAAATGAGGGCAAATCTAATCATGCTTGAGGGAATTTTTGGTTACGCTTTCACAGAATCAAAAGTATCTAAGCAGTCACTTTGGGGATTGAACAGGTATATCTGTATTTGCTCCCTTTCAACTGTTGCTCTTCTATTATGCATCAGTGGAATCATTACACTGCATGTTGGTATTGTTAATAGAACTTCTCAAGCAAGCAAACTAATGACCCTACCAGTATGCTTCTTCTACATCTTTTGGCATAAAAAGCCCCATTTTTCTCACTTTCGCAGGGCATTAATTAATTAGTAATTTTACTAACATTACTTAATGATTTGTCATCTTTTGTAGGCTTAAGAGAAAATTTACAAAAAATAAGCAAATTACCCCAAATCCATTGATGTTTTAGTCTGTGAACTTATATTCTGGACCTTACATTGATTTTATTTTTTTTATACAAAACAATTGTGCACTTAATGGACATTGAATTACATCCTAAGTAGTAGGGACTGAGAAATTAATTTAGGCCTCGGGGTAGATAATCAGCTGAACCTCAGTTCATGGGTAGAATTTTGGTTAGGAAACATACCTGATTGAGTGTATAAGTAGCAGAATGAAAAGTGCAATTAAAATTACTGTCTTTGGCATTTGTGTTATTATCACTGGAAGTCATTATCCCTTTCTAGTATTCATTGTTTAAAAATGGTGCTTGCATATTGGAGAGATTAAAAAAAGTGTTACAAGGCTTTAGCGAGCATTTTTTTTACAATGAGAAACTCGAGAATACCTAATGAAAGGTTAAGAGGTCTTTTGATTTTTTTCTTGTCCCATGAAGGAATAAACTCTAAAAAATAAGTTAATTTTATTTTAATTTTGCAAGCATGGCATGGTTTGAAAGCTCAAGCTGGACAAACTGAAACTAGAAATACTGTAATATTTTTAGAGTGTGAGGTTGCTTATATGTCCCTAATGGCAAGGAAGTACTTGGGAAACAATCAGATAGAAGCTGAAAATGTGGTTTCCTGCAGGGAATCATAGAATGGTTTGGGTTGGAAGGGACCTTTAAGGATCACCTAGTTGAACTAGATGATGTCATAGACAGGGACATCTTTCACTGAGGTGGCTCAAAGCTCCATCCAACTTGACCTTGAACAATTCCAAGCATGAGGCACCCACAACTACTCTGGGCAACTGGTTCCAGTGCCTCACCACCCTCATTGTAAAAAATTTCTTCCTTACATCCAATCTCAATCTGTTCTCCTTCAGTTTAAAACCATTGACTCTTGTCCTGTCACTACAAACGTTGGTAAAAAGTCTTTCTCTCTTTCTCATCAACCAGCTTTATATATTGAGGGGCTGCAATAAGGTCTCCCTGGAGCCTTCTCTTCTCCAGGCTGAACAATCCCAACTCTCTCAGCCTTTCTTCACGCTACAGGCGTTCCAGCCCTCCTCTGAACATACTCTAACAGCATGCTTTTCTTCTATTGGGGACCGCAGAGCTGGATGCAGTACTCCAGATGGGGTCTCATAAAAGTGAAGCAGAGGAGAAGAATCACCCCTCTCAATGTGCTGGCCATGCTGCTTTTTATGCAGCCCAGGATGCAGTTGGCTTTCAGGGCTGCAAGCGCACATTTCTTGCTCATGTCCAAGTCCTTCCCTACAGATCTGCTATCAATACTTTCTTTCCCCTGTCTGTACTGATATTGGAGATTTCCCTGACCCAGGCACGGGACCTTGCACTTGGCCTTCATGAGGTTCAAATATGTCCACTCCTCAAACCTGTCAAGGCTGAAAGAACAGAAAAATAAAAAAGAACATCTCCACAGGTAAGCAAATGTGGAGAGCAGTTGATCTTCAGGAGACATCAGCAGAGTTTGCCAGAAACTGGTAGATAAGACACCTGGAGACAGGACTTGCCTGCTCAGTGGGAGTGAAGGTGCATCTTGCCGTGCTTGGTTGGACAAGGCTGGGAGAACTGGTGCATTTCCCCACCACTTGAATTCCTTAACTAAGATCAGTCTTTTACCTAAGGGATGTGCTTCAGTCCGTAATTATAGAATAGAGGCAGGAGACACATGATCAAATACTCTGGTATTTGTCAAGCAGGACATCACTCTTTTTTGGTACTTGGTGTTCCCAGGACCACTTCCAGAATATCTGCATTTCCCGCACTACATTAATCTGCTGAACAGATGTTTATAGCATCCATGCTTACAGCATGTTCTATGTTGTTACACATTTCTTAAGGAATTTTTGTTTCACATGTTTACACAAAGTTCCCCAGTGGCCTATACTTTCAGCGGAAAGTTGGTCTAGTAGGAGATAATGATATTTTAAGTTGGTAGGATTTCACTGCTTCACTGTTTTTATACAACATTTTTTCAGCAGGATATCTCTAGCTAAAAGAAAAGAATGGAGTGCATCCTGTGACATTACATCTCAAGCCCAGTAGATCATTTCAATAGATGCATTCCAGCTAGGAAAATATGCTTCCATTGTTATAAATTGAAAGTGAATTAACTTAACTAGATTAACTCAATTATGAGAAGATTAGGAAAGGCTTAGCAATCCATTTGCTCATTTCCATTTATCAGCAGTTGATGTAAGTCCACAGGAAGTTTGCTGTGTATAAGATAAATTCATTACCATTTCACTCACTTGTTCTTAAGTCCCATTTGTTTTTTTAAGGCAAGAAAAGGCAAAGGGAAGTTTGAGCTTGGAAGTTACTTTCGTGTAGCAAAAATGGGAGCACAATGAACTGTCTTCCTGCATCTTTCCTTGAGACACCAGGGAGTGTAATTGAAGGAGTTTTTAGTGTTTGAAATAAGTTAGGCAAACCCACTCCTTCCTTTCAGTGGGCTTATATTTCATCACCTGAATCTTTTCTGAAAACGGTATTTCAGACTCAGAAATAATCAGCCTGAGATGATAGGCATAATCCCTTAATGTTACTTTTTTATGGCATAGGTTCTGTACCTGTAGCATGGCCAGAGGGATGACAGAAATGTGGGAAGTGGGTGATTACCTGATTTACTTGGGTAGAAATCTAGGTATGATAAAAACTCACCAGTTTTCATGGTAAAACATGTGGGCCATCTGTTTTAATACAATACATAAAATGAAATCAAACTACCCCACCATGATACGGCTGAGATATACAGATATACGTGTTCAGCAAGAACAAGGGAAATTTTATGTTAGGATTTCTCTGCTACTTGTCTCTGCCTGATTTCTAGGTATTTTCTGGGGAAAAAATAATCACAGAATCGCAGAATGGTTTAGGCTGGAAGGGACCTTAAAGATCATCTAGTTCCAAACCCCCTGCCATGGGCAAGGACACCTCCTACTAGACCAGATTGCTCAAAGCCTCATCCAACCTGGCTTGAACACTACCAGAGATGGGACTCCACAACTTCCCTGGGCAACCTGTTCCAGTGCCTCACTACCCTCAGAGTGAAAAATTTCTTCCTGAAGTCTAATCTGAATCGACCCTCTTCCAGTTTGAAGCCATTACCCCTCGTCCTGTCACTGCATGCCCTTGTAAAAAGTCCCTCTCCAGCTTTCCAGATGCTGGAAGGCTGCTACAAGGTCTCCCTGGAGCCTTCTCTTCTCCAGGCTGAATGACCCCAAGTCTCTCAACCTGTTGTTATAGGAGAGGTCCTCCAGCCCTCTGATGGTTTTTGTGGCTCTCCTCTGGACCTGCTCCAACAGGTCCATGTCCCTCTTATGCTGGAGGCTCCAGAGCTGGACAAAGTATTCCAGGTGGAGTCTCACCAGAGAGGAGTAGAGGGGCAGAATCACCTCCCTTGACGTGCTGGCCATGCTTCTTTTGATGCAGCCCAGGATGTGGTTGACCTTCTTGGCTGTGAGTGCACATTGCCGGCTCAAGTTGAGCTTCTTGTCTACCAACACCCCCAAGTCCCTCTCCTCAGGGCTGCTCTGAATCCATTCTCTGCCCAGCCTGTATTTGTGCATGGGATTGCCTCGACCCAAGTGCAGGACCTTGCACTTGACCTTATTGAACTTCATGAGGTTGGCACTTAATTTTTTATTATTTTGAATATTTTAAAGCACCATGGTTAAATGTCTTGTACTTTTAAAATTATACTTACCATATGAACAGAAAGGAAGTAGAAGGTAATCATTAGTAAGAAACCACCAAAACAATGGATATTCCTTTTGGGGGACTAACAGGAGGAAGGCTTAAAATGAATTTATTACTTAACATTTTGTATGTTAGTTATTTGTCATGTTAGTGTCTGGTGTGTACTTTGAATTATGTCAACAACAGTCTTGTACCGCAGATTACACTTTGTTCTAAATGTAAAATTTATTTATGGCCAAGATGGTTGACTATGTCTAAAATATAGTCATGATAAATAGAAAGAAAATTAGGTTGTGTTGGAAAGCCCTTTAGGTTAATCAAATGATTTATACGGTGAATATGCATTACGGATACAGATGAGAAACTTGGGATTTAAAGACACTCTTTTCTTTAAAAATGTCATGAGTTTTAGGGTTTATAAATAAAAATAAAATCATGACACTTGTCATCCTGAACTGCCTGATATTGACCAAAAGTCCTTCATGAAAAACTGCATTTTCTCTATTCAATACGTAGGATAATTGTTTTGATATATTAGCTAAACTTTAAACAGTTTTAGCTAATCTTGTGTACAAGAGAGAGAATGTTTGCATAACTCTTCTCAATTTTCCATTAGAAATAAATTATTAATTAAAATTTCCTCTTAAAAAATTATAACGTCTGCATATTTTTATGTGGTGATGAAAGAGTAACTTTCCTGTTTTTGGAAGGAAAAAAAAAAAGAATTGAAAAAAAAAATCTATTAACTACACTGAGTTAAGAATTTTGGTACTATAGAGGTATAAACATTCAGGTGTCAGGCTAAAATTTAAGATGAGAGAGAAAATAAAATAAGGAAAGACTTTAAAAGACTACCAGAATAATTTTCTGGGCAATATTCTTTACTGCAGCCTGCTCTTCTGTCTTCCCTCTCAAAGACTTTTGGCTTTAGTCCCATGATTTGTCATTTACAGCATAAATACTTGTACAGAAGGCATTAAGGATGGAAAAAGATGTTAGATCATTCTGTCCTCTTCTCTGCAACTTTCAATTTAAGAATTGAGATAATTGGTTTGTGTGGGAAAAAAAGTCAATGTGAATCTAAAATGACTACAAAAAACTGTGGATATATCCAGTTTAATTTGAAGTATTTGGTTTTTAAACCTTTTTTTTTCCAGGAATTAATATTACCCTAAGCACATAGTGAAATTTTCTACCCTTCTGCTTGTCCCTCCTTTTATAGTTGCTTAAAATTCTATGGTACAACTGACAGTGTTTATTAACTAGTTGTGATTCAATTTGTAGCAAATATTTTTTTGCTTGCCTTCCCCTGAAAGCATGCAAAAAATGCTCACCAAAAATAATGGGCTTCATTTTTAAATTGCAGTCATTTAACTCTTCCTAGAGAACAAATGATGGTAAGAAAAGGAACAATATTTTTGCCTAGATAAGCTTCTTCTGATATGAACTACTAGATGTGAAAAAGTAGCTGTATTTGACTTTCCTGTTTCTGTGAACTTGAGACTGTCAGCAGATCGGAGCTAGTGTACAACAATCATGTTTTGCTATTCTGTGATAGAGTCTACACTGCCAAATTAGCAAAACTTCCTTATGAGAAACTGATTTATGACAATTTCTGTGTTCAGACAAATTTCTGATGGAAGATAATGTCTTTATCAGTTTCATTTATCCATTATAATAATGATAGGAAAATTACAACTATTCCAAAATCTACTGTAGCTGTTGTATCATAGTAAATTTTTTGATAGTTTGTCTAGTCCTTGTGTTACTGTTTTCAACGCATTCAGTTCAGCTGTGGTCTAGAGCAATCTTTTACCTGTCAAAATATGTGCAGATCAATGAACAAGGATGTTAGTGAGCATGGTACAGACTTCACGTAAGTTTTAGTCATATCCACATGTATATCTATATGGATTTGCTTTCCTCTTCTCTGCATTGAAACTAAAGTGCATCCTAGTCCTGGTATAAAGCTCTTTTGTCTTTTAAAGCTCCAGGCAAGCACGTTTGTTCTTTCCCCAGCTATTGACTTTACAAGAAAAAATCATTAGCTTATTTGGTAAGCCCTGGAAAGCACAGTCTGAGGAATGTCAGTGTGTCCCTTATTACACCACAGATTACATCCACAGGATGTCTTTGAAACCATACTCAATAACCAAAAGGATGTCTTTGTACCGCTATGCCTGCAGAATCCCTTGAAAAAGGAAATATGCAGTAAAATTTAATAAACCATCATTTTCAGTTTTGAAGCCTATCTAACCAGGTTTTATTTGATTGGCCTTTGTGTAAGTATTACACAGATTTTTATGTGCCTATTTCTGCAATTTAGTATTAAATATGCTGACATTAAAAGATGTCAGAGAAGATTTTTTTCTGTTTGCTTCAGTTTGAAAAATATCTGAAATTGATAAGGATGTCTCATGTATTTTGTTGCTTATATATTTTCTGCTTTTGATATTTCACTTCATATAAACCAGATACTAAAATATCAGACACATGGACTTGGAAAACCAGACCCTTAGATTTCTCAATTAAGAATAAAATTATGAATTTATGGTTTTCTTAAGCTGAAAAAGGATTTGTTTGAGCCACTTCTAATATCTTACACAATACCAGAAGAGTATAAATTGCTTCTTTTTTTTCACTTCTTGCAGAAATAGGGTACATGTGACATATTTATTAATATGAAGTGGGTTAATGTAATAGGTCATAAGAAGCAGCTTTAACGGTTCATAAATACATTCCTTGGGTGCAGTTAAGAGGCCAGATAAATGGAGTTTCATGCCTTTGAACACCAAAAGTGTGTACTAATGTTCTGATAAAATTCCACACAAAGTGCGTAATGGTGCTAAAATTGGTAATAAGTAAATAGCTGAAGGTTTAGATGCTGTGTGTAGCTTCCAAAGGTTATTCTGCTTACTCCAAGGTTAGTTTAATGCTGTGGTTTGGTCTAGTAATCTAAACAGCATGTGAAGATGTGGTTTGTTTGCTTATTTTCTGAGGTTTTGAACAATTCTTTATTGTGAACAAAGCCTTACAATGAAATCTCATGCTGTGGTAGGATGGAATATTTAGCACTATTTTTATTTTTATTTTTTTAATGCAGTGCATCCAGCCTTAACTCAACTTGATTTCTTTGCATTTAAATGTATACACCTTTGTATTGTCATAGAATCACAGAGTCATAGAATGGTTAGAGTTGGAAGAGACCTTAAAGATCATCTAGTTCCAATCCCCCTGCCATGGCCAGAGACATTGTTCAAAGCCCCATCCAGCCTGGTCACTTCCAGGGATGGGGCCTCCACAACTTCTCTGGGCAACCTGTTCCAGTGCCTCACCACCCTCAGAGTAAAGAATTTCTTCCTGATATCTAATCTAAATCTACCCTCTTCCAGTTTAAAACTGTTACCCTTCATCCTGTCACTACACTCCCTGATAAAGAGTCACTCTTCGTATTTCCTGTAGGCTCCCTTTAAGTACTGAAAGGCCACAATAAAATGTCCCTGGAGCCTTCTCTTCCCCAGGCTGAACAACCCCAACTGTCTCAGCTTGTCTTCATAGGAGAGGTGTTCCAGCACTCTGATCATCTTTGTGGCTTTCCTCTGGACTTGCTCTAGCAGGTCCATGTCCTTCTTATGTTGGAGGCTCCAGAGCTGGATGCAGAATCACTTCTTTCGACCTGCTGGTCGTGCTTCTTTTGATGCAGCCCAGGATGTAGCTGGCTTTCTGGGCTGCGAGCACACATTGCCTGCTCATGTTGAGCTTCTCACCAATCAACACTCCTTCTCCTCAGGGCTGCTCTCAATCCATTCTCCACCCAGACTGTAATTGCATTTGGGATTGCCCTGACCCAGGTGCAGTACCTTGCACTTGGCCTTGTTGTACTTCATGAGGTTTGCAAGGGCCCACCTCTAAAGCCTGTCAAAATCCCTCTGAACTGCATCCCTCTCCTCCAGTGTGTTGACTGCACCACACAGCTTGATGTTGTAGGCAAACTCGCTGAGGGTGCGCTCAATCCCACTGTCCATGTCACCAGCAAAGATGTTGAACAGTACTGGTCCCAGTACCGACCTCTGAGGAATGCCACTCGTCACTGGTTTCCACTTGTACCTTGAGCCATTGACCAAAACTCCTTGAGGGCAACCATCTGCCAATTCCTTATCCACTGAGTGGTCCATCTATCAAATCCATGTCTTTCCAATTTAGAGACAAGGACATCATTCGGAACAGTGTCAAAGGCTTTGCATAAGACCAGGTAGATGATGTCAGTTGCTCTTCCTGTATCCACCAATGCTGTAACGCCATCACAGAAGGCCACCAAATTTTTCAGGCACTATTTGTGCCTGATGAAGCCATGTTGGCTGTCACCAGTCACCTTCTTATTTTCCATGTGTCTTAACATAGTTTCCAGGAGGATCCGCTCCATGATCTTGATAGGCACAGAGGTGAGACTGACTGGCCTGTGGTTCCCTGGGTCTTCCTTTTTTCCCTTTTAAAAAATGGGGGTTATGTTTCCCCTTTTCCAGTCAGCAGGAACTTCATCGGACTGCAATGACTTCTCAAATATGACGAGTAGTGGCTTAACAACTTCATCCACCAGTTCCCTCAGGACCCATGGAATCAACATTAATTGATGTTATCTTAATATAACACATTCTTTTAAATTCAGAAGCCTTTTAGATTTTCAGTGAAAAAAATCTACAAAAATTTTCAATGAAAAGCCACAAAAATATTTTAATTGAAAAAGGTTTTTGGTTGATAGCTTTCATAATAAAAATAGTTTTGTTTAACTCTTTTTTAAGTTCTGACATGAAGAGTCTTTTGATCGGTATTTCATTATCTTTAAAAATGTTTACTACAGGAGGGTTTTTTTTAAATATTAGAAATATTAGAAAAGATTAATTTAGCAATAGCATATCCTAAGTTCAAATCTGCTTACATTATTTATATCATCTATGAGACTCAGAGAGCTTTACAGTTAAAATATATTGCTAAAGATTATTATTTTCTCACCATGTTATCAAGCAATTCTGAAGAAAAACATTTCATTTTGTACATTAACTCGTACTTTCCATAACAATTTAAATTTGTGAAATTTGTTCAGCAGAAGTAAATGACAAAAATTTCTTAGTCATCAGTGAAGGTTTTGACCTAGAAGAAAGAAACAAGCTATATGAATACTAGGGGAATATTTAGATAAGCAGAATGTGATTAATCATATAGGACTTGGAGTCTAATGCCTGCAACATATCACAGGTGAGATATATTGCTGCAGGTGGTAAAGACTGTGTTTTCATATGTTACTGTGCATCACTGATTAGATTTAGGTCACTGTATTAGGCGATTATCATTATAGACTTAGATGGATAGTGTGATGCTCTCTCTGTGGTGTTTAGAATCATCATCCTGCTCTTCTAAATGTTGTTCATTACTTTATGTGCTCAATCCTGGAACGGATGGTGTGCGTGTGGATTTTAGCTCCCATGCATAGCTTGACTGAAGCAAATTAGGGTCTTCTTTTACAGAGCTTATTGTAGCTGTAGGGAGCCTGTATAAAAATGTCTGAAGTCTTTTTAATATGTTGGATTATACCTGTAAGGATATCTTCACAATGACCTGTCAAATATAAGTGCCTTTTTGCAAAATACAAGGAGAGGGATTTTGGTTTTGTTTTTAACTTTGCTTTAATAATTTAACAGCTGGACACAAGTTGTAAATATGATACTGTGAATAAACTGTTTTCTGGATAGATTTTTGAAAGGGTCGTGAGTCGTCTATCAGAAATTATTAGCTTTGTTTTGCTCAATGAAACATCATTCCTCATTCATTTAAATGAGTCCATCAGATTATCAGCTAGTGGAAATGGGTTTATGTGCATGAATTTCAGGAGAACGTTTCTCAAGAAACCAATTCATGATTTTGATGATTACCTATATTTATACCTGTATTTATTCAAGAACTGTTTATGAAGTTGAATTCTGCCCCATGATATAATTTTGTTCTTTTGATAGAGAGCCATTCTAAAGAAAAAAAGCAACAAGAAATTAAAGCAGAGCACAAAAGGAATGCAATGATCAGAACGGGATTTTATAATCTTAAGATACAAAATGTCATGGTCAGAGAGTGATAAAAGAGCAGCAGAAGGCAAAATGTGAAAAATCATCTGACAGGTATGAGGGACAATCTTGCATAATCATCAGGTGAGACCACTCCAGCTGAACCTTGGCAAGTGAATGCACATACTCTGATTGCAAGATGAGAGGTGAAAATTCTCAGTCTGGCACCTGTACACCTGGAGAATTCACACTGATTGCAAGAAAACCTGTAAACCCTGCAGAACTGCATATGATGCTTTCAGACATCAGAGGGCAGGTGAGAATGCACCACGAGCTTTAGGATTTTGTTGAATGGAAACTGGCTGTCGCAGATGGAGTGATGCACTTCACTCGTAGAGAGAAGCAGCAATATGTTTATTGATATAAAACAGAGATTTAACAAAGTTTGATGGTAAATGCGACAGTGTTTTAACAAGATTCAAGATGGCAAGGCACGCTTGGTTATTTACTACATAGAGGACAGAGTCAGACAGAACTGTCGGGCAGACCCTCCCGTTGAGTCAAGGTTTCAGAAAGGACCCTCTTGCTTTCTAAACTCCTTCTCAGAGAGGAGTCTAGGTGCGGCTGGATCCTGTCCTAGTCCCAGACTTGGTCAATGGTTTATGTCTAAAGGATTATATGTGCGCAATCAATCCTTTAGATCACTTAGCTAAGATTTCAAGGTTCAGCATGCTTTTAGTCACTTACCAAGGATCTGTTGCGGCAAGGGATCTCTCAACCTCGAGGAGCAGTAACCTTGAGCAGCGTCCTGACTCAAGGGGAGATCCTGGCGTGCAGGCCACTGCCGTTCAGGAGAGCTCAAAGGGCTCTTGGGCTGTTCATTATTTATGGGGGTGAGATGATTGACCTATAGTCATATTTATATATTGACCACAGAACCAGCATTGCTCAAGTTAGCCCTTGGCTATTGTGTTGTTATCTGTCTCCCCGAAACCACATTGAGCCCCGGATGCTGCCATCACGACTACAAGCACCCATCATGACTACCATGGGTGGTTATCACTTGGGCAGGGTTACAGGAGATAAAGATCAGGTGGCACCTGGAGAGGGGGGGGAAGCACACCATCACACCAGCCTATAGTTAGAGGTGAGTAGCAATATCTGTGGTGTTATCAGTTACAGAAGCAGAAAGAATAACTGGTTAACCTGTGTGGCATGCACAGAATATCTTTCCCTAGTGGCAACGGGCACCAGTTTTTGTTTACGTATTGGCAGTAACAATGATCATGGTACCATAGCCAGAGGTCTCACTGGATCTTTGCCTTAGAGATGTATTGTAAGAGTTTGACGGAGCTGACAGGGGCCCAACTACTTCACAGTCTTTCAGGTAACCGAACAGGAAATTTTAGTAGGCCGAGGGTCAGGAGTGGTAAGGATGCTGTGACAGTAACAGCACTGGGAACATGCCACACACACCCAGAGGAAGCCACGAGAAGAGAAGTGAAGAGCCTTGCTATTCTGTTATGCTGTACATTCTGCACGCTACCAGTTGAATAACAAAGAAGGACAGTGCAGAGTTGTGACCAACCAAACAATATTTCACTTGGAAAGTTTGATCCTTGCTGAGGCTAGATATACAAGTTGCAATTGTAAGAGACATCTTTAACATTCAAGGGAAAAGGCGGTCACAAACAACTAGCAAGGGGTCGTGTGCTCTCTGCTGAGGTCAATTCCTGTGCTGGAGAGGACTGTCAGGACTCCTGGACATCCTTTTCCGAAAGAAAACTTATATGGACAACTTTATCCTTTGTAGGAGTCAAATCTGCCTTCCTTTTCCACCTAGGTTCAGGTACTTGATTTGAGGAGTTGGGGAAATAGAGACTCACATTTTTTTTGGAAAAAAAAGAAAAAATTTAATCACACACTATTTTATTTCAGTTGGAATCTTCTTTTCTACAGTTAATTCTTTTAATGAGAGATAATGATGAGCTTTGATAGTATATTTTCAGCCAGGGATGTGAGAGGAGAAAAGAAGTCAGAAGCTTTTACAATAGCATAGAGCATTGTTATGAGATGTTTTCAATCAGGACATCGAGTCAAGAACTGGTTAAAACTCTTTTTTTTCTTCTTTGCCAAGTGCAAGTGTCAGCAAAGCCCCTTTAAAGAGTGAAATTTCTGTAGATACTGAGAGACACAGTTCCAAATAATGAGTTATATAGACATAGTGGGTCAGGTGATGCACAGCGTGTGGTGAAGGTCCTGGCCTGCTCTCTCAGGTTCCATGAAGTGGAGAGGAGAGTTATGTAGGTGGTTGATAAAGAAAGGAAAGAGTAAAAAGGCAGTGAGGATGTACCACAGGCTGTACAGTGGAAGGCAGTGAGGAGAGGATGTTTTAATTCACTGTGACTGCTTTGAACACCAAAACTATGCCAGTGCTGCAAGATGGGGCTTGCTGAACCTGACCCAGCACGGTACTAACAAAGCTGTACTGGTTGTGGAGGTTGTGCTGCTAAGGTACAATGCACTATGCTATGTGAACATGCTGGCTTCTCTGTAGTAGCTTGGGGGATACCTTCCTGCAGTCTTTCCTACCTAGATGTGTTGGGAGAATCATCTATAAAGATGACCTAAGACTTCCTTGGGCTGTAGAAATAGAAAACAGGACAGATGTGTTTCAAGAAAACAGAATTCTATGTGCATTACTTATTTTTTTAACTTACTAAGATTGCAACTACATGCCTCATATAATCGAGTTTATCCTTAAAAGGAAAAAACCTGAAAGGGTTCCAGGTAACTGGAGAGGTAATATTAGTTTAAGAATTGGAAAAGACTTTGTAGTACTTCCCCGAACAGGAAATCAACTTCTTGTTTCTCTTATTTTATTGGGATTTTGATGGGTGATAAAGCCATTGTTCTAAGGGTGTGTGGTATGGGCATGGAAAGCAGCAATATTTGAGTGGGCTGAACTGATGGATTTTTTACTGTAAGAGAAAGCATCTGAAATCTGACAGGTGATGGTAACAATACGGTATTCTTTCTCTGAGGTAGGATCCTCCTTGAAGCAATTTTTGTAACTCTCTGGCAATTTCTGCAAGATCAGCATCTAGAATCTTGTCCTTTTAAGGATTTGGGAGGGAATTAGTCTGTAAATCATCTTTTTATGGAATCGGTCAATGTGATTAAAAACCTCAAATGCTGGTCATGTAGTGTTAGCTGAAGTTTACACAGTGGGATCAGCGAATCCTAAATCATCAGCGCTTTGGACTTAACGCTGCCTATAGATACATGGATGCAACTGCAACTGGAGTTTGTGCAAGTTGTAATAATTGGCACAGGCTGTGTCCCATTGCACTTGCTCAGGTTATAGTAAGCAGAGATGCCCACAATCACACTTTGGTTTTATTGTCTTCAAACAGCTAGGAAGACTCTGCTTACATTAAATACCTGAGATAACCCACGACTATATGAATTCCAGTAACTGCACTGAATCTAGGTACTAAACTTTCCATTGTGATTTTTTTTTAAATGCTGTAATCCTAGATTTGGGACACCTGGGTATAATTAGATGAGTTTGATAACCTGATCAACAATTTCTCCAAGTCAGTCCTAAAAGCTTATTTTTGCACATGCTGAATAACACCAGGAGAAGGCTGAGGGGAGACCTTACTGCTCTCTACAACTAACTGAAAGGAGGTTGTAGTGAGATGGGCGCTGATCTCTTCTCCCAAGTAACTAGTGATAGGACAAGAGGAAACGGGTTCAAGTTGCACCAGGGGAGGTTTAGGCTGGACATTAGGAAAAAATTTTTCACTGAAAGAGTTATCAAACGTTGGAACAGGCTGCCCAGGGAGATGGTTGAGTCACCATCCCTAGATGTGTTTAAAAGTCATGTAGATGTGGTGCTTAGAGACATGGTTTAGTGGCAGACCTGGTAGAGTAGGGTCAATGGTTGGACTAGATGATCTTAAAGGTCTTTTCCAACCTAAACAATTCTATGATTCTATGATTCTAGGAGCAAGATGGTCTTATTTTTGTCTGTGTGTGTGTGTGTCTTTTTTTCAACCCAGTATTGCTGGGCTCAGCCCTCTTGACAGGTATGCTTTTTGCCAACTCAAGATGTATTACTTCATCTCTAGAAAATTCAACAGGTCCTTGCACTCCATGAGCTTCTGATAGGCCTACTGACATTTAAATCAGGTAAAAAATACCCTTTGTGATAAGCACGCAACCAGGACAGTGTGGCTGAGTATGAGTATGGGTTCAGAGAAGAATGGTATCTGTTTCAGTTGCCCAACTGTGAAAATAGTATCTTTTTTAGGATTTAAACCTAAACCAGCATATTAGAAGTTAAAGCCTTGATAACTGTAGAAAAAGAAAAAAAAATATGAATTTATACTTTTATGTGGCTATCTTTGTACTGTGATAAACTATAAAGATTTATTTTTGAAATTTTGAGTCACACAAATTTATAAAATCCCTCTCTTTTTTTATGATTTTTTTTTAAACTTTTATCTTGTTTCCACAATGCAGATGGTTTGCAAACCTAATTTAAGTAACAAGTTGAACAGGATTTATGTCTTCCTGATGATACTGAAGGAAGAAGTCAGCATTGTTTGATGAATATGTGTTTTCGTCATTACGTATTTTAGTTATGTAGGGAAGATAATGTCAAGATTTGAAGGAAGTCTAATGCTAGCATTTTTCATTATATCGCTTACTATAACTAAGTATTCCAATCCCATGAGCAAAGATGTCTTGAGTCAGGCCCCCAAAGAAGCCTTTAAATTCTAAGATTAAAAATACTCTTGGAGCAATTCTTTTCCACCATCTGGTTTTTGAATAGCAGTTTGACTGCATATGAAAGCTCTTCTCTGTGGCCCTGAGGACTCAGAAATTTTAAAGAAAACTAAAAAGATTCTCCCGCATTTACATGAACCTAGTATCTGGGATCCAAAAAGAAGTTTTGTAAGATTAGCCATAAAATTTCAGTAATACTAAAAATGTTAGTGGCCAGTATTTCTACTTGTAATTTTTGGAATGTGAATTTCTAATAGCAGTAGACAAGACTGAGATATACAGTCTCAAGCCTTACTGCATTAGCAATATGACCTGTGTTATTCACTAATGTTAATACAGAACTGTACCACTAAAAATGTGTTAATGAAGAATATTCATCATCAGACTCCTTGAATGGAGAGATTAGCCATTCAGAGAATATATTGTTCTTCTCATACAGATTTTTTATGCTATTAAAAAAAAATTGTGCTCATTTCTCTTCAATAAAAGTAAATTACTTCCCCAGATATGAACAGCTTCTAATATGCTCCATGTAAACAGGTGAATAATCTTTTATCCTAGGCAAAAGAGACAGTGAAAAAAAATCAGTTATGCTCTTACATAACAAACATAAAGGTATAAAATTAGTATAGACATTGCTATAATAAGTTTCTGAAAAATTAGTCCTGAAAGATCCCGTGGGCTGACGTCCTGGAAGGTCAGTATGATCTCTATAGTAGGGTTTTTAAAATGTGGGAAGCGTGGGAGTGAGTATATTGGTTATTGGTGTATTAAATGACTTCACTTCCAAATTTAAGTCAGTTCTTCAGTAAGGCTGTGGCCCATAAACTGCCTGTACAACACTGTATTTTAAAATTACTTCTTAAATGTTTTATGGATATAGTATTAATATTGTTGTATATCTTTGGAGATTAATAGCTCTACAATTACCTGAAATAACCATGGCAACAGAGTAAATTTTTACTGGGCACCACTTACTAATGGTTGCTGTAATTACAAAGAAACAAGATAATAAAAACCCAGAAATTATTTGTTATCCTTTGACTTCAATACATTAATTATTGCCATGCAGAGTTGAAGGACTCAGCAATTTCAAACATTTTTTCCTTGCTGGAACACATCAGACTTCTCAGTAACTGCTCTGTAGTCTGCCCGGTTTTTTGAGCACAAGTTAATACTTTAATGAATAACATAGTATTTGTTGTGAATTGTATTAGACTGTTTTGCATTCTAGAAACATGAAACAATAAGACATGGCAAGGTCATGAGGCTGAAATAACATTGCCTTGGATACTTCAGAAAGTCTAAAGCTGTGATTCAGACAGGGACATCTCTGCTTGATGCCTCTCTCCAAATTTTTTGTGATAATTGAAGCATGACCTGAAGCTCTCTGTGTGCGTGTGTGTCCATGGTTCTGTGAGTTAGTTTGTTTTCAATGTAGACTGTACAAAAGAAATCCAGTTGTAAAATGGGTTATGGATATTTAACAGTTCCTCTTTGGAGCTGTGTCCTCTCTAAACATCACAGTTTAAGCCCCAGCTGAAGCACTGGAAGGAAGGACTTTTCTGATCCCTGTCAACTGATAGAAATCTATATTAGGAAATTCCCTTGTATACTTTTAACCTGCTTAATTATGTTAATTATCACCCAGCTTATTGCACTCAGGAAACAACAGGAAATAGCTTAATGTCGAATAGAATCTTGTTCAGCAAGATGAACTAACATTATGGATGACAGACTATATTGGTCATACTAAGCTGCATGTGAAGGAAAATGTTAAGTGGAGTTAGGTTAGACAGAGAAGAAAATGACATTTATGTTTCAGGTGTCTGTTAACTAAATGTTAATGGACTAATGTCTGTGTCATAATGACAATCCCAATGAGAGGACACAGATGTGTTTTGTTTGAGAAATCTTAAATTATCTGTGTGCTTTCAGGACATCCTCATAGTTCATGGCTTTTGGCTGTGGGTCTGTATGTTGGGGGTTTCTTCTTGTTGTTTTTGTTTTCTGTAAAACAATTATACTTTATGTAAACTTTAGGTGGGAAATTATTTAGTTCCTTCATTTTTCTGGTAATCTATTATTTCAACAATGATTATGTGAAAATGTTTTTCTTTTTTGTTTGTTTTCTGTTTATTTTTATTCTATCAATGCGTGATTTCTGGAAAAAGAATGAAGGCATGAAATAGAGATGAAATACCACAATCATTACATGTCAGTATTAACATGATGAATCACATTTTGGTATCCAAGAACTGTGACCACGGTCTAGGATAGCGAAGGGAGTGACTATTATCCTTCCCCTCTGATTCCAAACTTTCTTTTTATATTGAAGAATATCATCGTGAAAAAGGAGCTGATGAAAGAAGCTATGTCAAAGCCCAGCCACCAGCTTCAGTACAGGTAGTGACCTTAGTGCAGAGTAACTCCATGTAAAGCCCTACTTTGCTGAACAGAGAGCTCATCAGGTGAAGATTTCAAGAAAATAGCCTGGGGATAGAGGAGCAGAATCACAAATAAAAGCTCTCTGGAGTTGGGACATAAGTCCCTGTGCTGGGGATGATGCCTGTTAGCAGGACCATTCACCTGCTTTCCCATTTTGATGCCATTTTAATAATTACTCTGAAGATGGTAGTGACCTTTCCTCACCAGGATTCTGCCTTGCTCCCCAGGCAGTTACCACTTGTGGCAAAGCACTTTTATTTGCCTCCCATTGTCCTCAGGAATCTATTAGTACAGAAGAGCTGCTTGAGAAGCTGAACCAACTCCCCAAACTTCTGTCCAACAGCAGCTGGAAGTATAGATGACTCTTCAGATACTCCCTTTTTCTGCAGACATCCCTTGCGGTTTAACTAGTTCCTGAGTATCACAGTCTCTGTGTTGATTCCTGTAGTAATGTGTAGCTCTCTCTGATCCACTTACATATATGAGTCCCACCTCCACTTGGGCAGGGCTTTCACTTAGCTCCACATCTCCTTTCTTTCACATGGCTCAGTACCACAGATATTGTTCTGGAGTGGAAAGGGAAGAAATCTTTCTTTCTGAGACTGTACAGGCACTTCTGAGTTACTGATATTCACTAAAGTTATTTCTTTATCTGAAACACTTTGTCTTAGTGTCTTTTGACTTCTGAAGTCCACAGAGGTGTGTATGTGTCTGCTTGGCACATTTTCATCCTGGCCTCAAGTAAGCGCTCAGACAGGGGTCTCAAGTGGGAGAGCTGTAACTCATCTCCGCCTCCCCATATTCGGTAAGTGCAAGCTGATGAGAAAAGTTTGGTATCATCTGAAAGACATTCTGGCAATTGATAGTCTCTTACCTGAAACATTTCAGAGTGCCAAAAGTGAGATGCAGAGTGGAAACTGTGCTGCAAATGTACATTTTAGTAGAACTGAACAGAAGTGCTTGTTCCAGAGGAAATAAGCTAATTACCAAAGCAAAAAAGGAGGAGCCTTATAAAACCAGAATTTCACACAAAACTTTGGCCAGAACTCTTTGAAAGATCAAAATAATAAAGAGAGAGAGAAAATAATTAATATTTATACTTGTACCTATTGTAATAGGATCACCGCAGTAGAATGAAGTATGAATATTCATCCAGGAAGGGAACAGGTTGTTTTCTCCCATAAGGCATAGTGTCCTAGGTAGGACCTACCTAGATAGGACCTGATGAATGCAGCAGATGACCCCAGTGGAAGTACTGTGTATTCGGTGTAATAGGTCAGTAGTGCTGAAATAAGTACATCTTTCTGGGACTAGTAAAACAAAGACAGCAACAAAAACAAAAAAAAAAAAAGGAAGGGGGGCGGGGGGAAGGATGAAGTGCCACACCACCCTCCCCAAATAATGTCACGAAGCACGAAAAATGGAGAAGGTAGAATAAGGAGGATCCTCAGTATCTTGTGAATCATGGGAAACTGGCTACTGCTGAAGACAAATGCAGACAGGGTGCACCCAAGCTCTTCGTGACATGTAGTTCCCGCACATGTCTTGGTGCGTCTTTCTGGTATACCCTGAGATAAGCTGATGGTCAGATTTATGGTCAGGTGGTAAAATTTTCTGTGCTTCCCAGGAACATATTAATTAGAGTTTTAGGTAACAAAAAACCCACTAATGCAGACGTTCTTGGACACTCCTGGATGTCCTCAGTCTCTTCTGATCTCTTCCAATGGCACTATATAGCTACAGCTTCTTAGAAGAGTTTATTTACCTGTAAAATCATCAGAATGGAAATAAATGATATGAAGACCTTTTAAACTGAGCATCTATTGTATAGTTGTGTTGCTGGGGGCTGGAGGTGATCGTGATTCTGTAGAGAAATGCACGTCTACTTGAAGTCTATTCATTTTGACGATACTGAAACAAATGACTTCCAGTTATATTTGTGGTAAAGATTCCTCACACTTTCACTCCCACTTACTTCCCAGCATATGTGTAAGCTACCTTATTTTCTTTTTTTTCTTGTGGAAAATCATAACCATGAACTCTTCTCAGAAGGATTACAAGAACTGTGCTTGTTATTGCCAGTACTACAAAATACATTCAAAAAGAAAAAATACCCAACAACATTTTTAAAATAAATGAACATACACGTGATAACATTAAAAAGAACATTTTCCACCCAAGAACATTTGATACTATTCAGTCTATAATATCATACAAACAAAATTTTATGCATTTATTTACATGTTTGTATATTTGTTACCCCCAAAACCTAACCACCCTCTTAGAACTTCCTCTTTTAGTACAAGCTGTTAGGTTGTATTAGTTAATGTCATATCACTTTGCTACTATTCTAGTATGTTACTAGAGTAGTATTTATCTTGCAGTTGAATTTTATGTCATGTGTTGATTTTTAAGGGATTGAGTTAGGTGTTCCTGTTGCATACAGTATCTGTTCCCAGAGCCTGTTGATTTTTTTCGACTTACTGGTTTCTGCAGCTGCAGAACTGAGCCAATCTGCTCTGGCACACAATGTATGCTGTAGATTTTAAGATGAAACCTGTCTACAGATTTTCTGAGTACAGAATAAAACAGGTTGGATTCTTCCAAGTATGCTGGTAGCACTGAGCTTTTGGGCTACATGTAGGGAATGGCAAGCTTTTTCTCTCACTTTCTGCCTCCTCTCTTCCCCCCAGATACCCTTCCCTATCTACTCTGATATCATTGTGTGGACAGGACTGTCCCTTTTCCAGAGGTGAAAGGAACATAGCTAAGGTGGCAGAGGCGGTCCAAAAGGGCTCATTTTCTGTTCCTCAGTAGTTCCTACCCCATTAGAACCTCTTTCTTCACACTTCTTTGCTAGGACTCATGGATGTTTCTGCCAACGCCACAGTGCTAATGCCTGCCTTGCTTTAGCACCTACCTGTGAAGAAGCTCATCTACATCTCCTATCCCTCCAGTTAGCCCTGGAGTAGGGAAAGTCATTCACATAGCATTGCCCCACTTCTAGGAGGAGAGGTGCAGGTAGAAGTATAGTCTTGCTGTGCAGAGAAGAACAGGATCAGCCCAGGTTGGGAAATAGATGACTGCCTTCACAATACTATATCACCATAGCAGGACTGCTGTCTAGCAATTTAAATTCTTTATCTGGCAAAATATGAAGCTTAATCCATGATGTAGTTGTATTACAGGTATACTTATTGTCTGTTAGTAGACTCAGAGTACTGTAAGGAGAGGAGCTAGAGTTCTGTCCTTTTATACTCTGGAGCAAGTATTACTTGTTAGGGGACATGAACAAAAATTTCACCAGTGTAGTATGTTTGCTGAGAGTGGCCAATAGCAGATGCTTGGGGAGTGAAAGTAGGGAACAAAGAAAATGCGGAAGAATTTTTCTCTATATTCTTCTTGCATTTAGTAGCTAAAAGACTGCATGAACCAGAGTTACATCTAGATCACTGCTTTTAATAACCATTTACAGACATACTAATGAATGATGGGGCAAATTGCTTTTTAATATAACTATACTGTTGGCTGCAACAACTTAGTCTCATCTTCAAATTTTATTCATTTTAAGGCAAGTTTTATGAAACACCATGTCTCTGTTCTTGCTGTGGCAAGAAGTTCTAACACATTCTGGAAGGAAAAAAGTACTACTTGTTATTTGCTATTTTAAATACCATGAGCTCATGATACCTGCCCTGACTGATGTTGTCACGCAGGAGCAGAATGAACTGTTCCTTTCACAGAAGTATACCCATCTCTGCAGAATCACAATTAAAATTCTTGTCCATCAGCTTGAATAATATAAAATTGTACTGTCTGACCTGGAATTGATTTATATCAGTTTATTTTAATACTAAATTCTTTACTTTCTCTATAAGCCTCGTAGTGGATACCACCATAATTTACATCACATATGCCCCAAATCTGTATATAATTCATTTCCTGTAGCACTCCCAGTTTCTTTTTGGTTCTGTTTTGTACATTCATACATGAACAGACAGAATCTGCCCCGTGGTAAGTAAGATAATTCCTAAACATGGGCATTGAATGCCATTTCAGATACCCCAGGGTATCCATCTGGCCTCCAGCTGCTGCCTCGGAAAGGCACGGGTTCTCTGTCATATGCATATTCTGCATAGCCGTGTGTACGTCTCCAGTATCTTAGGAAATTTAAAATGTCAGTAAGCACCTATGTTCACAGAAACTCGATGCAATACTGTTTTATTGTCCTAATCTTGAACTGAGACATTGAGGGTAAGCATAAAGAGAAGTCTTTTCAGATTTTGAATAGGTGTAAGACAATCATCATTTGTTATTTTAGTAACCACATTGCTTGTTGCTTGAAAATATCTGCTGTATGGAGACTGAACAGATAATGGCTTCATTTTTCATAAACCTTACATAGTTTGATACAGTGTGTATTCCTCCTCTCTCTGCCAGCCTAATGTTCACAAATTAACTTTTACTATTTCTGATTAGTTGTTTATAATTCTCTGGTTTGTTTTTTCCAATTTTTTTTTTCAGCTTGTATTTACTCTTTCCATTGATTCCATTTCAACCTTCTATTTCATTTGTCTCGTTGAAATACTTATCAGTGACAAATTTCTTGTTTAATTTTACAAATGTATTCTTCTTCTCTGGGAACTCTCAGTACAGAAAGTTCAAATGGTTACTCTCCCTCTTTCTACTTCACTGAGAACAATTTAATTCATGTACATCTCTGTAGTACTTTTTCCTTTTAACAGCTAATTAAAACGAAATGCTAATTAAAAAAAATCCGAACCCTCAACTCTAGCACTTGAAACCAACTGTATAAATTAATGAAATAAGGGTTGATCGTATAAAACTGAGTATTCCAGTAAAGCCAAATTCTAACAGATGGTGCACTCTGAAATTTTTGATACATAACAGTTAACTGTATTATAGCGTACAATAAATTGCTTGACTTCCATTCACCTAAACATACCCTTGAATCCATGCTGACTACATTAGGATTCATCAGATAAAACAGCCTATGTGGAGCAGCTCAAAGGATGAAGACTTAGTTTAAATAATTTTCATTTCAGTTTAAAATATGAAATTAATATCAAGCCACTGAAATCTGGTGAAATCACAGATTTGTATCTGGTGTCAAGCTTTGGAATGAAATCAACTCCTTTAGAGTTGGAATATTCTGTAAAAGGCAGTTGTGAGACTTAACCAGCACAACCACTTTTCTACACTTTTTTCAAGGCACTGAAGTAGCAGTGCCTCATAGTAAGTAAATTTTTATTAAAAGTTTTCATATAAGAAGAATCCAAGGTGGTTGATTTAATTTAATAGTTTTTTAAAAAAAAATAAGGCTCACCATTATTCTTAATTTAGGCACTGTTACAGATTAATGGCTTTTATATGCAGTTGGCCACTACTACATGTGAACTTGTGGTTTTCCAGTTGTTCCACTTCTTTTCCACCACCTGAGATGTAAAGAGAACGACTTCAGTGGAAGGTATCCGGGCAAGTGTGCTCCGTACCCTCACAGGGAACTAAGATCACAGTTTGCATTAGGAGCGGGGATGTTTTAGATTTGTGTGAAATGTAACTTGATAAATTAGGCACATGCAGGATAAGGTACTTGCAGAGCAACATCTTAAGAATATCAAGGTACACGTTTAATGATTTCTTCAGAAGATTGTGAATTTTCAAGTTCAGTACACAAAGGACCTGTTGTAAAACAGTTGTTTATCAGAAAGAGTCCTCCTTGACATCAGTGTAAGGCATTAAAAATTCAGAAGGGTCCATTACATCCTTGATTCTGAATTAAAAACCTCATGCATTTTACTTTTTTTCTTCTCTAAATAACATTTCTGGCTTGTTTAAGCTGCATTTTGAAAGGCTTATAAACAGCTGAGGTCACAGACACATTGCTTCAGTGATGTTTAGCTAATGTGCTGGTTTAGCACTCAGAGTTGTTTAATGCTGTTGGCTGTAAACTGGGAAGGAGGAGGGAGAATTTCTTTCAGTACAAGATTATTACTTTATATCTACAATAAGTAAATGTGTCCTTAGGCTTAATAAAAATGTAACATTCTTTTATGCCGTGGATATGGATTGTCTTCAAATGACTGGTGACAGAATTATCCTACAAAGCATCCTTCTATAGGGTTTACAGATTATTTATTTAGTCTGATTTTGGAGTGATTTTGAAGCAGGATCAGCCATTCAGTGTTTCAAAAAATCTAAGGGACTTGGTATGCAATGCAGCAAAGACTCTGAAGCTTTTAGGCGACCACATTATATTTACAGTATATATGGCTGTGAAAAGGATGTCCAGTAGTAGACAAGTGCTTATGTTTATGACTTGTAAAAACTCAGGACATCAATCAGTTCAGGTGCACAACCCAATATTTCTTTGTCTGTATTTTGAACCATGTCACTGGCTGCAGCCACAGCTCTGCTGTCAGGACACCGTAATCACTTCGTGCTGTGTTGTCTTCCAAAGAGTAGAAGAATGGATGGAGCTCTGCCTCTGTGTGTTTCTCACTGTATCTTATCCCTTTTGTCCCTTTTGGTTAAGTAGTTCCTGTAAAGAAAAATGAAAACTTTCACCCTATACTAACCATGAGACTGAACTGCTGGTCTTTCCTTTACAGACTGAGGACATTAAATGAGCTGCATTTTCCTATTTTGTTTTACCTTTTTAACTGCAAAAGAGTCTGTAAAGCTCTTGAACAATGTTTCATTGTGAAATTAGAAATTTTCTTTCCACTTATCTGTCTACAGTTATACATCAGAAAAAAAAAAAAAAAGATTTCTAAAAGTATTCTGGAATTGCTCAGCAGAGAGAGACTTCAGAAACAAATCTCAAAATAACTATGTTTATATATTTAAAAAAAAAAAAGGCGGGGGGGAAGGATTGCCACAAAGGAAAGATGAAGAAGATGGAGGCTCACACATGATTTTCCATAGTTAGCCAAGCTTAGTATGTATTCTTGAAATTATACCATGTATTTCTGTTTTAGGCATCCAGAATATACTAAGAATTTAGTTAAGATGGTGTCAGATTGAATACAATTACCTGAGTCAATTATGGGTTAAAATTCTGTATGGCAGCATAACCACACGGAGAATAAAATGTGAAAAGGCCCAAAGGGACAGGTCCCCCACTGCTCTTTAACTACCTCGTTAAATGATTGCTGACAAATTATATTAAAAAAAAATTATTAAATTAGTGAAATGATTTTAAAAAAACTTGGGCTGCTTTATATTCTCTGAGGTGGTCTATACTAGCATTACAGGGACATTTTTCCTAAGCAAAAGTAACATTTTTTTTATGACAGTGCCCAATAAATGTGGGTCCTGGATGAGGATATCAAAGTTCATTCTCTAAGATAAATAACCTATCCAAGAACTCTTCAGTGTGGTTTCCCAAAATCTTTTTATCTAAGCAGGAATTTATATAACCTGGGCTTACTAGCTCAGATCAGTGTTGCATTCTGTATTACTTTCCACCGTGTTGCGTTTAGGTTTAGCAGCCAGTCCTCAATGACCGTTAAAAGGAACAATTAAACACTCAATGTCTTAAACTAGAACTAAGATGCAATTCCCTGTAATGGTGATGATACAGTATAAGCATACATGGCAGTACAATGCCAGATATCAAGAGTGCTTAGTTCTGCATATCTGGTTTTCAAAAAAAAGAGGCACTTTTACAACTCAGTGGCATTTGTTACAGTGTTATATACCAAATCTAGACATGGCTCCACCTATGCTATTAGTTATAGTCAGCTACAATGGTTCTCCACATGGTTAATTATCTGATCTCTATACAGTGTTAATCAGTTTTTCCACAGAAGTATTCACTTTAATTTGATAGACTATCTAACAAAGCACATTTTCGTAGAAAACCTTCATTCTGTCGACTATCCATTCTCAGACTAAACTGTTCATCCACTAGGGTATATTTTTCTTCAGATGAGATTAATATTTTTTTAAGAACACTAATTAACTGTTGGTGGTTTATAGCCTTGAAGTCTCTAGTTTCATTCTATCCTTACACTTTCAAGGCTTCTGTTACCATCTTACATTCATAATTTTGGGAACTCTTGGTAAAATCCCCGGTTTTTCTTCAAATGTCATTAAGCTTTGCTTTCCTGGTTAGGTAACTAATGGTTTATTAGCACAATCCAGCCATGCATACCTCCTCGTTTTAGGTCCATTAAATGTTTCATTCCACAAAGCAACAATAAACTAAAAGACATATATGTCATAAGACATATGACATAAATGAAAATAATGATCTCATACTGTTTGCTAACAGTATCTACTAGTTATAGCAACATTGCTAGAACATAATCAAATTTACCTTACAGCAGGCACTGTGACTGTTAACGTATTCTCTAAAATCTGCTATTAAACAGAGGGATAGTGTGTTCTTCCCAGTGTTTGGGGGTCTGAATCTTTTGTGACTTATTCCAGATTTTAACAAGCTTAATTTTATTAACTTGGCAAATGTTGTTTTAACTTCTGCTATATGAGAAAGATCTTGTTGGACTCAGTTGGAGTGGCAGCTGAATTCAGCAGGATGCTGCGTCCCTGTTGACCGAGGTGCATAGCGTGAGATGCTGTTACGTTCTAGCTGAGAACACCACTACATCAAAGAGAAAGATGGTTCTGGCCTGTACTGTAGTCTGTCTCTTTATACGTGATATTTCTAAGACCAGCAATAGATTATAAGCTCACACTGTTATTGCTGAACATAATAACATCTGAAGTTCCCATCAGTCTTAAGGGATACAAAGGACATCTGTTGGTAAAAGATATCTGTTCTTTCCATGAGCTCTTGAAATGTTGCTGAGTGGAAAGATGAATTTGGCCATTACTTGAGAGTAATATTTTCAAGGTTAGCTCCATACCTACATACCAACAACAGTTGAGTATGTGTTTATTGGGCGGAAGAAATTTATTGGATCAACCTGCTATTTGAGCAGTGAAGAATAATTTCATTGCTTGCAAGATCGTAGACGCATTTTTCTTGCCCTTCATTTGGTCAAATGAATTGGGAGCAAAGCACAGATAGCTTTCCAAAATTTTGTGTTGAGTCTCTTATATCTTCATGGGGTCTTAAATCTTTATCACACATAATTCTTTGATACTCTTCTTCCATGTTTGCTCACATATACTTTTTCCAGCCAGACTTTTCTGGCAGAACTGTGAAACTGGCACAGTAGTTAATGTGCCACTTGTCACTCTCAAAGCACTGTTTATTTCACTGGATATCAGTTTTGTATGAAAGCTGCTATACAAAACAAGAGAACAAACTACGTTATGGGAGACAGACAGACATACAAGAAGAAGTATTTATGCTGAAATTCTGGGGTATGTAGATTGCTGTCCCCACTTCTACTGGATAGCTTCTGCTTGATATGCATGCAGAATTTCAAGCTTTTTTTTGGCATTCTCTGGAAACCACTCACAGTGGACTTAGTGCCTCTAAGTGCTACATTAACAAGTCTTACACTGTAGGAATTTACTATGAACTGGATATTCTCCTTTTCTTGGTCGTTCATATGGAGAAATATGAAAACATTGGGGGGTGGGTTTTGTGGTGGTTTAGGGTTTTTCCCCAGTAAAGGTAGACTTCATTCTCCAGTCATTGGAATAGAACTTTAACGTACTTGAATTTGTCTTCAGTGGACCTCAACTATAAATATAATTCACCTATACTTACGAATTTGGTGGATGGGTGAAAATGATGTTCTTTGTGTAGTTTTTGAAAAGTTTCTGTATGAGCACAGATCTTTGATGTCACCTTGAGGGAATTCATCAAAATCTGTTCTAATTTGGCTGGCCTTGTTGCCAAGGTAGACATGTAGTTTTCAATCTTTGAACATTTTGTTGATCGAAGTAAGAACAGAGTGTCGATTTATAACTTTTGACAGCTTCAGCAATGGACTTTTCTGTCAAGCAGTATCACATACAGAGGAGAGAGCAACAAACACAGCTGCTATCCTTAATTTACTTTGATAAAATACTTTTACATAGGTGGTCAGTGCTAGAAACTGATCACATTAACTGTGACCAGATTTAGACACTTGTATCTCAAGGTGTTTTAAGAGCATTGGCTCCTAAGTTGATGATCCTAATTTTATCCTCATACTTAACAGGAAAATTCTTTATGAAGTTCATTACAAGGTTGCTATTTTGTGCCTACTGTACTGTATTCACATCCTAAAGTGAAATTGTGCCCTTCTGAAAATCAAAAGGAGTTTCTCCACTTCTGTTTTATCACAGAATTTCCTAGTGTTCTGTAATACAGGCACACAAAAAACCAACCAACCAACCAACGAAAAAAATTGCAAAAGATTATATATTTAAATTGTTTTAATTAACTCATAGATAGGGTAGATTTTGTGATTATGATAATCACACATCTTCCCTTTGTGAGATTTTTGGATTTATTACTATACTAGCCTTGCGTTATGAAGAACCTGCTCAATCTCTAATTAGCATTTTTCCTCCAAAATACATTTTCTGGAAAATTGCTTTAAAGGTATTTATCCTAATTGCTTTTTAATTTTTTTTCAGGGAGTGCTGGAACACCTGTTGTCTTCAATGAAAATGGAGATGCTCCTGGACGCTATGATATTTTTCAGTATCAAATCACCAACAAGAGTACCGAATATAAAGTAATTGGTCAGTGGACTAACCAACTCCATCTAAATGTAAGTACTAGTTTGATTATGATGTTGACATTGGAGAATACTCATTTGAGCATGACATTATTTCAAAACACTTAAAAAATGTTCATGATTTATTCTCTGTCAGTTGGCAGAAGAAAGTTCTTCCGTTGTCTTCTTGAGAAGACAGTAAAAGATAGCACAATAACCTGAACCAAATGCTTTATATTTTAAAGTAAGTTGGGTTTTGTATTTACCTGCTCCTTTAAATGATATTTTAGAAAATTATCTATCTGATATTCCTTAGACTGATTATTAAGATATGCAGGGAAATAGTAACTCATCCTTCAAAAAAGAGTGTCAGACAAAATGATGGGTACATATACATTGCCCAAGTATTTCAAATAATATGAGGGGATGGAAATGTATTTAGTAAAAGAGAAGTTTGGACTTTCTAACCACTTTTGATTTAGTTGAAACACTGAGATGACTAACTACTGCAATAAAAATATTTCTTGAATATAAAGGGAGAATTTGGGGTTTTTCTATATAGTTAGCTAGGATTAGTATAGTCTCTTATTACTTCATAGCAGAAGAAACAAAAGACACAACAACTTTATCCATCCTTAGGAGGTGTTTCTAATTGCTGCCTTAATATATTCTGCAAATTTTTTGGTAGTTAAGCCCCACCTCTGCATGGAATTATATTTACTTTGAAAATTTCCATGCCAATAAGATTCAGAGAATATAATATGCAATATTTGTATGACAGCTAAGCACGAAGCCACAGCTGTAACCTGAGAAGTTGTTGTGTCCAAGGCACTTTGTTCTGTCAGAAGATGGCTCCATGTGAGGAGAGTTACAGTCATGAGAAAAGCAAAATGAAGTTACCCTGTTTCCTTTTTAGCTGTGCAATATTTACAGGGTTTACTTGAGGTATGTTAGCCATTTGGGTAGCTCTGCAAATGTGAAATATCAAGTGTTGTTTTGCTAAGGGCCGATGAGAAGGACAACAGTGTGAACTGATGACTAGGTTCACCAATGGGAGTTTATGCGGTGCTTTTAATCCAACCACAAAAAGCAGGTTTCAAACATCTCTGGTTTTCCATGTGAGAGGCTCCTGAAGAGTAACAAAGACAGTGTAGTAAATATTTACATATTGAGACTGTTGAGACTACTTGGTAATAATTATCTGAGTGCTACCCACAGTAACATATATGATAGCTCTTCGTTAAATCCAGCTGTTAAATCACTTTACCATATCTACCGTTTAATATCTATAACTACTTGGTGAGGACTCATTTGTTTAATTCTTCTGCCCAAATAGAAAAAACCCTACCAATAGAAACTGCATGTAGCAGATTGTCTGACAATGTTATCTCTCTCCACTAACCCGACAGCTGTCTGTTGAAAGGGATGAGAGGAAAAAAAATGGTTAAACAAGTTTAAAGATTAATACTAAATAGTAATTTCTGGAAAACACTAGTGTTAAACCCTTGCCATAACTATTATGGCATACATTCCAGATCTTCATAATTGCTACAGTTTTCTGAAAAGTTAGTGTTTATTGAGCTGAAAAACAGATACACACCTTTTGCACAAATGTTAGCACTAACATAGCAGTTACATACCAGTAGCTAAAAGCTACATTAGAATTTGCTCCAATTTTAATTCTGTTCCAATCTGCCTTTTTTTATTCCCCCCTAGACTGCTAAATTTTTCATTAAGCCTGTAGCTTTTCAGTCCCATTATTTCTGCCTGAAGTATGTGTACTCCAGGGAGTTCTTTGAAATAACATTAGATTGACCGCTACTCAGACTACTGAAACCACACATGCTAACCACATTGACCACAAAACTAACAGGAAAGGATTTATCTAAGAACACCCCTTGTTAACTCTCAATAAGAACGGATGTGTTAGGATGTTCTTTGCTTCTCTTCTTTCATCTCTTTTTTTCACCTGCGTAAGCTCACGTGCTGGATACAACTGTTTGTCCGAATTCATGGGTGAGCTCTGTCTAGCATGTGGAGTCATGGAGATGTGAACAGACCAGCACACGGCTCCACAGCGGGTGTTTCTGCTCCCAGCCTCGTGCCATGGCCCTGCTCTTGTCCCACTTCCCCCTGCTCTGAGCACACCCCCTGCTCACACAGATCGTGGTGCAAGCAGGCACACAGGGCTCAGTCGCCCCATGCATGGTGCAACTGGATTGATTCAGCAAGATGTTTCTCTCCCTAACCTTCACTCCTGTTTCTCGACTTACTCATCTTTATATAAAGTCTAGAAGATTTCTAAAGGGACGACTGGGCTTTATTTCTTAAAGTTTGTCAGGGCTTGAGATGCTGGATGCTGGTCTCCATCAGTGTCTGCAGGCGCTTGTAGAGTAACCACAAAGAAGGAAGTTGTAATAGGGGTGGTACACTTTATTTCTGTCTGTTTTTATATACACTAAACTTAGCACATGTTGATGCACACAGCATGGACAACAAACAGGAGGAGCTGGAAGTCACTGTGCAGCAAGAAAACTATGATATAGTTGCCATCAAGGAAACATGGTGGGATGATTCGTATAACTGGAGTACTGCAATGGATGGCTATAAACTCTTCCAAAGGGATAGGCAAGGAAGGAGGGGCAGTGGGGTGGCCCTATATCTTAGGGAGTGTTTTGATTGTCTAGAGCTTAATGATAGTGAAGATAGGGTTGAATGTTTATGGGTAAGAATCAGGGGGAAGGCCAACAAGGCAGATATCATGGTGGAAGTCTGTTATAGAACACTCAACCAGGATGAAGAGGCAAATGAAATATTCTACAAGCAGCTGGTAGAATTCTCACAATCACTAGCCCTTGTCCTTGTGGGGGATTTCAACTTACCAGATGTCTGCTGGAATACAATACAATGGAGATGAAACAGTCTGGGAGGTTCCTAGAGTGTGTGGAAGATAACTTGCTGACACAGCTGGTGAGTGAGCCAACAAGGGAAGGCACCTCACTGGACCTGTTTGTGAACAGAGAAGGACTTGTGGGTGATGGGATGGTTGGAGGCTGTCTTGGTCATGGGCATAGTGATCATGAAATGATAGAGTTTTCGATTCTGAGAGAAGTAAGGAAGAGGGTCAGCAGAACTGCTACCTTGGACTTCTGGAGGAAAGACTTTGGCCTGTTTAGGAGCCTGGTTGACAGAGTCCCTTGGGAGGCAGTCCTGAAGGGCAAAGGAGTCCAGGAAGGCTGGACATTCTTCAGGAAGGAAATCCTAAAGGCACAGGCTGTTCCCATGTGCTGAAAGACGAGCTGGTGGGGAATAAGACCGGCCTGGCTGAACAGAGAGATTTGGCTGGAACTTTTGGAGTTTATGACTTTTGGAAGAAGGGTCAGGCCACTCAGGAGGACTACAAGGGTGTTGTGAGGTTATGCAGGGAGAAAATTAGAAGGACCAAAGCCCAACTGGAACTTAATCTGGCTGCTGCGAGAGAAGACAGTAAAAATGTTTCTATAAATATATTAACAACAAAAGGAGGGCTAAGGAGAATCTCCATCCTTTATTGGATGCTGGGGAAAACATAATGAGAAGGGATGAGGAAAAGGCTGAGGTACTTAATGCCTTCTTTGTTTCAGTCTTTAACAGTAAGACCAATGGTTTTCCTGGTACCCAGCCCCCTGAGCTGGAATACAGGGACGGGGAGAAGAATGAAGCCCCTATAATCCAAGGGGAAATGGTTAGTGACCTGCTACACCACTCAGACACACACAAGTCTATGGGGCTGGATGGGATCCACCCAGGGGTACTGAGGGAGCTGGTGGAATTGCTCACCAAGCCACTTTCCATCATTTATCAACAGTCCTGGCTAACTGGGGAGGGTCCCATTTGATTGGAGGTTAGCAAATGTGATGACTATCTACAAGAAAGGCCGGAAGGAGGATCTGGGGAACTACAGGTCTGTCAGTCTGACCTCAGTGCTGAGGAACATTATGGAGCAGATCATCTTGAGTTCTATCACGTGGCAGGTACAGAACAATCAGGTGGTCAGGCCTAGTCAACATGGATTTATGAAAGGCAGGCCCTGCTTGACTAACCTGATCTCCTCCTATGACAAGGTGACCTGCTTGGTGGATGGGGGAAAGGCTGTGCATGTTGTCTACCTAGACTTCAGCAAAGCCTTTCACACCATTTCCCACAGCATTCTCCTGGACAAACTGCCTGCTTATGGTTTGGATGGGTGTACTTTTCAACAGGTAAAATACTGGCTTGATAGCTGGACCAAGAAGAGTGGTGATGAATGGAGTTAAGTCCAGTTGGCTGCTGGTCACAAGTGGCGTTCCCCAGGGCTCAGTATTGGGGCCGGTTCTATTTAATATCTTTGCCAATGATCTGAACAAGGGGATCAAGTGCACTCTCAGTAAGTTTGCAGACAACACCAAGTTGGGTGGGAGTGTCAACGTGCCTGAAGGTAGGAAGGCTCTACAGAGGGATCTGGACAGGCTGGATCAATGGACCAAGGCCAATGGTATGAGGTTCAACAAGGCTGAGTGCCAGGTCCTACACTTGGATCACACAACCCCATGCAGCACCAGATGCTTGGGAAAGAGTGGCTGGAAAGCTGCTTGGCAGAAAAGGACCTGGGGGTGTTGTTTGACAGTCTGCTCAATATGAACCGTCAGTGTGCCCAGGTGGCCAAGAAGGCCAACGGCATCCTGGCATCAGAAATAGTGTGGCCAGCAGGAGTAGAGAAGTGATCGTTCCCCCTGTACTCGGCACTGGTGAGGCCCCACCTTGAATACTGTGTTCAGTTTTGGGCCTCTCATCACAAGAAAGACATTGAGTTGCTGGAGCTCATTCAAAGAAGAGGAATGAAGCTGGTGAAGGGCCTAGAGCATAAGACTTATGAGGATCGGGTGAGGGAACTGGGGGTGTTTAGCCTGGAGAAAAGGAGGCTGAGGGGAGACTTTATCACTCTTTACAACTACCTGAAAGGAGGTTGTAGCGAGGTGAGGTAAGTATCTTTTCCCAAGTAACAAGCAACAAGAGAAGAGGAAACATCCTCAAGTTGTGCCAGGAGAGATTTAGATTTGATATTAAGAAAAATTTCTTCACCGAAAGGGTTGTCAAGCATTGGAACAGGCTGCCCAGGGAAGTGGTGGAATCACCATCCCTGTGGAGGTATTTAAAAGACGTGTAGATGCAGTGCTTAGGCACGTGGTTTAGTGTTGGACTTAGCAGTGTTAGGTTGATGGTTGGACTTGGTGACCTTAAAGGTCTTGTCCCACCAAAACAATTCTATGATTCTATGATGGTAGTTATGCCACATGACGATCTGCTGTGACAAAGTTGTTGCCTCCTCTCGCTAGACAAAATATACTAAAATCAAGTAAACTTTGTGAATGATCCAATACTCTCAATCATCATGTTGCAAGTTAGGTAGTGCCGTTGATTGCCAATGAATCAGAGGGAACACAGTGGATGTTTTCATTGGTTTCAGTGGAAATATTTATATTTATTGAAGGTAAAGCAGTATTAAGATGTGTCCTGGTTTGAGGTAAAACAGGACAAGTTTTGTCCAGTAACTACTTTTTAGCTAGGTCTCTTGTAACTACTGAGATCAACAGCATGTTGTGCAGAAAACTGTTCACTCTCAGTGATAAGACTTTTTACCCTTTTGTTCTATAAAGGAGATGCTTTTAAAATACAATACTTTTCCTGCTGTATCCTTCTTTCTCCTGCAGTTTCCTCTTGATGAAGACACCTGCAGTTATCGTTTTTAATGAATTTCTGTCAGCTAGATATCCTTTATAGATACTTCTACTGCTGTTTTTATGGATATTTCTTCCACACATTGTGTGGTTACATGTTGTAGCTATGATGTGTTTATGATTGTGTTCATCTATACAGCTGGTATTCAGAAAATTTGTAGCTTTTATTCATCTATTTTCAATGACAGAAAAATAAATCACAAAAGCACCAGGTTTGTAGTACAGTTCAACCTTTGGAACAGTTAATGTAACTAAGATTAGGACATGCCTTGCATCTAGGTAATTGAATAAAAAGGTTTCCTTTTTTCTTTCTGATTTTTTTTTCCCTTCCTTTTTGTTTTCATTTTCCTTAGGGTGCTCTTTGATATTTTCTCTGTTGGGTTTTGGCTGCGGGTCTCTGTTGTGTGGGCTATGGCTCCTCACCCGATGGCCAGCCCTGATCCTGTCTGTGACCCCAACTCTCAGGATTGCTCTGCTGGTGTCTCTGGTTCCTCAAAGTTTTCACTAACTCTGCAGTGTCCTTTCGGTCAAGCTTCAGACTTTTTCCTTTTTTGGTGTAGTGCTGGCTTTCCCTTTGGGCAGAAAGCACTGATTCTGGCTGGGTAAATTCCCTGCATCACGGTTTCCAAGGGGCTCTTTGTCAACAGGCTTCACCAGCTGCAGAGACATTTCTAGCTGTGATGCTGGTTTCTCCCTGTAGTCCTCAGTAACATTCATGCTCTATTTTAGGCAGACCAACCTTTTAGATTTCCTGTGAAGCAGCTATAGCTTCCAGATACAGGAACTTCATGATTACTGGTCAGTACTACTCTTGCAATTCTTACAAAATAAACACGTATGACAATACTGAGAGATACAGGATAGAAGTTAAATTAAAACAGAATCATGATCTTCAAAAATTAAACTTTTGTGTAATTCTTGAGTTTGAATAAGGTATCTCAATCTTTGACAGGTGCAAAGAAACTTTGAAAGCAGATATTTAGAAACATCAAACTATAATCTCAAAGAACCTTATCGTCTTTTATATAATTATCATTTTAGATTATTCTGACAATGTAAATTTCCACTGCTTTTAAAGTCCTTGTACTCTCTAAGGTTGCCTGACTTTAAATGATCTTTATGTACTGGAAATAACTAGACCCTAAAAATTTTTAGAATCTCTTTGAAGGAAAAAATAATTACCTTAGAACTTCTGGTCATTGACTACATGTTGACGGTCAGTGTTTTCTGTTGTTTGTTTTCCTTATTTTCTTTTCTTTATAAACAGAAGAAGATAATTTATTTTTCAGGAAACTGTGATAGTTAAAATCCTTTCTTCCAATAAATATTCTGGTTTTCATAATGAATAAAACTCCAGGAAAAAGTAGCTGTTTCTGCAAAAGTTATGTTTTATTCATATTGCAACAGTATTTTGCATACCAGGTCACACATAAAAGTTCCCTACAAATGTGTGGGTTTAGCAAATTTGAGCTCTCAACCATGTAATATCTGTAGGAGGAAAGTTGTTAAAAACAAGCTTGCTTTTCCTGACACTTATGATTTGAACTCAACTTCCTTTTATGATTAATAATGAATTCCCTCTTAGAAACTGTGTTCTGTATTGTATGTGTTGTAATAAGGGCTAGATCGAGATCTTAACTGATAGCCTTTGTCAGTGGCAGGAAATGGAAATAGTCCCAGTCCTAAAGTTTTAATAACAAGTGTCTCAGTTTCCTTTCCTTAGGAACCCATTCAGTTTATTCTGGTTTATTTTTGAGAGACTTTTTCCCCCTCTTTAAACATGTTCTGTTTTGAAACATAAATGCCAGCTGGAAAAAGAAAAGTTGAAATATTCAAGAATTTTGAAATCTAATATTTCAACTTTTTTAAAAAATAATTTTTAATATAGTTTAAAGCATTCTCAGATTTCATTTCAAGCTTATCATTGTTTTGGTATACCAAAATTTGTGTTTAAAAATTGTAATCTGAAAAACTATGTGGATCCAAATCCATATTCTTCCAAGTTTGTAATTTTGTTTGATGGGACTTCAGGCAGACACAATTACTGGTGCTTTTAGAATCAGGTATTTAGCTGATGCAGTGAAAAAGCTTGAGTGGATATCCATTTATGTGATATTATTCCTTAACAAAAAAACAAAACATACCAAAACACTATATGTTTCAACTGAAAAAAGTGCAATTTTTAAGGCAGAATTAACTTGTGTTTGTTTTGTTATGTTTTTTTTCCAGAGTGCAAGAGTGCCATTGAAAAGCAAGAGAAATTTTACAATAATATATTTTTAACATTCTCTTTGAAATAATGGGATGCATAAGCTTTCAGATTTATGCAGTGTATGCACTGAAGATGTAAATGACTCAGGGGCATCCATTTTTCTGTAATGGTCTCAATTTATGACTAAGAAACTCATAAATTAAAATTACACCGATGTGAAGAACTATCAGAGAGACAGTCATAATCATTATCAGCCTTAAGCACAGTGTTTGGTGAACTAGTAAAAATTGGGAACCCCACATAGGCAATGAGCTTCCCTTCAGGCAGCCATATCTCAAAAAGATTTGAATCAGTATTTGATTTCTCTTCTTTTCTAGGACTCCTGTAAATTATGTATCTAATCCTGAAGGAAACTATCAACGCTGACATTAGTCAATTCTTTTTGGAAGTAACAGATTCAAAATGCATTAGTTCCCTTTCTTGTGACATGGTAAAAGAAAATGATTCAAGAAGCTTCTGATTTTTCTCTAACTGCAAGCAGCAAATAAGTTTCAAGCTTTGCTGTAAGCCTCTATATTTCATTAAAGAAGCTAGAGAGCCTCTTTTTTCCTGTGGTAGCTATTATATAATTGATAGATGTTTTCAAATTGCTGAACCTAAGCCCTGTGTTTAACAAAAGAACACACTATAGTGAAGTACACAACAGGAGCACTTAATGCTGTATATGATTATATCTATAAACAAAATATAACAATCGTACTGCCTGGAAGGTGTTCTGACAATATGTAACAGGGCAGTAGAATTCAAACTTATGGTCTATCCATGTTATCTGCCTGAAAACTACTGATGCTGGGTTAAAAATAAAACTCAATGAGACAAGCAAAACTGTTTCAAGTTCTTCTATTTTTCTCAAAATTATACTGCTGTCTTCCTTTATACTACACAGGACTGAAAGTAGAAAGAGACTATTATGGTTTTTAGAAAGCTGCTTAGATTTTACAAAGCTAGTCCTGATCTTAGCTCTGGTCAATAAGTATGACTCAGGATTTATTATTCTTTACTGTCAGTCTGAGGTCAATATGGGACTTGTAGTCACTGAGGACCAATGCTAGGCTGAAGACATAAGTCAACAGTAGGCTACAGTGGGTGCAAATTGTAGGCAAACCAACAAAATACACGAAACATGGAATAAAATTGGGATATTATGATTTTGAAAGGTTACAGATTGTATTATTCATAAAAAAATTGCTTTGGGATGGGGGGAAATAAGCTGAATACAGATGTTGAAAAAGCATTAAATGATTTTGAGATGTGTCTGTAGTAGAACAGATGCTATTTCAGACATGACTGAAAATCAAAACTTTGATTCAAGAGAGAGAAAGAACTTTGATTCAAGAGCCAATGACCTTAGAAGAACCCAAGAAAAATGACAACTTGTTTTCTTTCTGAAGCTTTTCACTTTGTTGGTCTTAATAGGTTTTTTTTCTTGTTTTCTGGGTGGGGTGTTTTTGTTGTGGTTTTTTGGGTTTTTTGGTGTTTTTTTTTTTTCCTCAATGAAACAGATATTTTGACTGATTCTTTAGAGAAAAAAAAGACAAATGGAAAAAAGAGATCTGCTAAGAAAATATCCTGAACTTGGACAACCATTTGTTCTTCATTAGAATACCAGATTACCAATGAAACAGCCTCTGCTTGAGAGTTAGGATGAATAGGGATTTTTTCCCACCTTGTCAGGGTGAGTGAAAGTCAGGTTTCTCAAACGAAGCATGGGGTTGCAGCTGCACGCTTAGCTGTGAATTTGTCACAGGATTCTTGAGTGGATGGTAGATATTTTGTAGTTTTTTGTGATCATCCTTTGTAAGAAGTTATGATTAGAATGAACTGTTCTTTAAATAGCCGTAGCCAACAGGACCATGGAGTATTCTTGCTTTTTCAAAAAACCAGAAAGGAGGCCTTGCCATGAATGACAAATAAAATAAATCACTTGTGTTTTAAAACATTCTTTTCTCTTTCACAATAAAAACAAATGTTCAGTAATAGAACAATGAAAAATCAACTTTTATATGTATTCCTGGAGAGTTCTGCATTCATATATGGGACTTCAGAGCAGGGTTAGCTGCTTCCCTGGTACCAGCTAATGTTGTGACTTTTAGCATAGATAACCAGCTACTGGACATAGCAGGTAGTTTGGATTATGCATGGCTGGCAGCAAGTTTGTAGTAAATTGCTTTGTGAAGTACCAGTGTGAAACATGGAGTATCAGCATGTTTCTTCCCCAGTCTCTTCCATCTTTCTCCTCTCCCCCACAGAAATTTATATATGTATTATAATTTGAAGATTCAGCTGCCCTTTAAACCTGGGAGCAAAATGTTCATGCTTAAAAGCAAAAATGGTCGATTAAATGACTTTAATTATTGTTCATTTGTGTTACATGATGGAAGTCTACTACTAAATTAAAAATCATTAAATGGAAAACAAAAGAGACATTCAGTGGTTATGATATGAAAGAGAATAACCAGCAGTTAGCAGAACATGATTATATGATTATTTTTTCTGTTTGCTTTGCTGCAATTTCTCTTCATCTTGCAGTCATATTAATTTCATTTCTTTAGGATAGCCATCTAATATTTATCCAGGACTTTTTATTCTGATAAAACCCCAAATGCTTTTTCTAAAAATTATGTAAAGGCAGGGAATTAATTACTTTCTGTATTTCCAAAATGGTATCACTGGTTTTATGGTGATACTGTGATAGTACAGTTTAAGGCAGGGAATGAAGAATGCGTAGCTAATCTCATTGTAACTTCAGCTCGCAGTAAACAGATTTAGTGCTGAGTGGGACAATAGGATGTTCCGGGAATGACTGGATCAAACAGGGAGATTTGCAGTAATGTTTCCATGAATTGAAGTGAAACCCCTTTACGGAAAGCATAGGCATAAAACTAAGCAATGACTTTGGAATGGTTAACTGACATTTGCTTTGCCAGAGGCCATTGCAGCAAGGAACTCCTAAGACTTGTGATGTAATCTGTTTGTTCTCTCCCCCAGCGCTATGACCTCGTTTGCAGAACTGTGACTTCACGTTGAAAAGTAGAGTAGCTGGAGAGAGGCCAGCTGCAAGCAATGATAATGATCAGCCCTCTAAAAGTATGCCTGTAGGGAAAGGGTGAGCAAACTAGGATTGTTTAGTCTGGAGAAGACTGAACTGAGGGGAGTTATGTTAATCTCTTTCAATACAGAAAAGATTATTCAGAAAAAGAACAAACTGTTAGTCATAGTTAATTTGGCTATTAGGAGTAGTAGTGGATTTGAATTACAGTAAAAGATTTAATGCCGACATGCTAGAAGATTCTAATGATGAGAATAATTAAGCACTGGTCTGCGTTGTCTGGGAGGCTGAGCAATCTCCAGCACCATGGGCTGGTTGGAGCAGGTGAGCTGTACAGACTGATTTGGCATAGCTGATTCAGAGGAAGGGCCAGAGGGCCAGAGGAGTACTACCAAGATCTCCTTCAGCCATCGTTTCTTAAGTTTTCTGGCTTTTTTTTAGGTTGTTTTGTTTGATTTGCTAGCGATCCCCTCAAAGGTATGCCTTGAGCAAACGTCGGGAGGGATACAAGCAGCTGGACTCCTACACTTTATGTTTCCTGAGTGAATGAAAGACTGTGTATGTCTTTAGCAAGAACTCTAGAAGAACGCTATGACAGATTTATTAGTTTATAAACTTGGTTACTTATTTAGGATCCTCTATTGCTTCAGGTTGTGTATCACATTAGTAGGTAAGGACAGCTTTTCTGTAAATCCTTGGAGAGCTTTCCATTCACATACAGGACTCCAGATTGGACATTTTTCACACGAGAGCTGCTTAATGCTTCCCAAACATATTTATGTGACTTTATGTCTATGTGGAAAACAGTTTACTATTGTGACAGTGGTGATTTCTTTTACTTAGCCGTTCTTTCCCTGCCATTTCTCAGAGAAGCATTTTCCCTGTAACCAAAAGCAGTACAGCAGCTCTACCCACGACAATATTTAAAATGTCAATTAATTAGTCAAGAAGTAGGAAAAGTATGATCATCAGCATTTCTTATTTACTTTATTCTTATAAGTATAAAAATTTCGTTTCTTAAATAAGTATTCCATAAAACAGAAAAAGGCAGTCTAAAGAAATTAGCTGCCATGAAAATACATTGAAATGTTTCTATTTATCTGTCTTAGTTATGATCTTAGTTTTTTTATTTGTGCTCAAAATATTTAATACCTGAAATCTGCCCTAGCACTATAGAAGACAGCTAAAGGGAACTCAAGAGACTATCTAGCCCTTGCATAAAGTTAGCATCTTCTATACTTCTGTTACTCCAAGGATGAAGGCTTTACAGACTCTGAAGGCATTCTTTTGCATTTTTAACTACCCTTATCACTCTGAAGTGTCTTTACTCCTCTCACTCCTCTGACTTTACTCCTCATTGCTATAATTTAAGTCCAATACTTCTTATTTTATTCAGTATACATTGAGTGCATCCTCATCCTTTTCATGTATTTGAAGACTGTTGTTTTACTCCCTAGGCTATGCTATTTCTTCAGGCTATGCAACCTGAATTTGTTCAATTTAGTTACATAGATAATTTTTTCCTAGACACACATCTGATGTTTGCCGATTTCCTCTGGACTCCCCATTTGATTCTCCTTCAAACAGAAACACAACGGTCCAGCCTTCACAAAGTGCTCTGGCTGAAGTCTCACTAATGCAGAGTACAGGAGAAACATAATTTCATGTATTCATGAGTGCAGACTGGAGCGGAAAGATTATTTTATCTATCTGCGTTTCTCAGGATGACATGTGCCCCTTTTGCAACAGTATGACATTGGTTCAACATATTAAAATCCACTACAGCCCTGAGACCTATTCTTTCTGAAGAGCTGCTATCTCTCTGTCCTTCCTGACCCATAATGTGCTACCTGTGAATTGTCCCTGTTAAACTGCGGGCTCCTTTTTTTCAGACTCTCTGCACTATCATTTGGAATAAGTGTCCTGACCTTCAGCATAGCTTCAACCTTTCCCAGTGTTATACACGCCCGAATTTGATCACCGTATACTCTGTTTTATCATCCAGACTGCATTGAGTGGTTATTACAAGTGTTGAATAATAGCAGACTAAGAAGAGACCTTTCCAGGCCCCACCCTGTACCACCCCTTCCATTCTGACAATGAAGCAATAACAAATTTCCACAACTTTCTGATACAATTTGCCCCTAGCCCTTAGGGGCTAGATCCATTTCAATAGGTTGCTTGTGACTGAGAGTGTAATTTGAGATGGTGTCAAAAATCTTTCTAATGCTAAGATAAATGACACCTAGCTGCTTGCCTCTCATCCACAATACCTGTCACCCTCTCACTGAAGGAAATGTGACAGCTCATTGTTGACAGATCCCTTTTGGCTGTTATTTGTCTTGCTTGTTTTTCTCTGTGTTTTTGAAATGTGTTTGCTTATTTCTTTCAGGATTTTTCTGGGAATTCAAGTTAAACTGAATGATTGATAATTCCCTGGCTGCTTCTTTTCCCCCATTTTCTAGTCACAAACACTAGGTTTCCCATTTGCAAGTTCTCCATACTTCCCCATAAACTCTCAAGAGCTTTCCGTCTCCTCAGTCAGTTAAGTATAGTAGAATAAATCTCAATATGTTCAGTCCATATGAAACCCCCTGACTTCCTGAAGTACTCTTATTTTGAACATGTTCATCTTTCTTTCCTTAGTAACAAGAATTTTTTTTCCCCCCTTTTTTCCTGACTAAATGTGCTGTGTGCTATTTTCTCTAGTTTAAACTTCATCCACATGCTTGTTTTGTGCCTGCCAGATCACTAAGTCTCTCCACAGAATTTTCAATTTAATTATTGACTCTTCATTCTAAGCAGCAGCACAGACTTGGCCGAGAGCTCTTCCCCTGCTGCTGAAAATCTCAGTATAAAACACAGCCTGTTTTCTGCCAGTTCTGAACTCATACAGACTTTCAGACTTTTTATATGTGATTTTGTTACCTGGCTGGAACTGTGTTTAAAGGGCCAGTGTGGTTTTCTTTTGTTTATGCAGTGCTGAAAATTCAAAATTATTATCGTGGAAAGATCTGACTTCACTAAGAGGAGCTGGCAAAGAAGATACGAGTTATTATAGTGGAAAATCACTTTAGAGTAATGTTAAAACGTACGTCTCGGTGTTTAGGATTTTGCAGCGCTTCAGGGTAGAATGTACTACACATATTAACAGCTTTTTTTCCTAAAACCAGGTTGGACAATTGTGTCAGGAATGGTTTAGGCATAGTGCCTCTTTTCTTGAGACAGGAAAATAAACCTGATCCCTACATTTCAACCGAGCTGTCTGTTCCTCTGCCACAGTCAATTAAGGTACAAGGTTGCTGAGGTGAGGACAACTTTGCTCAAAATTTCAAGTGCTTCACTTTGTTGAAACACTGTTTAGAAACACAGAAGCACAGAATCACAGGATATTCCAGCTCTGTTTTCTGTTATTCTTTGAGAGGTCAGTGATGAAGTTACTGCCTTTGTGCTTTTGTGCCTTTATGTCTTGCTGCCACTTAGGCTTTGATGGAAAGCTCAGGAAATACATGCAAAATTGCCCCGCTCTCTTCTTTCAGTTCCCTCATTAAAAATCTTTTTGCTACAATTTCCTCAAAAAGCACCTGTTTGGAGGTATGCTATGGCTGCTGACTATCATGCTGATCAGTGTTGCCTTACTGTTTTTAGGATGTCTTTTTCTGTATTCTGCTGATACTCTGCTCTCCTTTATCTTATGGTTTGATTGTGAATTCTTTAGGATTGAGACCATCATTTTTTCTTGCAGATTTGTTTAGCCCTTAGTGCAACTGAGGTCTTGGTCTATGAGCAGTGTGGGAATAAAAAGAATATGTTGTTTGTGTTGGTATTATTTTGTAGAAAATGTTGTGCAGGTTGGAATTTAGAGGCATTCGTTCTTCAATTTCTTATACACAATATCTTTTGCACTCGTCAAGAAACAGGAAATAGATAAACCATTTAAAAATAATGGAGCAGGATTAAAATGAACCCATCAACATCTTTTTTCATGCTGAACTGAGGCTTTTTATGATTGTCTAATATCTATTTCTAAAATAATGAAATATTAAAGATAATAAAAAGGGTGACAGATCATGTCCTTAAGTAATATTAAATGTATGTATGGGTCATGCCCTGTTAACATAACTCTACTGAAGTTACTGGAATAATTTAAATCTGCTGAAGGTCTAGCCTGGTGCATTTTTTTGCAGGCCATCGTGAAGGCCTTTGGGGGACAGCAGCTTCTTGTTTTGGTAAAGAAACTCACCTTTAAAAGAGTAGAATGATTAAAAGCATGTAATGGAGACTATTTTTCATCAAACAATGGGACTTATTAAATGTATTGGTCTTATAATTAAAGAAAAAATATATATGAAATTCCCTTAAAGTCAAATGGCAGCTGTGCTTAACCCCTTGTGTTCCTTCTGTTTACTGTGAGCTGAGAAGTCGGGGAGAATCTGAGCACCACTGGGAATGAAAGACATCTGACAGAGACTGGGGGGAAATATAGTAGCTGTGGAGCACCAGACTTGGGACAGGCCAGCTCAAGCTTTAACTTAGGTAACTGTAAATAAAAGCAATAGATTTGGGAGGAAGCATGTTTTTTATGGGTATTAAAAGCTTCATCAAGAAATGGAACTAGTCTGTTAAACTAGTGATCGCATGGACCTTGGGCAGGACTGACAAGACTCCCCAAGCACAAGGAAAGTGACGTGAAAAACTCTTTGCCAGAACTAGACTCCTTTTCTTCTCTCAAAGCTTTAAATTTTTTGCAGTATACTTGCAGGCTATTTCTGCTTTGTCAACTGCAGGAAGAAAAAAAGTACTTCCAAGCCTTATGGTTCAAAGGGCCTTAGTACTAGAGCTGGTCAAAACCTATTACTTGGAAAAAAGGGCAATGGTGGAAGGTTTCCTCTCAAAACAGCACTTTCTTAAAGAAAAATCTAAGTCTGACAAGGTGGTTATTTTTAATTTGAGGTTTTTTGAGCATGCTTAATTATAAGCAAAGTTATGGCACAGTCTGCTTTTGGTAGCATATGACTTCAATCCCTGTGTGTACATCATAAGTTATATATAAAAATTCTCATTAAAATCTCTCCAAGTGCATGTCAGGTACATGCAAGGGTATCGAGGACCTCTAGGTAAGGACATGCAGTAGAGATTGTCTATGTGAAAATTGTCTGCATAAAGAATAACTTTGGAAACCTGATTATCAGTCTGATCCACTGATAGTAATTATATATTTTCAAAATATGCACAATAGACCATGCAAAGCACTTACAAAAATCTGAAGTCTGCTGATGTCATCTTCAATAGGATGTTTCTATGTCATAAAACTCTTAAGGAAATAACTGTGATGGGGCTTGGATTTTTTGTATTGCTTTGGTTTTTTGGTCTCATTTGTAAATAAAGAGACTATATCCAAAACCAGGTGCTTAAAAATTAATTGTGATTCATGCTTCCAAAAAAAAAAAAAAAAAGAATATCTTGCTTATATTGAATAGAAGTGCCTACTAGGTTGCTGTAAAATGCCATCTGATAGTTACACAGTGCAGTAACAGTAGCTGTTGACTTGAGGACCTGCTCATCAATACACTTTGTGCTAGTCTACTCCCCAAGGCATCTGAGAATAAAATGTTGTTTTCCAAGTATCCCATGCAAATTAAGAAGTTTACTGTTTAACAAATTGAAAAAGGAATATATTGCAGCTCCTCCTACCTTTGTACTAAGAGTCTGTTATGGTCAGCAATTCTGTAGCCCATCAGTACCAACAAAACCACAGGCAGAGAAAAGTAAAAGCAAAAGTGAAAAAAAGTAAAATAAACAGATCCCAAACCATTCAAAGGCTAGCATTTTAAGATTGGGGTTTAAAGTCTGTATAGCACTAATAAACACTCTCTGTAGATTACGATACAGTAGTATGATGACCCCTTGTTGTCGTGGTTTGGGCTGGATTGGCCACCAAGGCAGACGACAGATGCTCTCCTCCACCTCTCTTCAAAGAGTGGCAGGAGAGAGAGACTTATGAGTTTAGAAGAAACTAAATTGCTTTAATGAAATATTAATAGTAGAACAAAAAGGAAATAATGAAATATATACAAAACCGTATCAAGCTCCCAGGATGACAATCACATCACCAGCAGGCACTGGGGAAGTCCCGGACTGGACTTAGCAATGGATCGGAGCTTGATTCTGGATCTGGATTCAGGATCAGGATCAAAGGCAGATGAACAGACAGAGTCCTCCTTGGACACTGGCCATTGAAGAAAGAGAGAGCTGACCCTTTGATCCCTCAGCTTTTATACTGAGCATGAGGCAGATGGGATGGAATACCCTGTTGGTCAGTTTTGGGTCACCTGTCCTGTCCGCTCCTCCCCGCAGGGGTGAGACCTCTATGCTTTTCCGCTTTTAAACTTCTTACCCACATTTTGTACTTAAGTGTCCCCACTGCTCCTGTCTGCATTACAGCTTCCCTCCGGCCAATTGCGAAGTTGAGATTCAAGCAGGTTAGATAATTTGCCCAAGGTCACTGAGAAAGTCAGACTGTGTCAGAGACATATAGGCTAACTCTAAGCTTTGAAACTATAGTTGTTTAACCGTTCTGTAGCATTGCTTTCAAATAATATGAATATCAACATTCCTTCCTGTAGTGCAGGACGTTTTAAGTCATACATGCATATAAATAATCATACACATATGCATGTAAATAGGTATTCAGATTTAAATGACAGTAAATATAACTGTCTTTGTTTTTCCTTTAGGGAATCTGTGAGAGACTGACTGTAAGTGGTGTGCCTAGGAGGAACCTTGGGCAGGTGCCTTCACAGTTAGGCGAAACCAGTTTCCATCTGGGTTGCAACAACAACCTGTGCTTCTGTTCCTAAAAAAAAAAAAGAGAAAGAACGATTTTCCTTGTAGTATTCCAGACGGGTCCTTTAGTGGTCATTGCATCTGATCAAGCTTCTCAGGCTCCTCTTCTGAATGATATCTGACTGCATTAATTTTCAACCAGTGTGTGGTAAAACCGAAGATATGATCCCATGTTCTTTGCAAACCTATAGGAATATCTATGCCTGAAATTCCCAGAGAATGACATCTCAGTTGTTAGGAAAACATTTGTATGGGGTGAATGAGGTAAATAATTTACAGCAATTAAGACAAATTTGGTAATAATAGTGATTTTATACTATCATTGACAATCTGGATTCGTTCTGGGTTTTGTTTTTTTAATTTAAAACTGTATTTTTCCTCCTTGACTTACTTCCCTTCTGCACATGCTTGCTTAAATATTTGTAACTTTAGCCTGTAAGTATGCCCAGCTTTTCTCTAGAGGGAAAAAATCTGTCTGGCAGACTAAATGCAATGATCATTATATTTAGGCTCATAATGAATTCACTTTAGTTGAACCAGTTTTAGTTTAATTTTGGGTTTTGATGGTTCAGATGACTTGATTGGACAAGGTGCATTAGAGACTTGAACTTTTACTGTGAGAATAGATGCATTAGACAATTTAAAAAGCTAAATATTAGACTAAATTGCTTTAATTCACTCACTTGCTATGCTCCTCTGATGAACCTTCTTGTCAGAAGAGAAGTGCTTCCAGGAACTGGAGACAAAAATAAGAGCAACTCCTAGTGACAGCTGGAGGTGATATTTTAGTTCTTTGTCATTTTTATAACTAAGAATCAGAATATCTGTTAAAAGCCGTATGAATTTATATGCGAGAGCTTTGAGGCTTCGGAAAGTCTTAGCTAACTGACTACAAAATAAGATGTTTGCCTGCTCCCACAACTCTGGTAGAATGGACTACTTGCATTCCTCTGTTGAGATCTTGTATAATTCCATTCATTACAATAAGATCATAAATTGCATACTTTTCATTATTTTTAGCAAATATCTAGCTCTGAGATAAGATTTCAAAAATGAAAATTCCTGCAAGTGATAATAAAACATAATCAGAAACATTAAAATATTATCCACCAATGTCCTTGGTATAAACTCTCCGGAGGCTGTCCAAGTGCCTTTATATTGTCATCGGTTGCTGAATTCTGTGAGTAAATGATAAATTTTTCCATGATCATTACGAATGGAAAACAGAGTGGTTTTGTACACATAAATGGTTCAGAAATGATATGTGACCTATTAAGAGCATTTTTAATCAGTATCCTCCGGTTGCTGAGGGCACTGCTAAATGAATGAGTTGCTTGATTATTGGAAGAACATAGGTGCCAGGAATGTGAATGCGCTACTTGGACCATGTCATGTAAATCTCATCTTGTTTTAGCCCCGTCCTCACATCATTAATTTTTAGCTTTATTATTAGATATTAGAGGAAATTGTATTTGTAATGTTCATGAAGGATAGAGGTGTTTACTGGGTTTTGATATGAAATGGCATTTTGTCTGTATTTTAATGGTTTAGTGAACTGTGAATCTTAGTGCTGGAAATTAAAGCAAATTGCAGCTCCATCAGGCAGATATCTCATATAGAGATGATTTTTATGTCTATTTAAATAGCAATGAAGCCATTCTCTTTTTGTATCATGATGCATTTCATGGAAAATGAGTACGTGTCTTACAGACATGCTGTCATACTCTTTCTGATGTTTTCACTCTGGTAAGTATTGGAATAGTAGAAAATGGAACCTCATCTTAGGGGATTGTGAGGTATTTCATGGTAGCACATCAATCTATCAGACACTTTCCAAGTTCAGAGAAGCCACTCAAAGAGCATTAATAATAATGTTTAAAGTATTATTGATAATATATACAGAGCTAGGCTATTGCAGTCCATCTGACCTAGGTGATGAATCCAGACACATTCAACAATGAACTTTGCCTTGTGATGTATCATACTGTAGTCAACAGCAGCTACAAGATGTCACATGAAAACAAAGGTGACAAAATAAGTCTTCTAGAAACTATGTTTAAGGCTACTTAATAGTCTGAGACTCACCCAGCCTTAGCAGGGTCTGAACAATATAAAAAGTGCTGCAGACCCAGATATTTTGACCAGTAAGGGCTGAAGAGATGCAGAACTTTTTCATTCTTTTTCAATGTCAAAAAAACCCTTTCTTTTCTGTCTTTCTTTTGTCTGGCTTTAGCTGCTTTGTCAGTTTCATTTCCCCTTGAGAATTTTGTTTAAAAACGTGTGCCTAAAGTTAAGCTCCCCTGAAGTTAGTTTTGTAACATTTGGACTTCTAGATCACTTTGGGGCAGGTTTCCCAAAGTATTTAGATTGTGAAAACTGCAAAGGGAAGCATAGTGGGATTTTCAGAAGCACTTAAACAGATAAGGCACTTAGCTCCCATTTAAATTAATTAGCTGGATTGAACAAGTTCTCCTTGGCACTTCTGAAAGTTGCACTGCTAAGTTTTTATGTCTACATAAAAAAAAATATGATTTTCAAAAGAGGCTGAGCATCCAGCAACTCCCTTTAAAGTTTATGACTATTACAGGTTTTCAGCAGTTCTGAAAATTATACAATGTCCCTGGGTCTATGTTCTCAAATGATCCTCCTTCGCTTTCCTGTGTCTTAACAGTTTCTGCTATCATTTATTGTCTAAAGTTAATCTCAGAGAAGAAGTGGGATCAATAGTACTGTAACCTAAGGACGGAAAAATAATGACATGGGGAAATCTTCTGCACGGGTTTGAGAAGCCAGGTCATTTGGTATATACATTCAGTCACTGAAAACACTGATAGAGCTTTAAGACCATTGTTGTAATTATGTGTTGTACTGGATTTCCTTATTGCATTTATATTATGCAAAATAATAGCTCAAAAATACATTACAAGTAAAGACTGCTGCAGGTTATGGATAGCTGGAAATGAACCAGATGACCAGAAGTAGCATGAATTTTCAGTCTTTAATTGCTGCATATATGGATACCCTTAGCAGACCTGTTTGGATGTAATAAAAGCAAGCAGTGCGCACTCTGAGGTATAGTTTCTCCTGCCCTTTACTCTGCCTCTATTACAGTAGTGTCTAAGTAGCTGTCTGAGGGTGTACACACATTAGCATTTTGGTTTCAATCAAGAGTCTGCTTTTGAAATGAATCTGCTAATTATTCCCATTTAGAACACTTGCGCATTGTGGAGTGGGTCTTAGGCTATGTGAACTGGATTGCTTTTGGCTGAAATGAAAACAGAAGATGTTTTCCAGAAGGACATCTAATTTTCTTTAATCATTACTAGGTGTTCAGCCCACTGAACTACATCCAAATTAGTTCAATATAACTTTCCTTCCCAGACTCTAATTTCAACTACTGACCAATGTGAACATCAAGTCCTCAGAGCCAACAGCTTTGCTCCACAGATCGGCTCTTACTGTGCCACGTAGCTTGTTAATGTAGCTGTAAACTGAGTTGTGAAGATGGTTGCGTTCATAGCAAAATCCCATCTTTTCACCCACTTCAGAGTAAAATCCTACAGTGCCAGAATTTTCTCAAATCTGCGAGTATCTTAAATCTCTCTCTCCAATTTCAAACACTGGTCAGTGATTCTTGGGAATATATGTTCTCTTTCTTGTTAGATAGACAACAAAATAAAAAACTCACAAGCAAGAACTCATAACACTTTTGTTAAGAGCTTTTTAAGAAATGTAGGTTAACTTAAATGCAACTGTGTGTTTTGCCTAAAAAATAATTCAAACAAGACAGATTGTAAGACATAACTTGTATACCTTGTAAAATGCACCTGCACCAGCCATTCATTCTGGTTATTTTCTACAATGATTTAGAAATTTTTTGTGCTTTGAGAGTCCATTCTTGTTTTAATCGTTCCCTTGCTAACAGGTAATAGTGCTTTTATTGATTATTTTTTTTTTTTTAAGACTCAAGTTTGTTTAGCTGGCAAGTTTTCCAACATTCATAACCCTGTATTGCCATGCTGGAAATTATATCTTGTGTAGTTTATGTGTCAGATATGCTAGAATAAAAAAAATAATATGAATCTTTACCAGTGACCTTCAGAAATATGAATTTATTATCAGTTGTTGCCACTGGGATGCGTAACCTGAGGCACTCTAATGGATTGCCAACCAGGAAGACTTTTTAAGCATGTTTTTAGCCAATTAAATCACCATCAAGACAAAAATATGCAAAATCATAAGTAGCTGTAAAATAAAAGTTGGATTTTTTTTTTTTTTATCAAGGTAGAAACTCTGAAAGACACAAAGGAATTCTGTGTACCTATCTAAGCCATGGATTCACAATACAGTAAATGTAGCTTTAGGATGCTTAATGCCAGATAAGAAACACTGTAGCCTCATGGTATTAAATGCTGATCTGGTATAAACTCACTCTGCTAGTTCAAATGTGTTAAAAATATTGGATACCTTAGCTTTATCCTGTCAGGCTTTCTGCCAGATGAGATATTGCCTGTCCACGCCATTCTGAGCGTATACTGGATCAGGCATTGTGTACTTTCCTGGAGATTCTGTCTTGTGTGCTATAATCCGGCAAATATGCAGTACTGTTCTCTTTTGAGTCATCCCAAACTTATCCACAGATCTGGATTAATGACCGTGGCCTCCTGTTGCCCCCATTATCATAGTATCTGACTAAACCACAAGCTTTGATGTATTTATTCTCTTAACAACACTGTGAAGGAGAATATGTCTTTGCTATCACACGGATTTCATCATAACATGTTTTCTCTCTTGTCTAGTAGATGAAACAGTAGGGGTTATGCAGGCTTTGAGAATTTCAGTGATTAAAACCGGGAGATTGTAACAGAGGTGAATATTTTCTTAGGATGTCAAGTGTTCTGCTAGGGCTCTATCAAAGCTGTTTCATGCAACTGGGTTACTCTTAGGGTTTTTAGGAAGCTAATTACTTAAATGATTTCCTTTTATATAGTCACTGGATGCTGCATTTTGTATAATTATCAGAGTCCTTGATATAAAACATGGTTAACTTCCGTAGATTCAGGACCGGTCCAAACCCCACTGAAATCCCTGGGTGACTCTAGGGATTCACAGAGCTGGTTGCATGAGCAAGTTTCATGTCTCTGTTATTGTGTGGTACCTTGTCTGCCCCTTTGAGTGGTGAATAACAGCAAAGTCTACACTGTGCAGAAGAGTGGACAGAGGAGACAAAGAGCCTGGCTGCTTGTTGCTGTTTTATTCACCTTGCGCGGTGCTGTAACCAGTGCTCCGGCTCTCTGAGGAAGGCAAATGAGGCCGGCAATGTTAAGTTGTGATTTTCTCTCAAATCTGTTGAAAAATTGGTGGAAAAATCAACTGTTAAGGCCAAAATTATCCCTCTCGATAAGCTGTCCTCATTCTGTCCTCCTCCAGAAGGAACTGAAAACATTCCTGACACGTGAAGTTTTGTTATTGCTGTTTCACTTATAAATAAAGCTTCCAAACGAATCGAAAGTGCTAAGTACTTAATAGACGAGAGCAAGGCAAGTCCTTTGTCCTTGAGTGCTTACCACCTAACAAAAGAATGAAAGGTGGAGCATGGGACCAACACAAAGTGATCCTGGTGCCTACAAGTAGCTCTTTGCTCCACGCACCGCTCTGGTTCACTCCGCGTGACCTCTGGCAGAACACGGTTTTACTAAGGGTGGGCTAAGGAGAGCTGGGACCAAATGGAGTGATAATTTTAAGCAGGAGATGCTTTAAATCCATGAGTTTCCTATTCAGATTTTATTTGAAGGGCATGCAGGAAGAATAGATAAGTGGATGAAAAAAGTGTATTTTGTTCATGTGCTGCTGTGGAGAAATCTGGGATTTCCAAAACAAGACTGCACCTGTTCTGTACGAGAAAAAGATCCTTGGACTTTTTAAATCAGGAGGACTAAGGTAGTAGCCATGACGTCTTTTTCCATTATTATTCAGAAAGCAGTTTATACTAGTTTTTATCTTCTAGAAATGTAAACAAAACACTTGTGCATTTCAAGACTTGGAAAATGGAAAAATATAAAATATCCACATTCGTGGAAGAGGTGGCATCATGGATCTTTCTTCTGGCACTTTTTGTTCTGCCACAGCTGATGCAAGGAGATTTTAATCTGTTTCTTTACTGTACCAGAAATTTATCTGAAACTCACATAGCTTTACTTTGTAATTAAATGTTTGAGACCTACTGGTATTTATATTTACATGTGATTAACTTTTAAAGCACTATGTACAGGTTTTTTTGCTTTTAAACTAGCCTGAAGTCAATAAATATCTTTACTGATGTCAATTTGGTCAGCAGTAAAGAGGTAAATAGAAACTAATGACACTCATCAAGCCTGTGGCATGAATGATTTATTGGACACAATCATTTAACACTTTTATAAAGTCAATACAAGGGAAAGAAACAGGTTTCTTATTATGGTAAACTGTATTTGTACTGTCAGCATGTAGTGATTTATGACAAACCTGTGGCTAGGATTAGGATATTATAAATGGGGGAAAACAGAAGGCTCATTAATTTTTTATACCCACAGGTAGAAGACATGCAGTGGGCTAATAGACAACACACTCACCCAGCATCTGTCTGCAGCCTGCCCTGTAAAGCCGGGGAAAGAAAGAAAACCGTGAAGGGAGTGCCCTGCTGCTGGCACTGCGAACGCTGTGAGGGGTACCATTACCAGGTGGATGAATTCAACTGTGAACTGTGCCCCATTAATAAGAGACCAAATGCCAACCGTACGGATTGCCAGCTTATTCCTATAATCAAACTGGAGTGGCATTCTCCTTGGGCCATCGTGCCTGTCTTCATAGCTATTCTCGGTATAATTGCCACCACCTTTGTGATTGTGACATTTGTCCGGTACAACGACACACCGATCGTCAGGGCCTCTGGACGGGAGCTTAGTTATGTGCTCTTGACTGGGATTTTCCTCTGTTACTCCATTACTTTTTTAATGATTGCGACTCCTGATACAGTGGTCTGCTCGTTTCGAAGGATCTTTTTAGGACTTGGCATGTGTTTCAGCTATGCTGCCTTGCTTACCAAAACAAACAGAATTCACAGAATATTTGAACAAGGTAAAAAATCTGTCACAGCTCCCAAATTTATTAGTCCAGCTTCCCAGCTGGTGATCACTTTCAGCCTCATATCCATGCAGCTTATTGGAGTCTTCATCTGGTTTGCTATCGATCCACCACATATCATCGTAGACTATGGAGAGCAGAGGACACTTGAACCAGAAAATGCCAGGGGAGTTCTCAAATGTGACATTTCAGATCTTTCTCTCATTTGTTCCCTTGGATACAGTATTCTCTTGATGGTCACATGCACTGTTTATGCTATTAAAACAAGAGGGGTTCCAGAGACCTTCAATGAAGCAAAACCCATTGGATTTACTATGTACACAACCTGCATAATTTGGTTAGCTTTTATTCCAATCTTTTTTGGTACGGCCCAATCAGCAGAGAAGGTAAGTGATGATAAGCTTGCAAATCAAATACTATCCTTTTTCAATTTTCATCTGTCAATACTTCTAGCACTTCAATATTTTCACTCTTACAAATAAGTAATTCTGAACGATAATTGCAAACAAACTCTCAGAATTCACAGGTAATAAATTTTATGATTGAAAAGGTATGTTTCCTATATTTTAACACAAGAAACTGAATGTGATTTTGGTACGGCTGGCATAATAATGTTGACATTTTCTCAATACATCCTTATACGATTGTTTCTTCTAACGTTTATTATTACCCTTCAGTGATGCTCTAGCCTGTTACATGAAACACTATAAATCTTTGTTATCATCCACAGATGTGGTAGAAATGAGTCAAGAGTCTAGGAAGATCAACTTACATTTGTCAAAAATAATGAAGAAGAATGCCTGGGCAGAATGAAAAGAATTACTTTTCTCTCTAGTTGACACACATAAATTTAAAAAAAAAAAAAAAAAAGGAGAAGTGAATGAAGTGTATGTAAAATCACATAAAGTGTAATGCACTAATTATTGTCTCAGAGCAAAAAGAAAATCTAATCTTTTAACGATAAATTAAATGTTGCGTACTTGGATATCTGTTATTCCTTGTTCAATTGACATGGATCTTTCCTGATATCACTTATGGTGAGCAGTACAAAACATGTCAGACATTTAACTCTCCTTCTCTCAGTTTTAATGGGAAGGCAGAGGTAAATGTCAACTGTGTGAGGTTTTTATCCAACTGATAGTGGTGAAAATGACAAGTTAGGTGGAAAGGAGCAATAATACCAGCATCAGTCTTCAAAACTGCAAATCTATGATGTTTGGAAAATCTTAAAAATGAGAAGTTAAAGTTATCAGTGTTGTATATAAACTCTTCCCCCTTTTCTTCTAGCAGATGTTTTTTATAATGTTTTAAAATATACATTTTAGTTTACTTGGAAAATCAACATGTGTCCACTTATAATTGTGCAAAGGTTTGACTTCTCTCTGGTTTAGAGCCACTGGTGCCTGCAGAATTAAAGAACATAGCTTGATAAAATAACTGTTAATTCAAGCAGAGGAATTGTATGGGGCACAGACAGAGGCAGAAAAACATTTTCCTCACTAAAAATTGAAGTAAGCAGGCTTGCTGAATTGGATCAGGCTTGATTTCCACGCCCTTTTGGATTAAGACCGGGGAAATGAGTACCAAGGTAATGGCATATCACAGATACAGCAAGTTAAGATAAAAAATCTTGTTTGATTTAGGAAAATGTGTTCAGGTGAATTGTATTTAAATTCTGACTTTTTTGTATGTGTAGGCTTAAGTCAGAAAAATACCTTGTTGCATAAATATGTGGTGCTTTTTGTTTTAACAGGTTGGACCAGTCAGTTTTATGGCAAGTGCCTATAACAAAAGAAATGTATTTCTGAGTATTGAAACACAGAAAATATTACTTGACTGGCAACTATGCAGTGAGTTTTGATTTACACCATTGGTTCACCTCAGCTTGTAGTAAATTATTTGGTTTGACCTCTAAAGATAAGACTAATGAACACCTCTTTTGCATTTCTTTTATCAAACCCCAGACTGAACACACATATTATACAAAATTGCACAACTTCTAACACTAAATTTCACTTGTTAGTTGCCTTTTTTTCAAAATGATTTGTTATTCTTCAGATAGCGACTTTCAGGAGGAAAAAACCCAAATTAATATGCTAATACAGGAGCTCTGTAATTCAAATAATTCTTTTCACAGTGTTTCTACTTTTTTGCTGCAAATAAAAACATGTTTCTAAACACAGTCTTATAGACATCATCATAATAGTTTATGTATTCATACAGTTAAATTGCTTGTCTGAATAGGACAAAAATATAATATCTTATTGCACTCATATATACATTGTCTGAATAAACTCAAAGTTACTTGTAGGTTTCTCAGTTAATGCATAACACCAAAAGAAGCATTTTAAAAATAAACTAATATGTTATAGAATGTCTTATTTGTAATTCACTATTACAGTCTTTTTTGAGGATGAAAGAAACGAAAGAGAAAATGAACTTCAACAGACTTTTCTTAGGTGCTTACTCACTTTGCAGTTGATTTTAGAATCCTGAAATTATTTTTTTTGTGGCTTGATTTTGTTCAGGGAGAATGGACTAATAAGATGGGGAACTTAAAGTACTATTTAAAGGCAATGGTCCTTTTCTGAAATGTTGACTGTAATAAAATTAACACAGCATTCAGTACAAGCCAGGTGTACTTCCAACTAGCAATTCATTAAACTACTAGCTTTAGACACACTTCTGTTTGAATAAAGAGTAGTTAAAACTTCTCCAAAATTTTTTGAGGAACTTCTGTTTTCCTAAACATTAGTAGTGCTTACAACAACAGGAGATGTCATCATGAATTTTTTGAAAGAGAGGTTATGTTTACTTAATTAACTATTCCATGAACACAGATTAAGTAGAAACGGTATTGAGAAGCTTTTGTTTTCATTTTGCTGTCAAAATATTTCCACTGATAAACAAACAAAAAAAATTAATGCTAAAACCAGGTGTCTAGATCCAAGCCTCATGGAAGTGTTACCTTTGCATTTAGTGGCCTTGGGATTGATTCCCAAAAGTGTAAATTTGCTAAGAGATTCTGGATAGAACCTAGAGGAGTATAAGCCTGTACAGTTGGCACCAGTCCATAAATTGAGTGTTCATGGCCATCAAACTTCAAATATGTGTGATGAAGGGCATGTAAATACGCATAAGTACTTTTCTGCAGACAGACTGTGAATCTTGCTGACATGTTCTTGCTGTGAAGCCCAGCATGGGAAACTCCTCTGTACCCACTGTGCATATGAGGAACCTTGGGTCTCTAGCTGGTTAATACAGCTGAGTTCAATGCCTGAATTTCCATGGTGTGACACATCCACAAGAGAAAACATGGTAAAAGTTAAGGTAACTTGACAAGACTCAGTGGGAATATGTTGATTTATAGTCTTGACATTTTTAACATTTTTAACAGTCCTTTATAACAGACACTGCTTCTACTCATATATATTATCTCAGTTTACATGTAAGTTTAACACTAATACAAAATTGAGAAAACTACTATATAACATTCAAGAAATTAAAAATAATATTTATCTATGGACAATTAACAAAAGGTTAAAATACCAGTCCAAAATAACCTTGCATAACACAAGCTCAGTGTCTTTTATGGAACTCTCTGTTTATTGTTTGTCCTTAATCTCAAGCAGCAGAATACAAAACATGCCATTTTTAGATTGTCATTTTTACAGATGTTCTGCAGAGAACAATAGGAGCATTGACTTCAAGTCCTGTGTGATTTTGTTGTTTAATTCATGATTTTGTCCATTCACGATCAAACCTGTTTTGACAGCTGCTGCTTTATGAAAGGAACTTGCTACAAATAGTTAAATTACTCCAGTGCGTCATTGAACTGAATGAAAAATGTATCCCTAAGACATAAAACACCAATTTTCTAACACTTGTGTAAATGTCAGTAAGGTGCTTTTGAGGCAAAGGAGTGATATTTTGTGAGAAATCAGAAAGCATTCTGTGAATATAGCCTTCATCTATGTTATGTGTGTGTACGTGGCAAAACACTGAAAGTATTGGGATCATCTGGAATAGAGTTGTCTGAAATGTCATGATGATTGGAATGCCACAGAAAAAAAGACTGAATTTAGCCGAGTGATTAAAACAGATGTTTAATGAACCTCTGGGTAAAAGTAAGTTACAATGGCAGACTGCACAAAAACCAGCTGAGGATAGATGGCTGTCTAAAGTACATCCCTGTTTGATAAAATGAACTTTTTTAATTTCCTTCCTTTTAGCAGTTTTGACAGGTGGGTGAATCATGTTCATTCACAGATAATAAAGACATCATTTATTATATTAACCTGGAAATACTTTGTTTCGAACAAGAAGATAAATACTTGTCCCTTTACTGTGGAAGAAAAGAGGTTGCACTTTCTGGAAAGAAAAGAGGACCATAAAAAATGCTCAATGATTTCTTCCTTCTCCTCCCACTGGAAGCAATTGCAAGGTGTAATAAGGCAGATAAATTTAACGTATTTCTAATTATTCTGTCAAGTTTGAGCTCTCTTTTCATGACTGCAATAGAGGCAAAACAATTTGTAATACATGGTAGAAATCTTCCCATAAATTATTATCCTTATGATCTTACTATTCCAGCTGTTTTCATCCGAGATTTACTGATGATGTGGATCTTATGCTTATATCCAGCTGTTTGTTAGTAACACTAAAAGAAGGTAGAAACAATTCTAAGAGTATCCCGATATTAATTTGACTTGTAAACTACTGTTGTCGTCGTCAAGTGGAAGATGTTCAGTTCTCAGTGGCAGGGAGAGGTAGTTCCATCAGTCTAGTAAGGTATGTTCTTTAGCATAAAAAAACAACTACAATGACAATTCAAGTAGAAGCCCCTTACTTCCTCCACTTTCTATGAAATTTATACAAATCACCTTTTTGTGGTGTGTGTTTATGTTATGAATTTTTGGCTAAATGTATTCCTGTGACATCTTACTGATGCCTCAGACTGTGTTAATGAAACAGACTGCACTGAGCCTTTTCTTCACCTCAAAGCATTCTTTTCTAATCCTGATCATATTCAGAGATCTAGCTCTGCAGGTAGTCCATGCAATACACATCACAGGAAAAAGCCCAGAAAAACAACTTCTCGTGTTAAAATTTCTTCCATTTTATGCATAATCTTTGGCTTGATCAAAATAGAATCTTTAGTGCCAACACTGTGCATAGCATGAGAATTAATCTGAGGGATATTTGGAACAGTTCCTAATTGTCATTATTATGGGATACAAAGTTAGAAGACCGTTGAAGCGATACTTCTCACATTCAGCAGTTTGTCATTGTTCAAAAGTCAATTTCTGTGCTATTGCTGATGTTTATAGAATCTTTAGAATATGGGAGGACCTGCAGGACTATCAATACTCTAGTTTTTGCATGTTTTGGAACATGGAAAATTAGATAAAAATCACCACGTTATCCAGTAGAAATATCTCTCCCTCTCACTGGGAAGTGTAGTTAAGACAGGAGAAGCTTTCTCATTTCATATTTTTCCAAGTGTAAATATTTCACAAGCTAAATTATTTCTAAATTTGATAATTTCCTAGGATTTGTGACCTAATCCTTAGCAGAAATTAGGATTTTGTTGTTCTGCTGTAGAAGCGGAGTGGGAAAAAAGATGTGAACAAGAGTACAACTGAATTGCAATTTATTGCCCAATCTTTCCTTCTGTGAGGGAAGTTCCTCACTCCTTCCTTATTCATTCCTAAGACAGCATGTTTCCCTCCAGCTGCTGGAGATATTGAGTGCAGTGCAGGTCATGGACATTGCTGGGTCCACCTGTTGGCTGAACAAATAATGGCTGCAGCAGCCCCACAAATCTCTCCCCAGCCTTCCATGAGCTGGTGCAAGAGGACAAAGGAGTGGTCATACTTCTCCAGTGTGTCTGCGTAAACTGCAAAAGGCACCCCTAATGAGAAATCAGTTAAATACAGAGATCCTCTTTTCTTTCAAAAGTCACTTTGTGGGAACCCATTCCAAAAGTTGTTTCTTAGGAAAAGCTTCCCTGTTCCCACTAGAATCACAAGTGAAAATTATGAAAAAAGTTTATTAGTTAATAAATGAGACAAAAATGATGGATTGGGTCATTTAAAATATTGTTGGCATTTAGAAAGCTTTTTTTCAGTTTCAACCTTTTCTAGCTTTTTAAGCAGAGCAGTTTTGATATTGAGAAAGGATATTTTCTCAACTTTTTTCCCCCTCAATTTTCTCAACTGTTTCCAATGTCTTAAACAGAAGAATGTCTGAACTGACCCTTAACTGTAAAGCCAGACTTGCATATAAAAAAACATTTATCAAAACATTTCTGACCGTCTTTCAGGCCAAGTACTGACTTTCTTAGAAATTAAACTATACTATAATTATCTAAACTGCATTAGATTAACTAAGAAATCAGAAGGGATTACAGTAGTCAACCAAGTCAGTCTCTTGTGCAGAAAGATACCTTGAGCTCTTTTCACTTGGATGCTGTTCAGACTCATTTTGGTAATTTAAGATAGTAGTATTCTTTGTTAGCTGCTTTGCTCCAGAAGTGAATGATTAGAGGGAAAAGAGGCAAGGCTCCCAAGTTCTTTCAAGCTGTTTTGAGGTCAAATGCATCTGCAACCATTTGTTGAAACCCCCTTGGACTGAAGAGAAAAGGTCCCTCTACTTCTGCCTGCTTATGACATGTAGGTGTGACCTGCTTAAAGTGCATGAAAGCTAGGGGGAATATTTCTTTCAGACTGTGCTACCCACTCAACGAAATCTTGTGGAGGGCTGAATGCAGCTACTTTTTAAAATTCTAGCCCCTGTTTAGATTTTTTGTTATTCATCATAGTGTGTACCCGAGTTTCAGCAAGTGTTCCTCTTGCTGAATGAAGGACTTTATGCAAAGCTAATGTATACGTAATTTTAAAGACTCAGCTTCATTGTTTTAAGATATGCCTACAGTCTTTAGGTTGTAATTTCATTTCTCTGTTTACTTTAATATTAATTAAGCTACTAGCTTTTAAAGTATGCACACTGAGCACTGATTTTAATTTTAAGGTTAATATGAGGTATCAGGAAGAGAGAAAATGCCAGCTTCTCTAAGAAAGAAGTGGATTTTTTAAATAAATTATAAAGCCATTTTTTTCAGTTCAGTTTCAGACACTCATGTGTGCACCTGAAGGTTGTATACCCTGTTCTTTCTGCATGGTTGCATGTCTGTTCCAGTATGAGCATTGAGCTGGCATACCTAGTTGTGTGGATTGAAGAGATGTGCACCTGTCACATAATGGAAAACACTGGCGTTTTGCTTGTTTGACATGTTTGCTTCTGGCTTCATGATGAATGATAGCTTCAGGGTCTTTGGGAAAGGAACAGACAGGAAAGACCTGCCAGAAAAATTAAATTAGCCTGTGATCTGCTTACTGCTCTGTCCTGGGGAATATCAGAGAGTTGGTAAGAGGTATACAGAGAAGGAATGCTTACCGGAGAACTTTAAATAGACCTTTTTGGCTACTTGCTAGCTTCTGTGATAAGTACCTATTTTCAACTGAGAAGCAGAAACAATTTTGTGAAGCACAGATAGCTAAATAACTCTGCGATCTTCATCTAATTTTGAAAAGAATAATCAATAGTCACAGAGGGCAGTTTGTGGAAGACTACGAATGTTTCACAGGTATAATCTGGAAAAAAAATCATACCTTATCTACTGTATTTCCAGAAATCAGATTCACCTTATAAAAATGTTTATCTTTTAGCTCTGATTTGTACAGTGCCAAAAATATGGTTGTCTTCAACACGTGCAGATAAAGAGAAATCCTTCCAGTTGTATTAGACGATCTTTGCACAGTAAGAAAGAGATTGCTCATTGGAACTAAGATGTTATAAAGTGTCACAGTTGTGTTTCATCCACAAGTGTAATTGTGAGATGGGATCCTCTATGACATTATTATGCACAGGACAGCATCAGAGTCACTGATGATTTTGCATAAAAATAAAAAGTAGATAATACATCTTAAAATTTATCAGCTGCTTCATGCCCTGATGGTCAAGCACTGACAACTGGTGCCCAGCCACACTGCATCTGAAGAGGACCATGAACAGTTTAACAGTTCATTAAAAGCAAGTATATTTCTTTTGATCAATTGCAAACCTTTCTGTATGTGACAAGAATGGATTTGGGGATTCAAGCGATGTATGTAAAATGTTGCATCATGGGACCTTATAAAAAAATGCACTGAGGCAAATGCAGCTCCTGCATCTCGTTTTGTATTCAATACAGTCCATCTGCATTCAGAATGAAGGGATATGTAGCAATTTTTGGGCTCAGATGCCTAATAAAAAGCTCATCCTCACAGAAGTATATATGCCTGAAAACCCATTCAGGTTTCCATTTCAGACTTAAATCTGGTCTCAGATTGAGACCAGAGCAGGCTGATGTGTTGCTGACCAACAAATGTTTCAGTGAGTAGCTCCAGTGCTGCCCTGTAGCCTGACAGGATCCCATTCCTTTCAGTCATTGCTTCAAAACACATTGCTTCCCATCCTGGACTTCAGGAGAGCAGACTTTGGCCTCTTGAGGCATCTGATTGGTAGGGTACCATGGGATAAAGCACTGGAGGGGAGAAGGGCCCAAGGAAGCTGCTTATTATTCAAGGATCACCTCCTCCTAGCTCACAAGTGATGCATCCCAACAATGAAGAAGTCAGGCAAAAAAGCCAGGAGACCTGCATGAGTGAACAAGGAGCTCCTGGAGACACTCAAAAGCAAAAAGGAAGCCTACGGAGGGTGGAAGCAAGGACAGGTAGCCTGGGAGGAATACAGAGAAACTGTCTGAGGAGCCAGGGATCAGGTTAGGCAAGCTAAAGCCCACATAGAATTATGTCTGGCCAGGGACATCAAGGGCAAGAAGAAAAACTTCTGTAAGTATGTCAGTGATAAAAGGAAGACTAGGGAAGATGTGGGCCCACTCAGGAAGGAAACAGAAGACGCAGTCACCTGGGATATGAAGAAGGCTGAGGTACTCAATGACTTTTTTGCCTCAGTCTTCACAGGCAAGGGCTCTAACCACACCAGCCAAGTCACAGAAGGTAAAGACAGGGACTGGGAGAATGAAGAACAACCCACTGCAGGTAAAGATCAGGTACGAGACCATCTAAGGAACCTGAAGGTACACAAGTCCAGGAGACATGATGAAATCACTCTGCAGGTCCTGAGGGAACTGGCGGATGAAGTTGCTGAGCTGCTTTCCATTATATTTGAAAAGTCGTGGCAGTCTGGAGAAGTTCCCACTGACTGGAAAAGGGGAAACATAACCCACATTTTCAAAAAGGGAAAAAAGGAAGACCTGGGGAAATACAGGCCAGTCAGTGTCACCTCTGTGCCTGGCAGGATCATGGAGCAGATCCTCCTGGAACTCTGCTAAGGCGTGTGGAAAATGAGGAGGTGATTGGTCACAGCCAACATGGCTTCACCAAGGGCACATCATGCCTGACAAATTTGGTGGCCCTTTATGATGGGGTTACAGCGTTGGTAGATAGGGAGAGAGCAACTGACGTCACCTACCTGGAATTGTGCAAAGCGTTTGACACTGTCCAGAACTACTTTCTTGTCTCTAAATTGGAGAGACATGGATTTGATGGATGGACTACTTGGCGGATAAGGAACTGGCTGGATGGTCATACCCAAAGGATTGTGGTCAACAGCTCGATGTCCAAATGGCAAGCAGTGACAAGTGGCATTCCTCAGGGGTTGGTACTGGGACCAGTGCCGTTCAACATTTTTGTTGGTGACATGGATGTTGAGATTGAGTGCACCCTCAGCAAGTTTGCCTACAACACTAAGCTGTATGGTGCGGTTGACATGCTGCAGGGAAGGGATGCCATCCAGAGGGACCTGGACAGGCTTGAGAGGTGGGCCTGTACCAACATCATGAAGTTCAGTAAGGCCAAATGCAAGGTTCTGCATGTGGGTTGGGGCAATCCTATGCACAAATACAGGCTGGGCAGAAAGTGGATCAAGAGCAGCCTGAGGAGAGGGACTTGGGAGTGTTGGTGGATGAGAAGCTCAACATGAGCTGGCAACGTGTGCTCACAGCCCAGAAGGCCAACTGCATCCTGGGCTGCATCAAAAGAAGTGTGGCCAGCAGGTCGAGGGAGGTGATTCTGGCCCTCTGCTCTGCTCTTGTGAGACCCCACCTGGAGTACTGTGTCCATCTCTGGAGTCCTCAGCACAAGAAAGACATGGACGTGTTGGAGCAGGTCCAGAGGAGGGCCATGAAGATGATCAGAGAGCTGGAGCACCTCTGCTATGAGGACAGGCTGAAAGAGTTGGGGTTGTTCAGCCTGGAGAAGAGAAGGCTTTGGGGAGACCTTGTAGCAGCCTTCCAGTATCTGAAAGGGGCCTACAAGAAAGCTGGAGAGGGACTTTTTACAAGGGCATGTAGTGATAGGACAAGGAGTAATGGCTTCATACTGGAAGAGGGGAGATCTAGAATAGACATTAGGAAGAGACACTGGAACAGGTTGCCCAGGGAAGTTGTGGAGGTCCCATCCCTGGAAGTGTCCAAGGCCAGTTTAGATGAGGCTTTAAGCAATCTAGTCTAGTGGGAGTTGTCCTTGCCCATGGTAGCGGGGTTGGAACTAGATGATCTTTAAGGTCCCTTCAAACCCAAACCATTCTATGATTCTATGCAAACAATGAAGTGACTTGCACTTTATAAATTCTTAGGTTCCTGGAGCATTGGAAAGGCTGGTTTATTTTGGATAAAGCAAAATTAGTGATAACACAAACTGTATAGAAAATATCTTTAAGCAAATTTATCACTTACTGAAAATGGAATTGAATATGTTTGTAAATATACAGGAAGAGGGATTTTTTTACAGTTAAGTATATGATAAAATGACACTGGAAAAAATATATGTATGAGTAATAGAAAGTTAATTGTGACTGTCTTTTATACTTTCACTCTTGTTAAGAAAAACAACAGAAAATCTTTAAATAGAACACTGTTTAGAAATTGGGTTGGAACTCTTTCTGGGATGGTCTTGTGAGACTTGTAGTTGCTAGCTCCTGCCAAGTTGGAAGCAGTACAAAAATAGCCTTTGTTGTAGCTTTAATAGTGCTTCTACCTTACGAAAAAGAACTAAACACACGTATGAAAGACAGAAGAAACGAATTAAAGAGGCTTTTAGCTTAGCTTTGAGTAGATATTCAGCTTCTCATCTTTCTTATATCCTACTAAAATAATTCCAATTTTGCATAGGTTTCATAACGCTATCAAGATTTTGATCTTACAAATATGATAAAATGCTGTAGACTGTAAATTGCCATGCATAGGCTGAGCCTCAATAACAGTGCGCGTAACAAGCTTATCACATACCACATATCACAGAATCACAGAATGGCAGGGGTTGGAAGGGACCTCTGGAGATCCTCTAGTCCAACACCCTTGCCAAAGCAGGTTCACCTAGAACAGGCTGCACAGGATGGTGTCCAGGTGGGTTTTGAATATCTCCAGAGAAGAAGACTCCACAACCTCTCTGGGCAGCCTGTTCCAGTGCTCTGTCACCCTCAAAGTAAAGAAGTTTTTCCTCATGTTTGGATGGAACTTCCTTTGTTCCAGTTTGTGCCCATTGCTCCTTGTCCTGTTGCTGGGCACCACTGAAAGGAGCCTGGCTCCATCCTCTTGATACCCACCCTTTAGATATTTATAAGCATTGATGTGACCCCCTCTCGTTCTCTTCTCCAGGTGAAACAGACCCAGGTCTGTCAGCCTTTCCACGTAGGAGGGATGCTCCAGTCCTCTAATCATCTTCATAGTCCTCCACTGGGCTCTCTGCAGTAGTTCCTTGTCTTTCTTGAACTGGGGAGCCCAGAACTGGACCCGATACTCCAGATATGGCCTCACCAGGGCAGAGTAGAGGGGAAGGATGACCTCCCTCGACCTGCTGGCCACGCTCTTTTTAACGCACTCCCAGATCATGGAATCACGGAATTTTCAGAGTTGGAAGGGACCTCTAGAGATCACCTGGTCCAACTCCCCTGCTGACGCAGGAATGCCTAGAGCACATTACTCAGGACTGCATCCAGGCGGGTCTTGAAAACCTCCAGAGAAGGGGACGCCACAGCCTCCCTGGGCAGCCTGTTCCAGTGCTCTCTCACCCTCACCATAAAGAAGTTTTTTCTTGCGTTTGAATGGAACTTCCTGTGTTCCAGCTTGTGCCCGTTGCCCCTCGTCCTGTCACTGGGAACCACTGAAAAGAGTCCATTGGCCTTCTTGGCCACAAGGGCACATTGCTGCCTCATGGTCAACTTGTTGTCCACCAGGACTCCCAGGTCCCTCTCTGCAGAGCTGCTTCCTAGCAGGCCAACCCCTAACCTGTAGTGGTGCACAGGATTATTCCTCCGCAAGTGCACTACCCTACACTTGCTCTTGTTGAATTTCATTAGCTTCCTCTCCATCCAACACTCTAGCCTGTCCAGGTTTCGCTGAATGGCAGCACAGCCTTTTGGTGTGTCAGCCGTCCCTCCCAGTTTTGTGTCATCAGCAAACTTACTGAGGGTACACTGTCCCCTCATCCAGGTCATTGATGAATATGTTGAACAAGACCAGACCCAGTACTGACCCCTGGGGAACACCGCTAGTTACAGGCTGCCAACTAGACTGCGCTGCTGATGGCAACCCTCTGAGCTCTGCCAGTCCGCCAGTTCTCAATCCACCTCACTGTCCATTCATCTAAACCCACGCTTCCTAAACTTACCTATGAGGATGTTACGGGAGACAGTGTCAAAAGCCACATCTGGAACTTCATTCATGATCAGCCCCTAATCAAAACCATATTACCCTGTATTTCCTTTAGACTAATAACATTTTCAATGACAGTTATGATAATTATAATTTATATAAAGCACTGTAAGTTGATGTGTATTTCAGCCCCTGGTTACCATTTTGTTGTTTGAGAATTGTCAGACATCCAATAAAAATACAAGATCCAGCCCAGAAAATTAATTAGATATAAGCCCAGTAAAATTTGTAACAGATTTGATAAATATAATAAAAGTCTAAAATTTCATGTAGGGGACAGTGAATGTTAAATTCATATCTTATAAAAATTGAAATTATAAGAACCAGAAGATGATGGAAGTCTGATTTCACACAGACTAGTGAGCTTTATGCTTACTTTTAAAAAGCAAAACTAAATCTATTATGGCAATAAATCTTTAATTAGATTGTTAACACTGAATATGTACGTAAGTGTGTTTGTACAAATATTTTATTTTACATAATTGTAAGCTCTTTCTTGCATTGAAACAGAATAATTAGTTTAAAAGGCCAAACAAAAGCATTAATTTCAATACATATATGAGTACCTTCCACAAAACAAAGACTTTAATTGGTCATATGCATCTATTTTTTTGAACGCCCATTTTTCTTTCAGTTTACAGTGAAGCTTCTTAACAAAGGAAAAAATGACAATAGAGAGATCCATGTGAGCTAAGCCAAGAAGGTCAAAATTTAACAGTAGCAGAATGTTATCTTTTTTTCTAGTAATCCAGCTAAAAACAGATTAATTATGAAATATCCTCTTAACTTTAGGCATGAATTTTCAGTATGTACATACAGTTTGATTTTTTTCTATTCCTATAATGGTGCTTTCCAGACTTGAGAGTGATTTCATAATCAGTTGGTTTACCAAAAAAGTGACCCTAACAGAATGGTCAGATACTTGTTTTCATGATGATTATCAAGGTCATGTTTATTTGATATTTTGAAATGTATGGATGGGATTAAAGTGATATTATCAGGCTCATTGAGATAGAACAGACGACACAGCACCCACATAAATATTTTTTTTTTACAGAAAATTTCCTTCTCTCTACCCCAGTACAATAAGAATAGCTGAACAATGAAGGGAAGAAAGGCACAGGGCTTCATTGTCCTTTAACTCCACTGAACTCAGATGGAATAACAGCAGGTATTCACAGGTATTATGAGTGCCATTCAAACAGGTACTGCACAACATTTCCAGATTACAAAACAGCAAGGTCAGAAGGAGATTAGGAGAGAAGCAGGAAACTACTTAGAAGACAGTGTTTAATAGCAAATATAGGAAAAGATTTTTAGCTCTGAAGCTGAGGAACACATGACATTTTGCAAGTGTCTTTTCTAGTAAGCTAGCACTTGTAATTGAGTGAGGTATAGCAGAAGAGCTCACAGCAGGCAGAGCATCTATCTCCTAATCTAGTCATCAAAAAGACACAGGCAAACCAATGCGGCGTGATACAGAAATTGGTCCCAAAGCCCAAAACTACTTTTCAAATGGTCTCTGTAAGGGAATTGTTTGCACCATATGTTTTCCTTAAAAGCTGATCTACTGAAATGATGCTTTAGAAGGAGAAGTCCTATACATACAATGCAAATTATGGTACCGTCTGAAACAGCTTCCTCCAGAACCCATCACCTTCTTTCCCTTTGAGCCACCAAACTGCATAGAATTTTATTGACCTACAGAGATCACATATCTCCATCAAAGCTTCCAGATTTCCAAGTTGGAAATTTCTCTGCTGTTCCCTCCGCACTATTTGCCTTGTCAATGAGGCTTGTAATTTCCTTGTTTCCATCCACCACCAAAGCCATAACCTTTGTCCTTATCAACCTTCATTTCTTGCTACTGTTTATATCCTCCTTTCTTTTTTGCCTATTTGCTTACTTTATAATTTGTCCAAGATAGAACAGTCATTCCAGCCAGTGCCACTTTTTTTTCATGCTATCTGAAATCCTAGTTCTTTTCTGTGTGACTTAGTACTTAGACCCTGCACTTATCCCTGTGTTTCTTCCTCCTCTCCCTCACTGACATTGATGTTGGCTTTTTGGTAGTGGTGTTTGTTACTTTCACTCTTAAAATTAGCAAAATTTTATTGTGACTTCTGTATAAAAAATTATCTTTCTTTCTTTCTTTCTTTCTTTCTTTCTTTCTTTCTTTCTTTCTTTCTTTCTTTCTTTCTTTCTTTCATCCGACTACATCCAGCATTCTCAAATCTATCCAAGTTTTAGTTCCTTTGTTTAGGGCTCCATTTCTGAAAGATTCAGGTAAAACCACAATCCAGTTCAAGTAAGTGGAAGTTTTGCCAATAATGTCAAGAAACTTTTGATATTACTGCCCCAACTGCTACTAACTCTTCCTTTAATCCTTCCTCTATATGTATCCTATCTATTTTCCAAGCTGCTAGAAACTTTTCTAAAGAGATCTGTGTAAGTCACAATTTTGCGCATGTATGTTATATAAGAACATAAATGGGGAATTTGACACTGTATTTTGCATTGTTTATCTTGAATAATAATCACATATGATGGCTTTATCTTGAGCTGACTATCCTGTACTTTTGTGTAGTTTTACCAAACAGCTCTATGTGTGTTTGAATTCTCCTGCACACCAGGAGAATGGTATAAAAATACACTGCAGGCAGGTCTGAGTTTCTAAACATCCAAAACAGGGAAAATGCTAAATGCATTATGTCCTTAAACAGTCTCATACATTGCTTTACTGCTACAGTAGAGGTTTGTAAGCATGAAGAAGGCATAGATGTAGGAGAGAGAGATATGTGCTGTGTTTCCTTCTGTCTCACAGGCAGGGATGTAAGAAGCAGACCTCGTTGACTAAATGTTTCCTTTATCGGTCTTTCTCTTTGTACCCATGTAGCTCTGTATGGTACTTGGGCAGGCTTCATGCTAGACTGTGGGCTAGGGGCAAGCACTGTCAGCCGGCATTGCTCCAACTGCACTTGCTTCGAGAAGGTGGTTCAGAGCCAGACATCAGCAAGTTCGCTGATGATACCAAACTGGGAGGGGGGGCTGACACCTCAGAGGGCCGTGCTGCCATGCACCATGACCTGGACAGGCTGGAGTGCTGGGCAGAGAAGAATCTAATGAGGTTCAACAAGAGCAAGTGTAGGGTTCTGCACCTGGGGAGGAAGAATGCTAGGCACCAATACAGGCTAGGGGTGGACCTGCTGGAAAGCAGTTCTGAGGAGAAGGATCTGGGGGTCCTGGTAGACAGTAAATTATTCATGAGCCAGCAATGTGCCCTTGTTGCCAGGAAGGCCAATGGAATCCTGGGCTGCATAGGGAAGAGTGTGGCCAGTAGGTCGAGGGAGGTCGTTCTCCCCCTCTGCTCGGCATGGGTGAGGCCACAACTGGAATACTGTGTCCAGTTCTGGGCTCCCCAGCTCAAGCGGGACAGGGAACTTCTGGAGAGAGTTCAGCGTAGGGCAACAAAGATGACTGGGGGATTGGAGCACCTCCCTTATGAGGAAAGGCTGAGAGAGCTGGGACTCTTTAGCCTGGAGAAAAGACTGAGGGGAGACCTTATTCTTGCTTCTAAGTATGTAAAGGGTGGGTTGAAGGAGGATGGAGGCAGACTCTTTTCAGTGGTTCCCAGTGACAGGATGAGGGGCAACAGGCACAAGCTGGAACATAGGAAGTTCTATTCAAACACAAGAAAAAACTTCTTTATGGTGAGGGTGAGAGAGCACTGGAACAGGCTGCCCAGGGAGGTTGTAGAGTCCCCTTCTCTGGAGATTTTCAAGACCCACCTGGATGCAGTCCTGAGTAATGTGCTCTAGGCATTCCTGCGTCAGCGGGGGAGTTGGACTAGATGATCTCTAGAGGTCCCTTCCAACTCTGAAAATTCCGTGATTCTGTGATTCCGTGATTTTAGTATCACAGCCAGGCATTTTAGCAGTTGACTATATCCATCTTCTCTCAAGGTCACCAGAATATACAAGGAAATGGCAAAACTGCAGTTGAACAGGCCCCTTCTGTGTGACATAAGTTAACATGGTTTCTATACCTGTCTGCTGGAAAAAGTTTTTTGTATTTCAAAACACTGACAGTAGGCTGAAGTTCTACTCTGGAGAGATTTTTTTTTAATTGCAACAAAGAGATTTTTAAGTGCTGTTGTTTTCATGTTACAGAATGTACTTGTACCTTGCAGAACACTGTTTGACTATAAGCGTAATTAATAATTTCTGTCTCCTATACATGACTGAAATAAAGGCTTTTGTAAAATTATGCTAGACTTCTTATCTACAGAATAAGGATGGTTAATCCTGATTTTAATTTTGTCTTTCAAATACTAACACAAGCTCTTTGGGCCTCTTTGCCCGTGGGTGAGCACATATTCCTCTTAAAGAAGTTGTGCACACACATTGACAAAAGACTAGACCCCTATGGTTGCAAAATGAAACTGTGGGCACCTCTCCAACACATGTAATGCCTCAGAGTCAATGCCAAGACCTATTTTTACTGCAGTTAGCACTACCATGCTGTTTAAAATGACAGAGTATAAGCAAGTAACTTAGATCTAACCTGTCAGGTTAGCCAGCAGTGATGTGTTTCAGAGCACCAGTGTGCTTATTTACTCTGTGATTGTTATTTTTATTTTATTCTAGCTTTTCAGCTCTGGTAAACAATACTGGCTTCCTCCTACAAAGCTATCCACTTGGGTGAAGGATATTTCACAGAGGCCCCACACTCTATGCCTTATTAACTGCTCATTGAAATAACTTTTTCAATATATTCACAGTTCATCTCTCTCACACACTCTCTCTTTTTTCCTTAACCAAGGCTTCTCACTTATTTTGAAGAATCACATGCTCTTTCCTTAGAGGTTTAAATGTACATGTTTTCTGATTCAGATGATGACTGCATTTTGCTCACAATTTAATTAAAGTGTGTGAGCAATACCTGTGTTAAAAAAGAAAGAGAAAAAGAAAACAAAAAGCTCTGTTGCTTCCTAAAAGCTTAAAGTACCTAGATTTAGCAAAGAACATTAAGGGAACTAGACTACATGTGATTTTCAAAGATGGGTCTGGTTGTCCTGTTTTTTCACTTACACAAGTCACCCCCTGTTGCAGTCCATTAAAAATCCACTTGTCTGCAGTTTCAGAGACCATGTCTGCTTATTTCAGATGAATAAACAGCGGTCTACTAGGAGATGTAGGTATTTTAGAGATACAGAACAAATGAGGAAATGTTTTAACAGTGAGTTGATTGTTTTTAGGGAGAAGTTCTGAAGAGCAGGCTGGAGAGAAGCTTGAGAAAAAGATTTGGTTGTTTGGAAAGCCTGGAAGTCTAAAACTTGAGTATGCCCAAGATATTCTGCTATAAATCCAGCCACATAGTGCTTGATTTCCTAATCCTGACAATTTCATATCTAGTAGTTGTATACAGTTCATGCAAAGTACAGCCTCTTAATGTTGTGTTCATCTTTTAACTTAATATGCACAAAAGACATCTTGCCTTTGTTACATATATTCTTGTCCTCCAAGATTGCTGAACAACTTTGAGAAAAAACAAAACATGCAGTAGCTGTTCTGGAAAGTTTATGGAGGCAAAACTGTGTTTTCACTGAACAACCTTCCTGGGTTTTCTTTATGTGCAAGGAGAATGAATGACTAGCTAAAGATTGTTGTAAGAGGACTGTGCATAGGAAGAAAGTTTTAGTAATGGGTTACCTTTTTATTTTTGTGTTCTGCTTTGAATATGCAGATGGGGAGAAAATCAGTAGGTGGAAAATGATGTGTGGGAATATTGAATAAAATCTCAGCAAATTATGTTTGGGTCATGTTGATTAAGGTGGGTAGGACATTTGGTGCATTGTCCTGAAAGTTTGCCATTTGGACAGACATCCACATGATCACTGTACAGAAAACGTTGCTGCTTTGTACATAGATTCTGATTATTTTTCATAGCATTGGAGGATGCCAGGTCAGTGGTCTTCAGCTCTGTTCCCAGTATTCTTATAAGTCCATGCCTGAAGTTCTACTTTCATATTTTATTCTAATTAAGTTTTCTGTGTGGATTTAAGGTATGTTAGGCCACTATCTCAAGTTCAAGAATTGGTTAATCCATTTGTTTGAAGACATACTTGCATACACAAGGCATGCAGGAGATTTATATAGCAAACACTACTTACAGGTACATTTGATGCCATGATCCTACCAGCCATTACTACATGGTCATCATAAGTGCTGTACATCAAGAGCTGGAATAGAATGGAATAGAATGGAATAGAATGGAACGGAATAGAATAGAATAGAATAGAATAGAATAGAATAGAATAGAATAGAATAGAATAGAATAGAATAGAATAGAATAGAATAGAATAGAATAATTTTAGTTGGAAGGGAACTACAATGGTCCAGCTGTCTGTCTGCTTCAGGACCAAATTCAAATGTACACTTCTGGAGATTCAACAAGATATTGTAACTGTTTTGATACCATGAAGTCCAATGGAACAGGTCAGCACATCAACTAAAAAAAGATTTAATTCATTGGTCAGAAGTGTGGAGTTCCTTTTGGTTATGCACTATTTCATATTACACAGGACATTTCAAAGCAGGCAAAGAGCCACATCTGCTGTACTGGTTTATTTGATGAAGCCACATCAGATACTTTGTCTGATTTTCCTATGTCTGCTTTCAGTTAATTTTTATGGTAAATGAATTTCCATTTTCCTCAGAATAAAATCTATGCAAGTTGACAAAGATACAAAAGAAAACCCTCTGTAAATGTGGTGTTTTCATAATTGAAGATTTTGTACAAGCTTTATTTTGGCATTCTAGGACACATAGATTCTGTATCTCCCAAAGTAGCTTCCGCTTCTTTTTAGTTGTGCCGAAGAATGCAAGGGAAAGAGCAGAAAACATCATTTTGTGTCCTTTCTGGAGTATACATGCTATTCAAGCTGACCTTTAGGATGTGAAAAACCCCAAAGTGGAGCACAACAGGAGAAGAGAAAGGATTGAATAGCTGCATAGAGAGATCATGTACTATAAATTCTGAAAAGAGTGGGTAATACATGCATGATCTCTTATGACACACTGATGACACAAACATCTCGTAAGCTTATTATGGCTTTGGATGATACTTTTTCCTAAGAGAAAAGATTATCTTATGCTGTAGGAGGTTGCCATGTTCCAGTGAACTCATATGATAAGTATGGCTACTTGCAAAACAAGATAAAATATATGACTCCTACACTGATCAGAGGAGCTACTTCTACCCAGCACTCTGAGCAGCTTGAAATACCTTTGAGAGGAGCACTCAAGAAAAAGACCAGGAGACATTACTTCAGAGTGTGGACCTCGTGTGTCCCTACAGCATGGTCAGTCACTGCCATGTGTCCCTGCAGTTGCAGCACTGTTATGTGACCAATGAAGCCTTCATACAGCTATGTTGCTTAATGCAAGGTCAGGTGGAATTTAATTTTCTGAGTTTGGGCTACCTTTTACAGAAATACGAGAGTCTCAAGATGAACTACAGATCTCCTACCGCTGGTAATATGGAAGAGCAAATCCAAATTAGTGAGCATAGCACCCTAAGTGCAAATATCCCTTTTTAAGATCAGTATAAAACTGTCCACAGTAGGATTCAAAGGTGTTGAACAACCTTTCTAGGGAATGTTGTGTCCGCTGGGATGCAGAGTATTCTGAAATGGCACGGTGTTGATCACTTGGGTTAGATAGCTGAACTTTGTATAAGACATTGTCCAATTATTGGTGTGAAATCTTTGTAAAGAAAGGAAACATTTAAAAAAAAATGGGGAAAAAATCATCATCAACAAAAAAAAAAAAGGAAATAAAAAAGAAATCAAGGAAGGCCTCTGATATACAAGACTTGGCTATGTCTTTAGTGCTGAGGAAAACAGGAATAGAAACCACAATGGCTACATCCATACAGTAGGGCACCTAAAAATATATCTCTTCTGAGTTCCATGTTGTTCATCTGTGGACCTGAGACATAATTGTTACTTTTTTGTGCATTTTTTTTTCAGTTCAAAGTGACTGATATAATTTGAGAACATACAACATAAGAGATAACTTTTCATAACAGAAATCTCACCCTGTAATATGGGTCCTTTACCATGAGGGCATGTAGAATTTGTGAATTCATTTCCTGCTGGGATAATAACTGTATAAAATGGAGAGAGGCATTTTTGTCAAAGCTTTGTCCATAACGCCTTTGGAAATGGTCATTGTTTTATCCTTGAGCTATTCCTGAGCTTTGTCTCTGACAATGATACTTTGTAAAGGAACTAATTGTGCCAAGGAACCTACTAGCAAGAGACCGATTAGGAAGAGGAAGTTGGGAATCTAGTTTTAGTGAATCTTTAATTGTTCGTTCATATAGAAAAGTTCCATTTGAAGGTATGGCAAAATATAATTCCAGGATGCTCTGTAGCAAGGTTATGAAGCTACTATTCTGGGAAATATAAACCGAAGTCCCTCCATTCTCAAGAACTGTTACGAGGTAAAACAACAACACCTAACAACAGTTATGAGGTAAAAGCATGCCACCATCTGTTCTGTCTCTGATATCTCTGTTTGATTTAATTTGCTTTTCTTTCAAGAGCCTGAAAAGAAAATATATGATTCAGTGGTAAATAAAATATTCATTAATAAAAAATGGTGTACATTATTGACTTTGTTTTTTCTATGAGCAAAACCAAAATAATTGTATTTGGTTCAGTCCCAACCAATTTTTAAATGATGGCTTATTTGCCAAACCAGAGGAAAAAAAAGTATATCATTGATTTAGCTCCACTATCTTATGCCTTTCCTTCATGGCAGTGCCGTACACAATATTCTGCAGTAGCCTTAGGGGAAACACAGCCTTCGGCTACTGTTACTTGTAAATAGAAACTGATGACTAACACATAAAAATTGCACAGCTCCTTTCCCAGGAGATAAAGGATATCTCAGGATATCTCCACTGAAATTATTGTTGTCCTTGAATCTGTTAGTGACATTAAAAAGCATGACAATAGTCTTTTTTTATTGGCGATTCCATGCAGAATTCAGGGCAGTCCTCCCCAGATACACTGACAGCCAAGGCAGCTACTCGTTGGCCCACAACTCTGCCTGATGGTTGCAAGCAGTTATACGCCTACATTCCCAAACAGTTAGATATAGCTTCATGATCAAAAGTCCAGATGTACTTGAACATAAAAATACAGAATGGGTCCTCAGCTGTAGTGAACTTTGTAGGGTTTCTACTGTGATAGGAATTTTTGTCTATCCAAGGAATAAGTGTTTTACTTTTATAATATACATAGCACCTGAAAGCAGAGGAGTGAAAGGCTAAACTCTCACTCCAATACCCGTCACTGTGGTCTTTTATACATGCACAAAAGTGTGAAGGTATGTCCAAAAACAACTAATAATTTTGCAGATACACAGAAAAGCCTGTACACAGATCTGTCGGATACCAAGAATCTAATCACAGTCAAAAGGAATTAGATAAGGGTAGCAGTAGCATAAGGTAGCATTTTCTAATGCTTGAAAGAATTTTGTAAGGGCATAAAATATCATACTTAGGGGTTTAATGCAGTCTCTAATGACAAATTATGCCAATAAGAACTTCATGAGAGTACATTTTCCTCTGACTAGGTCTCTTTTATACCTTCCTGTAAAGCATTTTGCTTTGGCCACACTCTAAGACAGGATATTTGACCGCATGGATCACACTTCTAATCTAATCTGGTAACTTCTACATTCTTAAACATTTAGAAAACTAGGTATTTTCCATTCTATGTTATATATTTTTTAAAATAAAATAGCTATTTGTAGTAGAATTTAATAGAACTGGGTGGGTTTTTTTTTTTGTCACCAGTTTTTCTATCAGTTTACTTTTATATGGCACTTTTGTTACTGTTTCTGGGCTCCTGAAAACCTTGTATGATGTTCAAGCTTTTGAATTTTTTTCCTCATCTGTTTTTTTGAAGCTCTGTTTTATGTGAGAGATCTGGTCAGTTATTCCATGCAGAAAAGTAGACAGTAAAACCAAACAATTCCTCTCTTCCAACCTTAGATAGCTGTGGTTATGAAAAAGAGGAACTTTCCTTCATTTAGAATCATGTCTTCATCCTGGAAAGTTTGAAATTCATATTCTCTGCAGCACAGCAAATGTGCCTCTGCAAACATGCTGTGATTTTCCACTTGCATAGCAACAGTATACTTCTTAAGTGGAGACACCAAATGCTTGTGTCACTCAATTATTTGTGATTACTCCAAGATGCTTTCATCTGATAATGCAAACCAAAGTGTTTAATACTTTTCAAATGCATAATGTATGACTTTTCATCCTAGTGGAAGCTTTTAGGTTCTATGCAGTTGGTGAAATTTCCTAATCTGACATAATTGTTGTGGCACCAATAGTTTAAAAAGTACCTCTGCTTTTAGAGGAAGCTTCTAATCTACAGCATGCTTGCTCTGATGGGAAAGTACTGTGTGGCTTGTGGACAGACTGCTTAGCTACTGTTTTGGAAGTAAAATGGGGACAGGTGGCATCCCTCACTTGGCCATTCTTCTGGACATGTCTACCTCACAGTGTCTGACTGCATCCTGACACTGCATCAGGATGGCCTGAGTGCTCAGCATGTGGAGAACCTCTAGTCAACCCACAAGCAGAACGTAATATGTGCATCGATGACTAACCGAACAGCATAATGTTTTGGAGCAAACTAGGGCTTATTTTGTACTGTAATTTATGAGCACTCCAATGGCAGAGGAATAGATTGCATTGCTATGTTGACTGATCAATTAAAATTCTTTGCAGTTGCATATTTTACACATTTACATAGTTGCGTTTCAGGAGATGGGGATTCTGTTATGACTGAAGCATTTTTTAATTGACTTTGTAAAACTTTGCCACTTAAATTCTAGTCAGTTGGCAAGCCCTTTTAAAAAAAAATAAAATTACTGTAACAAAACCAGTTTGCAGTATATTTCAACAAAAAAGGTAAATGAGATAAAACGTTATCTGCTTACTGGTCACATGGGTATTTGTATGGAGTTGGTGGATAGAGCTCAATGAATAAAGGAATACACAATCTGAGCAAGCTTAATGTAAAGGAGCTGGACAATTCAGTTTCCTTATGCCAATATTTGTTCTCCAGACAGATAAGCTGGGATTTATTTGACAGTATGCAGACATGCAGTATATGTGAACCTAGTCACCCTAGGCTTCCAGTCAGTATGCTGAGTCTCAAACTCATGGTCTTATTAGAAACCGCATTTAGAAAAATCATATAAATGTCAGTGTCCACTTGTCAATGACTTGTCTGTCACCTTTTCACATTTACAAGTGCAGTATTTATCAAAAGTTGTGTCTCTGAACATGCAATGTACAGAAGCTTTCAAATATAAAAATTAATGTTTCTGTAGCACGGATGCCAGTCTTTTATATGTGCTAAAATGGTTGATACATAGTAATTACCTGGGAATTAAAAAAAAAAAACACAACCAAAAAGGAGTCCTTACACTCATAGCACTTCAGTGGTTTGAAATGGTGACTTTAAAGCAAGCAAACACTTACTCTATCATATAGTAATTTTACTAAATATCTTAGCTATGTCAATTTTGCAACTTTTGCTAGCTGTAAACGTCAGCCCTGTAGCTTCTACTTTTTATATAGAACATTACTGTGGCTGATGAATTCTTTCGCAGATGAAATGGAATGCATTTTACATGGAAGAATTAACATTAAAGACTATTTCAATTTTCTCCTCTTTTTGATTATCAGAAGGCATATGATTCGATATGACTTCCAGAAGACATGATAATGTCTTTGCATGCCTCTGATAGTCTGTATTATTTCGCTATGATAAGATAAGTTTTTTGGTAGTTTATCCCGCAGTTTCAGTCAATCATATTTTCACACATATAATCTGTCCCTTTAAAATCCTGTTTTTATTAGCAGATCCTTTAACAACCTGTAACTCCTGATAGTCTGTAGCTGTGAGTTATCTTTGACTTTTTAGTATTGACAAGAAAGGAAAATGAAAAATGTATGAAAATGGTGGAAGAATTGTGGCGGCAGAAATGTAAGTAAGCTTTGGGAGAGCACTGGCAGGATACTTTGTTGGCAGAGGGGGAGTGTGGAGGTAAACTCCCAGTTTCATTACCCATGCATTCAGAAAAGCCTGACTGCTGCAGAGTCACAGGGTTTTTAAAGAATGAAAATTGGGATACTTTTCACCCCCCAAAAGGCATTGGCAGAAAACTCTCACAGGGTGATGCTCATAGGAAAAGAAAAACTTCAAATGACTGCTAACTTGAAAGGTTTTCACTGAGAAAAAAGGAGACGGTTGTAATTTTAAAGTACACTGAGATCCATGATTGAGACTTTGAAGAGTTTTATGATAGCATGGCATCACTATTCTGTTCTCACTTTGAGATTCAAAATGTTCCTGAGATATACTTTGCCTTTGTTGCTTTGTTTAAATTGTTTTGAAGGTTCGGTTAATCGGTGCAAATCAAAACTTTTATATTCACACTTCCTTCAGTCAGGTAATCAGTGTCACCAAAATCTTTACTGTTTTCCAAGATTACAAATAATAAGTTTCAGAATGTTCATATATAACTTTATAATCCTTCAATTAAGGGGCATATGTATTTAGCTTAGTGGTTATGTAGGCATATGTAGATAGTGTAGCCTTGTTTTGTACTTCTGTTTGTCTGATTTTTAGTTTTCTTTTTTTGAATAGCAGTGAAAATAAGAGTGGACATAGACAGAGTAATTATTGGGGGGGGAGGGCATTGTTTGTGGGATCAGTTATAAAGTATTAGCAGCCTAAAACATAAACCCACAAATATAATGGGTACATTCCTTTACTCTGGACACAACTGAATACTTTTGTTTCTGTTTCATGGGCCTGTTTATAAGTGATAAAAATCATCTGATATAATATGATAGAAATGAGAGTCTTAAATTTGGAAGAAGGCTTTAAATCTATTACATAGATATGAAATGTCTGAATCAACTCTGACAATAGCTTAGGAACAAAGACTATTCCAAGCATTTGATTGTTATATAAATTGTGTCAATAATATACGGAAGAAAAGTTTTTTCATCTACTTACAAACTACATTTTATTTTTTAAGAATAGAGTGATACAGAGATAAATTAGCATAGAAATACCTATAGACAACATTTTAAACTATGAATTCCATTAGACCTCCTCTATTCTAAGAAACTCTCTTTATACACTCATAAAAATAGTATTAAGGAGTACATTATTTACTCACGATTGCAGAGGTAAGATTTACGGGCTTCAGTATCTGCTAATAGTACAGCTTGATTTTTCTTGGATGAGGATATGAGGGTAAAATGCATCACACTCTCTGACCAGCAGTCCAATTTTTTTCCAGGAGGACTGCACATCACCTAATTTCAAGGACATTGGTTGAGTTGTATTGACTTCACTTCTAGTGGTAAAATTACAGGGATTTCTTCACCTCATCCTTTTTGCTAGCAATATCATACATACCCTTGTAATGGGGAACACCAATCAATACGATGAAGGCAGGAAAGAAGGATGGTCATGACTTCACCTGTGTTTAATTGGAAGCTGGCCTGGTGAAACCAGTATAGCCATGAATATCCAACATTTAAAGAAAAAAAATTTAAATGCTGTATCTGAAATGTTATTTCAGGAGGGAAGGTCATGTGCTGGCAAGTGAGATTGTAACATGATAGTCTATCATTAAAGAAAATGTCCTTCAGGGCTGTATAGTTCATATGTTGCAAACATACGCAGACAATGTTTGTTAAAAAATCCCCTAATTTGCTGAAATATTTGCATAGGGTAATGCTCATGTGGAGAATTTAATCTCTCAAAGAGAATGGTCTGTCACTGTCTGAGTCCTTGCAATGGCATTTTTAACGTGTTTGGATGAGACTCCCTGAACGGTTCTTATGCTGAGTTCACCTCTCCAGCAAATGCATGAACTTTTCCCATTATTACCCTGTAATTATTACCTGTAACTATGTACAAAGCGTCCCCTAACTATCTTTATCTATTTACAAAAGACTGTCCTGCATTACCCTTTCTCCTTCTACAGGAACAACATACAAATGGTGCCTATCAATTGACCTATGGCAGCAGGACCTGCTCAGAGAATCTCCTGTGTTGTCCAAAATCCCTAGAGAACTTACATAACAATTAGCCAAATGTATTGTTATTCAGTCAGTCACTTTGTCTCAAGTGAGTCTTTTTTCTCAAATTAGTCCATTGTTTTATCAGCACTGAGAATAGCAAGGCTGATTTTAGACTACCCTGGGAACTGATGGCTAAGTATGCTGCATGTGCACAAAAACACAGCCCTGCTTACTGAGCTACATCACGATTATATGTGAAGTACTAACCTGAATTTCACCATCATGTAACTTGAATTCCATAGATCTTGCCTCACACACTAAATCTTTTCTAACTTTTGGGCTTAGCCACTCTCTGTGAAATGCATGTGAATAAGCCGCTGGAAGCAAAAACGGAGCAAAGCAGCGCAACTAGCGCTTACGTAACATGTGTCGTGTTGAAAATCCTCAAATTCATTTTCCTGCCCTGCTGGGCCAAGATGAAGAAGCACATATGGTGAGGAAAACCACTTGCTGTTGGGAGACCTCCGCATTCCCTCTGCACAGGGAGGAACAATTTAACCTCATCCTTCACTCTCTTCTGCTAATCTGGCACAAATCAAATGCAAGAGACAGAGCGTGAATGTGGATAAGTGAGAAGATGCAATTTCCTGTCTCATGTGGCTAAACGTTTCTTGTTAAGTGTCAGGTTTAGAGCTGAGTAAACAGTGGAATAATATATTTATGATTCTGTTTATGCGATTTGACTTGTGATTCAGTAAGCGCTTCTCCCTGTTTTCTTACATTTCTGTTACATCTACAAAAACTGTAGTTTGGCTTGGAGCATATAAATGGAGACTAAATGGGCTTTCAACCCCTCTTTGGCATACCTACTTCTTTGTAGATTTTTCATTTTCGTGGAGGTAGAGGAAGGCAATCAGTTATATGGATAAGAGAAGGAGATTACTACAAAATATCTACATTTGTCAAGAAAAATATATGCAACACAACATCAAACGAGGAAAATGGGTCACATATGTATGAGCAACAGAAAAATTACTTGTGAAGAGAAAGATTGTGTATCACCTCTTTCCTCAACAGTATGGTACAAGAGCTCATCATTTGAGGGTAAATGCCCCATGGAAACTTTTTACAGCTCTCAAATGTGCCTTGGACATATCCAAGGAGTGAAAGCTGGGGGCTGCCAGTCGTCAGGATGAGCAGCACTGGTAAAGGAAGGTTGAGAATGGTGGCAGAAATAGCAACTAATTGGGAAGAAAATGGCAAGAGAAAGGGTCTGCAAAATTTGCTAGACTTTGTATCTGATTTAGATTTCACTCTCCCTTTTGCCTTCGGAAGGCAGGAGCACAGTTAATATAAACTCTAGAGTTCATATTCACAGCCAAAAATAAACCTCATGCAAAAAGCAAAAAATGCTGTTGGGGCGGGGGGGGGGAGGGGCGGCGGGGAAGGACAGGAAATTATTTTTAATGTCCTAAATGTTCCTATCTTTACTGTCTCCTATTATATCCCTCATTCTAAAGTACTCTTAGCCTTCACCTGAATAGTCTTACGGCATTAATAACTATTTCATTCAGTGCTCCTGTTGGCAAAAATTAGGTCATCCAATCAGGGAAGGCAGTGAAGGCAGGATACTATGTCAGTGATGTAGGCAACCTGTCAGATAATAAAAATCTAAAAATGTTTTCAGAGATAAAGGCAAAAGAGGTTACAAGATAGGACACCGGGAAACAAAGGAAGTGACCTGAGCTAAGGGTTTATTCCAAGAGGCTCAACAGGGAGACAGTGGTTAGGATCACTTTTGGCTATTAGAGGATTTGTGTAGCTGTTAAATAACAGGGCTTGCCTTTTCATATTTGTTTTATCATGTACTATATATTATTTTGCCTCTTAGTGTAGCTCAATAGATGGAATATGATGGGTTTATTAGCTGTGTTACACCAATAATATATTTTAGTTAGAGTTGTCATGGGTCATCTGTTACTTGCATTCAAAATATTTCCTTGTAGTATTATTAACCTGTCACAAACAGAATTTACACAAACCACTACTACATAAAAACAATGGTGTGTTAAAGTTGACTGGACTGTTCCTCTCCAGGCCAGATTATTTATACAGTTATAAAGCTAAATAATGAATAAAATAACAACATACATCTTATTCCATCATGTTTATGCTTTGTTTGCTATTTATGCTGATTTGCAAAGCATGAAACAAACACCCCCTTCCTTTTGGAAAATGAATTTGTAGATGTTTGCAATACAAGTCAGATTTACTAACCACTGATAAAACAACAGCAACAACAACTTAGTTCTCCAGGTTTATAGGAATGAAAGAACGGAATACAGTAAAATCTGTCAGACTAATATAGGGATTGGTGAGGTTCTGCCGGACAGAATGAAGTATGTACAGTATATGCAGCTGTATATCAAAAGTACTTAGAGTTTACTGATGACCAGCCATAGTCATGTTAATTTTACCACAAAATGAAAAAGAGAATAGTTTGGCATCCAGTTTCAGCCAACTTTTCTGTAGAAGTGGAGGTCCTACATGGACAGCTAGAGAAGAGAGGAACAAGCTGTAGTGTGAACTACACCTTATAGAATATTGTAACGTATAATCCTTCCAATGCAGAATAAATCTGTGAATATATATATATGAAAATAAGAAACACTTCAGATAAACACTGTTACTTCTTGGAGTCTCTGGTTAAACAGCTAGAAGAAACATTTCCGATGAGCTGTTTGTTTCCAATCAAATCAAACAGAAGTCTATGATCCTCAAGGGTACTTTTTCAATCTTTGGGTATGTTTTAGTAAGTTAAATACCTTGTAGATTGAATTCATTGTCATCTGCCATTTTGATCATCAATAGTAACATTCTTAGGCCATGTCTACAAAGACTTGCCAAAAAAGCTTGGAGAGTGGAAACTGAAAAAAACCCCCTCACACTCACATAGCAAAGCTGACTAACATAGTTACACTGGCAAATCCCCAAAGTGTGGTTATGCCAATAGAGGAAAGCTAATGTTAGTTTTGCATCTGTCATTCAGGGAGGTGATGTAACTGTGCTGGCAGGAAAACATCTCTTCTTGGCACAAAACAAGGGGCTTTGACAGCATGGCCCCAGCAGATTGGCTAGTGGCAGAGGCTTTTTAGTTTAGAGAAGCATTAAATTTTGCATTGAAAAACTGGGTGATCTGGCAAGATAATGCATTTAATTTGGAATAGCCCAGGAAGGCAGTTAAGGGAACCAACGAGGTTGGCTCTTTTGTCTGGCCACCATTTTGCAGGCTGCAGACTGTATTCCAGCACGTTGAATCGTGTTCACTGAAAGGGAAGCAAATAGATTATCTCATTAATTTAAAAGAACAAGAAGTGTTGGTCCCTTTATTTAGATGCATTGGAACCATAACTAACAAATCTAGTGATAGTTCTTAATTTTTTTTAATGACAGAAAATCAGTATTTAGTAACTAGTAATTGTGTGGTCATGTTTCTTTTGGCATGCAACTGCTCTCTGTCATTTTGTTATACAACTACAGGTATTAATTACGGTTTAAAAGTAGAAAAAACAGAAGGGTCTTTTTAAATTTATTTTTAAGAATGGGAAGGAAAACTACCTATTAGTTCTTTCACTTAATTGAGTTGGTTTTCCTCCAGAGATGGAATGTCCTATTTAATCATTACAGCAGATGTGCATCAACAATCTGAATATATGGGAATGTAAACCAAAGGGATTTTCTGTTTAAAACATTGGCAGCATCTTAAAAATATGCAATCTGTTGAATTCTGGGTTGGCTTTGAGCGCTGGAAACACAGTACTGAAGAAAAGGCTTTAGTTTATATTAATAATTAACACTTATAAAATGTTTTGAGGAATAGAACCCTTTAATTTGTATGAAATAGTCAAGTAAAATATACCATATAAAATACAGACTATTAACTGAGCTGACCTGAATCCCATGTGCTTTACATAGATTTCACCATATTTTATAATTTCACATTGAATACTAATTTGTTATTGATATCATTATTATTTAGGCTATTTAAATATCCATAATGTGCAAATTGGAACACATTAAAGTAAATGAAAACAAATTAAAGCAAATTAAAGCAAATTAAAGCAAATTAAAATATGATTTCTGTCCCAGTCTTCTTTATTCAGTTCAAGAAGGCAGAACAAGGAAGGTCAAGATGTCAAGAGTATACCACAGAGACAAAGAGAAAAAATATTAATAAAATCATTAGATAGTTCAGTAACACCTCTCAATTTTTGTTACAGATAATTCAACAACACTTCTTAATTAATACTACTACTATTATAGGACTTGTGATGTAACACCTCGTAATTATCCCTACTACTGTTATATGGTTTGTGATGACACCTTTTCTTCCTCAGTTTTCCTGTAAGTAACTCGGTAGTACTCAATTTTAAGAACAACTTTAAAAGCTGAAAAATATTTAGGTATATATGTAGGCAGGTCTGTCTCACTTTGCTCCCTGGGAAAATCATGGAGCAAGCCCTCTTGGAACACATTTCTGGGCACATGAAGGAGAAGAAGGTTACTGGGACAGGTTAACGTGTCTGACCAACCTGATTGCTTTCTGTGATGGGACATTGGGGTTTGTGGATGAGGGGAGAGCTGGGGATGTCATTTACCTTGATTTTAGCGAGGCTTTCAGCACTGTGTCCCACAATATTTTGGTACCCAAGTTAGGATGTTATAGTCTGGGTGGGTGTACAACCAAATATATATATTCTACATGGAATACTCCACCTGGAGGCTGGTAACAAGGGGTCTGTTCTGGGACCTCTCCCACAGGTTTAACATCTTTACCAATGACCAGTTGACAATGACATGCACTCTCATGAAGTTTGTAGATGGTACCAAATTGGGGGTTAATAGTTGATATGTTAAAGGAAAAAGCTGTCATCCTGAGGCACCTAGACAGGATGGAGGAATGGGCCGATGGGAACCTCATCAAGTTCAACAAGGACAAATACAAGCTTTAGCACCTAGAAAGGTAGAGCCCTTGCGATGATACAGGCTTCAAACTGACTGGCTGGGGAGCAGCTCTGCAGAAAAGGCCATGGAGGCCTTGCAGACAACAGAGCACAATCTAACAGTGCCATCGTGGCAAACAGAGCCAACAGCCTCCTGGGCTGTATTAACAAAAACAGATAGATAGATTGATGGGAGAGGTGATCCCTCTCTACCTAGCTCTCATTAGGCCACATCTGAAATACTGGCCTCCCAGTACAAGACAAACATCAATAAACCAGATCAAGTTCAGCACAAGACCACCATGATTGCTGGTGGCTGGAGCATTTGCTCTGTGAGGAGAGACTGATGAAGCTGGGCTTGTTCAGCCTGAAACAGAGACAGCTTTGGACAGACTGAACAGCAACCCCCAGTGCCTACACAGAGGTCACTGAGAGAATGGAGCAACGTCTTCACAGTGGGGTGTGGTAGGAGAGCAGGAAACCATGGGCATAAATTGAAAAAAACGTAATCCAGACTGGATAAAAGGAAAACCAATTTTCCCTCTGAAGACAGTCAGGTTCAACGGGTTGCCCAGAGAGGCTGTACAGTCTCTCTTCATCTGTGGGAGTTTCCAAGATCTGACTGGATAAAGACCTGAGACACCTGGTCTGACTGCACAGCTGACCCAGCTTTGAGGAGAATGTTGGACTAGAGACCTGAGGTCCCTTCCAACCTGAACTAACTATACTAATAAATGAAGCAAAAATTTTTGGAAAGAATGAAACCAAATTCTTCAGTTGAAACTATTTTAATTTTTGTATGTTTTTGTGGATTTTCAGTTTGAGGAAAAATCAGTCCCTGATCTGGGGCAAAAACTTTTTCTCACCGAGAATGCTCACACGAGGGACAAGCTGTTTCCCTCTCAGCGGTAATGCCGACACCATTGTGTAACAGTAGATCAAAGAGTACTGCAGCTGTTTAAAAGTTAAGAGATGATTTTACATCATCCTTTCATGGCTTAGGCCAACATATTCTCAAGTTTAGAGTTCAAATTTGAACAGTAGGAAACTGAAATCTCTTGGCAGCTGTGCCTCACATTCTGCTTGAATCTAGGTCTGTTCTGTCCTTGTAAACAATATTTTTTCAGGCTGACAACAAATCTCTCCGCTTGTGTCAGATGATAACAGTGACTATATAGGAAGTGACCCAAATCTCTAAAAAGAAGCACACTGGCTTGTCTTCTCTGTATAGTGCTACCACAGCAAAGGAAGATGGATACATGAACATCCCAGTGTGCCACATTCACCTTGTATGATTAACTGCACTTGGGAGAGTGACATAAATGTTTGGGTCACTCCTAGTTCCCCTAGGTATTATCAGCATACTAGAGTCAGCCCTGAATCAGTCACAAGCCCACCTTGGTGCTGGATCTGCAGTGCAATTTAGACACATGTACTGCTGCATGCCTTCTACACATAAGTTCCTACCTTCTGGTATTTCCCCTGGAAAAGTTAACGTGTTAGGTTTCATTTCAGGATTAACATTCTTGAGAATTAAGAATGACAGAGGGAAAGCAGAGGGTGGAGGCTGACATCAGAGAGATTCTAATGCTGACATCAGAGAGCTTCTAATGCTGAATCTGGTAGAGATGAAGTATTACCTATGGATGACATCATAGCTGGTCAGGATGCAAAGACAGAAATAATTGTCAATAATGAAATATAAGATTTGTGGAAAGACTACACTGTATTATTATCCAGGAGAAACTAATTGAAACCTCACCAGAGAGGTTTGCAGTTGAATTTAAAAAGAAATAAAAGTAACGTGGCAGAATAGTTCAAAGAAATGAGATAACCCTGAACACAGAAAGAGCAAAAAGAAGGTGAAAGGTAGAAGGAGGGTTTGTATGTATGCGTGGGTGGGATTGGAAGGGGTGGTACATATGTCATCACTGCTTTACCTTGTTGTGCTTCTGAGATCCCCTCCTGAGATATCTCAGAGATGGTCCTCTAAGATATCTTCATACTGCACATTTCTGTGGGAGTCAGCAAAACCCTGCCTTACCATGAAAATCCTCCAGGTAGACAAAGAAGACATTTAAAGCTTATCCAAGTTCTCACATAAAGATAACGTTTGTGTCTGGTCTATGCCATAACTATGTGGTTACCTGCTGAAGAAACTGAGAAGAGTCTGTAGGTCATAGAGAAACTTCAAACACAAATTAGGAGTTTGGGGAATAGTTAGCTAAGTCACATTAAAACCACTCTGTGGTTTTCTTGCTGAATTCTAGTGTAAGTAAACACCTTGGTAATCAAATTGATGTCACTGTCCTGGAGGTTGAGAAGCATTGTGATATGATACCTCTCCAGGTACCTGGACCCCTGGCAAGTGCCAAGCAGACATTTTCTGCCTATGTTTTTGAGACTGCAGTTTTCCCATTTGATCCTTCATCCAGGAAAGTTTCTATACAAAGGAAATCCAGGCGTGCACTTCAGACGGGAGCTGTAGAACTCTAAAAAGATATTGGTTTACATGATGAAGCACCAAGACTCCATGTCATCATATGACATTATATGTAAAATAAGGATACATACATCCAAAAGAAATGAGACAATTTGGGTCACAGTACGTATGGCTGGATTGAACCTTGTGCTGGAATGGCAGGATTGGGCTTGAAAAGAAGTATGGTTAGCCTGAAAGTATATAACTAATGATTTGCTTTGTCACATGACAGGTTGTTGTACATGACACAGGATGCATATGGGGTCATAAACCAGTTGTACCTGTGCCTGAAGAAACAACCATGTGTGGCGGTTGGCACTAGTCCTGTGGCACTAAACAGATGTCCCAGTGCAGAACTTTATTCAGATTAAGAATATACCTCCACCTCTCTTTCCATGCATGACCCTTATTTGATACATGCAACTGCTTGCTGGGCATAAAGATCTGCTGTATCTGATAGATGGAGCTATTGAGCAAGAATTATTGTAATGAAAATGTGTCAAACTATAGGTCATAGGGAGGCAAAAGGGCAAACTAAAGTCAAGACACTTCACAAGACTATGTTATTGAGGTAATTCAATGGGAGAAACGAAGATATGTTTGCCCTGACATACCTTTTTCCTCTTGGCAAACATGCACCTGGACAGACGTGAAATAATGGTGAGTTTTCACCAGTTCTGCTCTCCAGGAAGAACACAGGGAGTCCATAATAACAATATTTATAGAAACTAGATAAGCTTTTGCATAACTGTCCTGGTTCGAGCTGGGACAGAGTTAATTTTCTTCATAGTAGCTGCTGTGTTTTAGATTTAGTATGGGAAGAATTTAGGTAACACATATAGTTTTAGTGGTTGCTAAATAACACTTATATTAAGTCAAGGACTTTTCAGCTTCCTATAGAAGCTGAGAGGGAGCATAGACAGGACAAGCTGGCCAAAGGAATATCCCATACCACAGACGTCATGCTCAGTATATAAAGGGGGGTTGGCTAGGGGGCAGGAATCCACGATCGCTGCTTGGGACAGACTGGACAACTGATCACTGGGTGGTGAGAGCAATTGTGTTGCATCACTTTATTTTGTATATTTTTACCATTATTAGTCTTATTACCATTACTATTATTATTATTATTATTATTATTATTATTATTATCTTCCTCTACTGTTTTATTAAACTGTCTTTAACTCAACCCATGAGGGTTTTTTTCTCCTTTTTCTCCCTCTTCTCCTTACCCTTCCCAGGGAAGGGGAGTGGGGTGTGTGTGTGTGTGTGTGGTGGGGGGGAGTGAGTGAACAGCTGCATGGTCCTGGTTGCTGGCTGGGGTTAATCCACAATAGCCTAAAAGAGGTGTCTCTTCTGAACTGGTGCACTCGGGTCATTTGAGATGGTAGGTGCACAGACACTGAGGGAAAAGAGCTGAGATTTTGCATACATGTATTAATCTGAGCTCAGAGAAAGGCTGCCAAAGTCAAATTCCTAGCACGCAAAGCCACTTAACTAGAAACAATAAAAACATTGTTGGTAACCAGCACAAATGAATCTGGCCAGGTTTATACAACAATCATGTGCCATCACAGAGGGACATGAAATGTCCCAAAGCAAAGTTCTGCTTGCTAAATTGCTTGTACTCTCATAGTTTCCACTGAATCAGTGTCTTCTGTTATTTAACATTTTTTTGACATTCCTTATGTAAAATTAGATAATAAAGTCTGTGGAGCAGGGACAGTTGCTCTGTGTTCTGTGTTTGTACACTTCCTACTATAGACAGTGTGAATATATTGCCTAAGATTTTCCATTTTGTTACTGATCATATTAGACTTTTGCCTAAGATGATAATTTTCAATATGCACCAGATTCCTTTGTGTATGGTTGGTGGATCACCAGCATTTCAGCAGTAGCGTGGGTCACACTTACATGCGAAAAATACAAGAGAAAATGTATGTTAGAGACTCCTGTCTGTATTTCTACCACCTCCAATAGTTTATAAGCTAACTGGTCTTAAGGTGTTTCTTGTCCCGCAGTTTCTGCTCTGTCCTTAAACTTTTCCAGGTTGTTGTCTCCACCCCTGGAAATCCCTGTCCTCTGCTTCTGTTTTGGGTAATCTAGATTATGATTTTAGGCCTAGATTATAAAGCAGTATAGGTTCTTTCAAAAGCCTTATTTGAAGGGACTTATTTTGAAAAGTCCTATTTTGAAAGTCCTTTTGGAGTGGACTTTGAAAGGGCTGTGGTTGAGATGCAGCACAGAACGTATCATGTATAACATTCAACATACCCTCTGCCCTGCAGATGGGAACCTGGTGCCTGGTTCTGAAATCCAGTTCAGATTAGTGGGGGTTTCTTCCTGCTGCAGAGCTAGGCAGGGAATTCACAATGGCTTTCTGCAGCGACGGAAATCTGACAGAAAAACTCTACTGGAGCACTGTCACAATGAATTACAGAACAACAAAAAAATCAGAGTGACGCCAATGCAAATAAATGCTCAAGTGAAAACTGTAGAGATTAATAGTAACAGGGAAGAAATACTTTTATAATGTACATATCTTTAAGTTTAATTTTGGCCGCTTATACGGCAGTTTAGTTACTTTCTTTTTTTAAAAGTTTAGAGACAAAATTAACGAAAAATATTTTTACTAGTTTATATCTTTTGGTCAATTCACCACTTGGAGTAATTCAGTGTAAATTTGCTGAAGTCAAGGAAGCAACCATCAGTGGATTCATCCTGCTGTCATTAAACTTATTCTGACATAAGGAATGGATACAGCAAACATATCTAGACAAGGCTAGTACTTGAGTACAGCCATTGCAAGATTTCTGTTCACAAATTGCAATTGAAATGCATGTTAAGGGCTGAGGGGACTTGTTTGATTGTTTGTTTTTCTTTTTGTCATTCTATTTTAGCTGCTTCCTTGCTCATTACATTGTTCCCATTAGCATAATGTATTGGTTGTGTTTGCACAGCTTTTCCTGCCAAAGGCTGCCCTGCAGTTGTACAGCCATTGGGGTAACCAGCTGCTACTTATTTAAGCCTCCATCATTTTGTATGACAGAGTAACTTAATTATGCCCTGCTTGAAGATGCTAAATAAAATTATCTTCTGAACAAGTGTACTTCACTTAATATTTGTCTCTATCTGGTACTTGAACTCTGACACTTAAGCCATGTGCACTAAATAAAGAAACATATTTTAAAACTAAACCTAGTAGCAAGTTAATTATTAGAGAATTAGAGATTGTTTTATAGTATTTGTAGAGCACAGTTATCTCTTTAGCTCAGGTATATTGCATATTTAAATACTTCAGAAAACAGAAACTAGAATGCAGTTAATAGCATAATAAACCAGCAATTAAAGTTAAACTATTTCTAGGTTTTGTGAATACAGGAAATAGATCTTCAGTCAGTATCGGTCATTTAGAAAAGACAGGATTGTAATACTCTATAATTTCAAATCTGGCCAAGGAAAAGGATTGCTTTCTACTCAGCAATATAATCTACTTGTAAGAAAGTGTCAATCAACAACTCTGTGTTATAGCAAACCATTTAGTTTTTATTTTAAACCTGAAGCATGAATTAAATCCAAGTCATACTTTTTTCTTTTTCCTGGTAACATCTTTCCTTCGTTCTCTATAAGACAGCTTTCTTTCTTTCCCTTTTTCATCACTAGGCAATTATGCATATAAAAGTGAAAATTTTGGGGTTGCCAACTGGCTCCTTGAGTTTTAAGTGTTCCAAAATGTCAGCTCCCATATTTTCAAATGTGTTATGATTGAAGATGTGCCAATATACATGAATTTATTTTGAATAGTTGTCCACCTGCCACATTTGCTAGTTGATTTAGCCTTAGGGTAAATACAATCTCTGTTCAAAGTAGATACCTGAAGACTGAATTAATAAGAAACATCTTATATGAAATAAATCTTGCTAAAAATTATAAAAGTGTAAAAATAAAATCATTCTCTAAATTGTGCTGCATGATATCTAGATTAATCGATCTAAGTTGTGCAAATCAAAATACATTTGACCAAAGAGACTTTTAATTTTCTAAGTATTTGAAAGGGCTGCGAAAGTCATTTGAAGGCTAGACTACAACTCTGGTAAAAAATCTTTGGAAATCTTATATTAAAGGAATATTTTTTATTAAATAAAATTGGAAATTTACTGTTGTACAGAGTACCCAGCTGTAGCCCAATAAGTATGATTTTTTGTTACTAGAAAAAGGTTACAGCCTTTGTACTGACTTGTCAATGTGGGCTTTTGGGATATATTTTGGTTTGTGTCCTGAGCTTCTGTTAGTTGTGATAACAATTGTCCAGGAGACTACTGCCTAATTTGTTTCATCTTAGCTCTCTGAATACTCTATATGGTAAAGGTCTAACCAACTGGTAAAGCCTCTCAGTAACAAAGTAACTGGGACTTAATTTCAATTAGTAAAAGTTAATGGCTGGAGATAGATTGATTGTAGATGGGAACTCATTTTTAAGAAGAGGAAATAAGCACAAAGTGTTAGAAAATGTGTAAAATAACTTTAGCTGGACCCAAGACTAAGGGGGAGGCAACACCAGCCATCAACATCATGCATTTTCTCCTGGTGAAGGACTTGGGATACTGACAACTCAACATGACCTCCCCTTCCCTCTATTCTTCTTGTGGACGGCTGAATCTGTTGTCCTTAGGAACCAGAGAAGAACGGACAGGGTATATATCACTGGAGAAAAGAGACTGATACTCAGAATTTCATGCATAACAGATTTAGTTACATCATTAATGAGATTTTCCTGTAATAATGAAATAATTTGGACAGTAAAAGCTAGTATTGTTGTAACTGGATTAATCATAATATTTGCTGTAGTTTTGATTCAGCTGTTAAGGTTTTAATTAGACTAACAATAAATTCTTTGCTTCGCATTTTGCCCATAAGAAGATCTTAAGTGTACCACAATATACCATGAAAATCCTACTTCTACATTATGTTGAAGATTCAATTAATGTATAACATAAGAACTATTTTTAAATAATCTCCTTCCTCAGTTTTTCCATGCAGTACAGATTTTTTCCAATATGGTTATTTAATATTTTTTTTACTGGTATTTGGAAATTTCTTAGCTTAGTTTTATGAGTTGAGAGTACCTACTGGAGCTTTTGGAGTTCAGTACTCCTGAATATCAGGACTGACATACACATTACAACAGGCACAATAGAGATTGGTCTTTGGTCAGTGATTGACGACTGTGACTCTATTTATAGTAAGGTTGATGAAATGAATGGATCACATGGCCCTTTAAAAACCATAATACTGCAATAAGTTGTGCACTTTGGAATGTGTAAGCTGTGTGATAGTGTGATATCTAACCTAACTTATGAGAAGAAAAAAGAATCACATTACCTACAGATGTTTTAAATTACTTTGAAGGTCTGCAAGGTGGTGCCTAGCATTTTCCATGAGATGCATGTCCTGAGGATGGACCACAGTAAAGAAGTAGACTTTAGTTTATTACTGTTCTTAATAAAACATTGTAATAATTGTTGCAGATGAATTAAAGGGGAACATTTTTTTCCATTCAAAAACATTGCTCATTCCCAATAAGCAGAATATTTGATAATGCAACACTTGTTTCAGTCTAATCTTCTCCATCTTTTGCCACAAGACAGTATAATTTCTGATGCCAATGTTCTATGGTGTTATCTGTAAACCCACAGACTAGGTCTACAGGGGTTTCACATCAGCGTAAAGCTTTTTCAAACGTAGCAATTACAGAAGAGTTAAAACATCTGAAATTTGTATACTGAAACAAAAAAAGAGAAGAGGAAGGAAAAAACCCAAGGAATTAAAACAGGCAAAACCCCGAATTTTCTGGAATTTTATGGTTAGAGGTGACATTTGCCAATAGAAATGACAACTGGCATTAATGTCTACCATGATGAGAAAGTATCATGTTGCTATGAATCACAGAATAGTAGAATCATAGAATCATAGAATGGTTTTGGTAGGAAGAGACCTTTAAAGATCATCTAGTCCAACCCCTCTGCCATGGGCAGGGACAGCTTTCACTACATGAGGTTGCTCAAAGCCCCATCAGACCTGACCTGAATGCTTCCAAGGATGGGGCACCCACAACTACTCTGGGCAATCTGTTCTAGTGCCTCACCACCCTCATCATAAAAAATTTCTTCCTTATATACAATTTAAATCTACCCTCTTTCAGTTTAAAATAGTTGCCTGTTGTCCTGTCACTACATGTCCTGGTAAAAAGTGTCTCTCTGTCTCTCTTAAAAGCCCCCTTTATACACTGAAAGGCTGCAATAAGGTCTTCTTGGAGCCTCCTCTTTTCCAGGCTGAACAACCCCAGCTCTCCCAGCCTGTCTTCATAGGAGAGGTGTTCCATCCCTCTGATCATTTTTGTGGCCCGCCTCTGGAGTCCATTGAACAGGTCCATGTCTTTCCTGTGCTGAGGACCCCAGAGCTGAATGCAGTGGGGTCTCACGAGAGATGAGTAGAGGGGGAGAATCACCTCCCTCAACCTGCTGACCATGCTTCTTTTGATGCAGCCCAGGATATGATTGGTTTTCTGGGTTGCGCGCGCACATTGCTGGCTCATATTCAGTTTTTCATCCACTGATATCCCCAAGTCCTTCTCTGCAGGTCTGCTTTCAATGAGTTCATCCCCTGGTCTGCATGGATGCCTCCTGTGTTGTCCTCCTAGGCTCTATCTAAAATAGTAGCTATACATTGTCAAGAATATTCACAGGCCATGAATCCAGTTGTCATAGTCTCGTTAAATTTATAACATTAAAATCTCTTAATCTCTCAGCAAGAACAGTGTGTGTATACCAAAACATTACATAGTGCGAATCATCCCAAACTGTGGGCAGAGTCCTGGGAAGGATTTGGGAGTGTGTGAGTTGGTCCAGGCCCAGGCCCACTCATGCCGGGAGTGCTTCAACAGTTTAACAGTGCAGGCAGTAAAGCCCTAAAGCCCAGGCCTATACCATAGCACTGTTTCATTGTCTACTATATAGACATAGTGGTAGAGTATTATATTTATATTAGTTGTTCCCCAGCCCTAGAGATCAACTGTTCCTCTTTTTACTTGATACATTACAACAGTATCCTGATAACCTTTGTGTGACAAAGGAATCATGTTTTGTTAGGAAATGAAATGAAGAAATACACAGAGCTGGACAACCATTACTGGTCCAAGGAGAAGTTGTTCCAAAATGACAGGACAGATTAGCAGAGCTTGGTGAAGTGAATGTCTTCAAATTCCCATTTTCTCAGTTTCAGGAGTTGTCTTTGTTTGGGATACAGCTGTCCTACTCTACCTCTGTGGTAAAATCAGGTCTTGAGAAGTCACTGGAAAATATTTGGATGAACTAAGTTTAGTTTTAGACATGTGGTGAAAGAACACTTTGGAGAGAAAACCATGCAATGAAAACTTTGCAAGGTGCAGTTGTGGAATATACCATTTCCAATATGCATCTGATAACTCTGAGTTCTCTGTATTTACTTACATTAAAATAATAAATACAATGCTAAAAAAAGATGATAGTAAAGCCGTTCCTTTCCTTGCATAATATAATTTATGGGTAGAAAGGGAATACTTATAAATATTGCAGGAATGATCAAAATTAGACTTAAGTGGAAAATTTGAACAGTGAAATTGTTACCATAATTCAATTTCTGAAATGCAGGTATATACACGTTCCACCGAGGCTACAAGCTTTTATAGCTCCTCTCACATCCAAGCTTTAATGGAAGTTCACACTTTTTAAAGCTGGGACACATTTAATTTGAAATCAGTTATTAGATCTTTCCTTTCTCTTAAAGTTTCTGAAAGCAACTGAAATGTACAGTTAAAAATAAAGAGGATTTGTTTCCTCAGTTTTCTCTGCAATGTACAAAATTACAGCCTACATTTACTGCTTGAGATAATAACCTAATGAATGTTGTACTTTCATGTTTGTGAGAAGGCTTTGACTTTTTCTCTCAAAGCCTCATTTTAATTGGTAGTTTGGTAAGGAATATTTTTAAAAGGTTAAAAAATATCTATGTTAAGTAGTTTCCCGCATTTTCTATACCGGACAAACATTTGAAGAAGACTCATTCCATGAAGTTTATCTTATATCTGGCAAATAATCTCGTTATATGAGCAAAACAATGACTGACTTCTACCTGCAGTGTTTTTCTTCAAGAAAAGATAATTTTTTTTTCCCACAGGTCCAGACAGAAAAGTATGTCGTGCACTGAAAGCAGTAAAATCCGTGGGTGTAAGCTTATGGGGATGGACATTCTGCAGAGAGGCATGGATCCTTTTGTTAGTTATTGGCACCTTGCCAGCGTTGTTACCTCCCTGTTTATACTCTCCTGGTTTCAAATATATTTGCCTGCAGCCAGCCTTTTCCATGTTTATTTTTGGTGTGGAATCCATTGCATGGAGTTTCTTTCCAATTTGTGAACACAACCGTGAAACATCCGTGTTGTCATCCAGTCAACCCTTTAGCAAACAGCAACACATGCAAAAGCAATTGTAGTGTTATGGCATGTGCATGACTAAAAGAAAAAAGGGGCTGTCTTTTTCTAAGCCCTCTAGATTCTGCAGCAAAGGGAGAATGGCTATGAATGCTTTCAGTGTTTTTCTGAGACTAAAAAGACTTATGCTCTCTCCACCACAAAAAGAGAGGGAGCATTTTGCTCTTTCCCAGTCTGTGGGATGCCTGTGGATAGATGGCATGTATCTTTATTTTATGACATATCATTTATTTTCTGGCTTTAAATGATCTGGTAAAGGCTTCCAACAGCTGGGAGTGAAGGCAAGAGTGGTGGGAGGGAACGAAAGCAAAAAAACCCTTGTGGGAAACGAAGCTTGCTGCAGTTCTGGCCTTAAAAAATGAAACTGGCTGAAAGAGCTGAGAAGATTCACATAAGAGACATAAAGTATTTTGTAACAAGGATAAGGGAAAAATTAAATCATAATTCAATCTTCTGCTCTGTTACTGGCAGTGTGGGACATGTTCAAGAGTGCCTATCTGGGTACATCTGTCTCAGTAGGATGGTTCAGACTTCAGTGTTTGATATTGCGGCTGTTTCTTTAGCTTGCAAAGAAAGACACTTCTAAAGGGCAAATTGTATAGAATTAGCCAATAAGAGACATTAGACCAGCTGTGTCCTTTTAAACATCCACTTCTCTTTGGAGTGCAAGTAGCTGAGTTGGATCTACACTAGGCATCCGATAGCTTGAGATGTACCAAGCCTTCCATCTGTGGTTTAGCACTTCACTAACTCCTGGACTTGTTTCTCTTCTGTGTTACAACTACTAACATTTAGAGTACTTGCTCCAAAGTGGAAAACTAAGATTCAATCCACTCAAGAAATCACAGTAGCCATATCTCTCACCTATCCAGGTTATACTATTAAAACCAGATTAGGGAACAGGCTAGGTGGGAGGTACCCTCTATTTGACCTGTTAAAACTGAGTAGAAAAGAAAAATAAACAACATGAGAAAACCAGCAGTTCTGAAGAGCACCTGAATATAATCTTATATGTGAAAGTATGGGAGGACTCAAACCAAGGAAGCAATCTGGACAAAAATTGTGACATTACTGCTATTTTTTTTTTCTCCTAATGAAAGTGGTTGCTTTGTGTTGAACTCAAGGCATACTGTGTGCATGACATTGCCTCTGCAAGCACCAAACTGGCGGGACACTACTGGGGACTTGGAGGATATTTCAATTCTAAGCAGTGAAGCCTAGCTGAGAGGTAGTCATCCAGCTATCTGCACTGGGACAGTTTAGTCGACAGACCTACTTCGATGCATAGAAATTTTTCAGGCTACCAAGGAGGCAATTCAGTTTCAAGTACTTCCAAATTGAAAAAGCCTTCAGAGTACCTGTGTTTTTCTAAAATATCCTATCTGGGTGCCCGAATATTTCCTATGTCACATTTTAAGTTTCAAAGTAGAAAGAAGGGGATACATAGTCCTGGAGTCTATGGTAGAAGATAAAAAATCCCTAAATATCCACACAGTCATTATCTGGTTTAGCCGCTGACGCAATCAGAGGCTGTATTACCAAGCTTGTAGGACTCTTGATGAGGAAAGTGACCAGGTCATTTGTGAGATAGATCATGTGTCTGAGTGGGTACACAGGGTCTAGATGATCTACGTGGGACAATCTGTTGTGAGGGATCCTTTGTCAATTGTGGAGGTGGGAAACAGTAGCTAAGAAGTCCTTTATCAGTTCTGGTGTGGGGTTGGGGTGGGGGGGTGGAGACAGGAAGGTATTTAGGCCTCAAGATTTTCCCATAGTATAAAGACCTTTGTTTCTTGTGCTACCATGATTTTAGTTTTCTGTCTTATATCTTCTGACTGTCAAGAACAAGGAGAATAGATATAGCAGTCTTTGTTACATCTGTGAAAGGCTTTATTGGACAAAAAGTTTGTAGTTCAGAAGGGATTTTAGTGTGAGGAGTGTTGAAATTCATTTCTGTGTAACCATGAATCGTTGTGAGAAAGGGACCTTTATTCTCCTGTAACTTAGAGTGAGCTACCACTGTGAGACACACGAAAAATTATTCAGACTTCGTATCTTATTAAACTGAACTACTTTTGTTGCTCCTTGATTTTTAGAGCAGCTAATTCTGTAAAAGTTACAGGTAGTTATGTTCCCAGAATAATAAAAGTACCCAGAATGCACAGCCATAAAACATCATTGTCCTCTTGTCAGGGATAAAACAAGGTAAGAGTCAGACAAAAGTCAAACCAAGTGTGTGGCATCCTGTTTGCTAGACTTGTGCTTCATCAGGCTGCAAGAAGGGGGATTACAAAGTTGGGAAAGATTAGTCGCAGGGGATGTTCCTGTCCTATAAACAGACTCAGCCTGCAAATGAACATTTAAAAAGAAGTAGGGCCTGTTGCGATACAACAAGGGGTTTTAAACTCAAAGAGGGTAGATTCAGACTAGGTATAAGGAAGACATTTTTTATGATGAGGGTAATGAAACACTGGAACAGGCTGGCCAGAGAGGTGGTAGATGAGCCATCCCTGGAAACATTCAAGGTCAGGTTGGATGGGGCTCTGAGTAACCTGATCTAGTTGAAGATGTCCCTGCTCATTGCAGGGGAGGTTGGACTAGATGACCTTTAAAGGTCCCTGCCAACCCAAACTATTCTATGATTCTAATAGGAAAAGGAATCAGACCCAGGCTGTCATTGACAACTAGTGTCCAGCTGAGTATGCAATTACATTAGCGTACGGAGTCAAACTAATGTACACACCACACACAACGTGTACATGTAAGTATATGTTCAAAGTCTTACTCTCAAGGTCTAACAAGCTTCTTGAAGACCTCCTTTCTCATTAGCTTCATTAAAGAGTAAGTAGTAAGGGTGATCCATGCAAAACAGGATCCCTGAGGCCGAAGCTCTCTAATGACTATATTCACAGCTTGGGTACCTGATAAGGACTTAAAAATATATATATTTAAATGGCAGGCATTGATACTGATTCCACAGGTGAGGCTCGGCTAGCCACTTAACTGGTATGAGTTGGATTTTAAAAAATGGTAAGCTTTCAAAAAAGGATTTTTGATGTTTGATGGAATTTTCATACACACTACAGTACGTTAAAGGTATTATTTGCATTGATTTCAGTTTTGCAAATCCCATTAGGAAATATATGCATCTTTAGGAACCAAAATACTTTTGCTTTTAGACACCACTTGATGCAACGCTTAACCCTAAAATGCACTGCTGTACCAGTTTAATTGGAGATCAGCTGATTTGTTTCAGAGAGAAATGCATACGTCATTCGCACTGTTTGCATGTGAATGTGCACCTGCACAGAGGTCCTCCCACAGAAGTCTGAAAACAACTCCTTATTAATGTAACCGTGTGAGGTTTTCACTAGAAGTGTTCATGTAAAATGTAGGTCAAGCTCTGCTTTCAGGCACACTGCTGTCATTTTGGAGACTGAAAGGAATGGAAATATTCCACTGGTGTGAGAAAACACTGTATATTTCCTACTGTATTGAGTAGATTTCCTGATGTGTTGTCTTGATGTATTATTGAAATGAAGGAAAGTGTTGCTCCTATAACTTTCCTCAGCACAATAGGAAGACAATCCTGATTGTCTTTTCAGTCTGGTGCTGTCCCTGAAAGCAGGTTCAGCTTCTTAGAAATTTTGAAGCATTGTTAGTATTTTCTTAAAGAGTAGATTGGGCTATCCCTCATTTTATGGTAATATTTGGCAGTTTTCTGTACAATTATACAGGTACTTTGCAAGGTGATACAGGGTGACAGTCCACGCTTCCAAAATACATTTGTCACATTTCTCACCTAACATTGCTTTAAGTGAGATCACAGTTTATTTGAGATCTCTAAGGAGAAAGTATCTAATGGAAAAACTTTGTAAGATGAAAGACATTAAATAATATGTAACTATAATAGTGAATGCACACCAGTTTATTATATCTCTACTTTTCTGCCAAGGGCCAAGTTACCCAAGGGCACTTAATAAAAACAGATGATCTGAAGCTGACATTGCAGACAGACTTACTACCTTATCTCCAGGTTAGTGTGATAGTATTGGCTAGCGCTTAAAATCATGCCTGACAACAGTATCAGTGAATCCACTGCCAAGGCAATGAACAGGTTTTACTTCAGTACCTTTTTCAGTATAACAACATGATTACTGCGAGTTTTCCTACTCAGTTTAGCAAACCACACAGAACTGCCAAGTAAAATTGTCTCATAAAATGTCTAACAAAGTATAATTTACTAAGCAAAAATACATGTTGAGCAGAACTACGATTAGTATTTCTAATGTTATCGGAATACTTCTCCAAATAGAAGCTTCTCTCTGCTGTTCTTATGGAGTGATCATTGCCATTTTCTTTTATGGGACTATGGAAGACCAGAGTTGCTTTCTTTTTGAAGGTGGTAACAAACAATAGACAAACTCACTCAGAAATGTCAGATTTTTCCTTTGTATCTATAGGGGACTGAGATCCGCTATAATCTGATTTCCTGGTCCCCAATTTTCTGATTTCTTAGTTAGGGCTGTGACATATTAATGCATTTATTGTGTGCCAACAGATCATTGTGACTAGAATTCAACAGTAAAGTGGAAATCTATTCAAGCTTCACTACAGAGAAAATGATTTTTTTTTTCCAAGCTTGAAACTCAAAAAATATATCAAAGATTTCATTAAATTCTGCATTATGCCTGCTGGTGGTTGAACCATGCTGTACACACTACTGAATCACCATGTGATATATTGTTGTAGGGGCTTCTGTGTATTAAAGTAGATGATACAATGCTAACCCTTTTGTCTTTCCTCTTTTCCTGTGCAGACATATTTGTTTCTTTTCTGAAAATGCTGTTGCTACAGCATCTTGATTACTTTTATGAGAATGAAGTTTAATAAATATTATGTTGTTTCTACCACCTCCTCATAAGGTTAAAAAACCAACGGGAAACAGCCATACTTGACTATAATTAAGGGCAGCCAAAGACAAGGGTCCTTCTGATGCATGTACAGAAAAGGAAGAGTGTTATTGGTTCCCTTTCCACCTAGTATTTTTAAGTTAATTACTTTGTTTTCCTTCTTATATTACATCAATATAACTGATTTTTATGTTGTTGTTTCTTTCCTTCCCCAGATGTACATCCAGACAACAACACTTACTGTCTCCATGAGTTTAAGTGCTTCTGTGTCTCTGGGCATGCTCTACATGCCCAAGGTTTATATTATCATTTTTCATCCAGAGCAGAATGTTCAAAAACGGAAGCGGAGCTTCAAGGCTGTAGTGACAGCTGCCACAATGCAAAGCAAACTGACCCAAAAAGGAAATGACAGACCAAATGGCGAGGTCAAAACTGAACTGTGTGAAAGTCTTGAAACCAACAGTAAGTCATCTGTAGACTTTCCCATGGTCAAGAGTGGCAGCACTTCCTAATAGATGTACGTTCATGAGAATGCACTTTCTTTTAATAATAAACTTTAGTCTTTTTGTTGTTTGTTCTGCATGAATCCAGAGATATGTCAGAATTCACGTACTGCTGAATGCAGGAATGCCTAGAGTTGTTTCAAACAAATTGTTTTTCACAGGAAGCTACTAAAAATAAAACAAACAAACAAAAAAGCACAGGCAGATTTTGGAAAGCCACATCTTTTTAAAATGATCTGTTCTAGCTAGTGCTAATTTGATGTGTTGTGCGTTGCTGTACCAGTTGTGGCATGTCCTGACAGTTCATGAGGTGTATTTATGGTCATCATTGTACATTCAAAACAAAAAGGCTGTTGAAAAAAAATATAATGAAAACAATTAACATGGTTTTTATTTTGCAGTTAGATATGGAAGTGAAAATAATGCTTTTTATCTTTCCACCTTAACTTAACATTTGTTGACTTGTTAACTTATCACAGCTCATGAGTATTAATACTTCCCAGGGTAAAGCTTCCCATCCAGATTTTTGTTGTGGTCTTACTTATCTTGGTACAAAATCGTGATAATTCATATACAGCTTGATCATTACATGTTGTGATATGTCATGGGTTAGTAATGGGAAAAAATTCTTTCCCGTGTCAAAAAAGTTCTTGAATCTTGCCACATCTCTAAATTGCTCTGGTATAGAAGAAAACACAGGTTATAGCTTCCATTCAACCATGTGACATACGGTCTCATAAACTGGACTTCACAATAATAATAATCAAATATAAGTAGAGCCAGTAACTTTACCCCCAGAGCTTAGTGGTAATAGAGAATTGATTTCTATTGAGGAATTAGAGGTCACATGGGATGGACAGCAGCTGTTACAGTTAAAGACAATTTTTTTCAGTCATTTTACTGCAAATGAGGAGGTTTTTGACTTTTTATTACTTTTTGATGACGTTGACAGGAGATTGAATAGTATTGTTTTGCTTGAGCACATTCAGACAAGTCAGTACCAAGTTTGCAGAAAAATATTGTACTTATTTCAGAAAAATGCAACCCCCCACTGAATTCAATCAGAGTTTGCCAGATTGAAGACTGTATAAAAACAGTCTGTAAGTTTACCATATTATAGTTGCTGATGCATGGAGAATACTGAGTGCAAACCAATTCACTTGAAAAACTCATGACCCTTCAAAATGTGTAAATCTGGTAGACGGAGCTATGGGTTTATGCAGCTTCTTATTATGACATACAACAAAGGACAAAAGGAGAAAGGCAATGAAATTCCTTGTGGATCAAATAATAGCACGGAAATATGAAGAACTCAATAATTTCTCAAATCTTCAGAAGTCACCAAAAGAAAATTCAGAAGGACAAGAGGTGGATTTTATTGAGTTTGCAAAATTATAAACTTCTGAGGAAAGGTCAAAGGAGGGATCCCACAGTAGGGTGAGAAAGAGTGTTATAAAGTCTTGGGTATCTGATGTTTCTTTACTGTACCTAATTAAGAAATGCTGTGTATGGTATTCCTTAACTGTGGTTATGCATAATTCATGAAAACAGCTGCTACTGGAAGCAAGTCTTCTTCTCCAGTAGTGTGATGTATGCAGGATAATGCTTATTTACTGTGCTGTAAACATGATTTTAACAGTAGCATGTCTATATAATTCTGAGCTCACTAGGAGTATATCCTGACTAGGCTTTGATCCAGGCATCATAATGCTTCATAGGCAAAAATTCAGAGTCAAGTCATTTGCACTCCAGAGAGCTGTCCTTATATAATTGAGCTCTTGGCCTCAAGATGGGTTTCTCTCTTCCCCAAAATTGTTCTGTGCCATTTGGATTTGATCAGCTTCCCTCTTTTTCTGCCAAATAGTTATTGTCAAAACTTTTGGAGGTCCCTATGAATTGTCAGTGCACAATGCCAATCTCTCAACATTACAAAATTTCTTCTTGCACTGACTCCATGTGAGGTAGGTCTTTTCAGTGATAGTATACAAAGCTGAGAGCAAAAATTCAGGCTATTCCTAGTATACCAGAAGTGTGTAGTAAGTGTTTCCCATGATTTCCCAAGCCCAGGTACTGGTAGTAATAATGATGCTCATAACTCATAAGAAATAAGATGAGACGGTCAGGTATTCCTTTTACTTCCCAACCAGAGACAACTTTGCTGTGTCTCGTTTGTCCTGTTCTCTGTAACAGACTTTATTCCATATTGTCCCCCACATTAATACAGTCATGTTTTTTTATAGAAATACATTGATATTCAGTGGAAAACAAATTGTATCTGGGAAACAGGATGAAAAAAAGGTATCCAGATGCAATTAGAAAAGGCATAACAATGACAAGCACTTGAAATGCATATAGTTCAGATCACAATAATCATTCTAAATTGCTTTAGATCCTATTTTATTTTATTTTTCTTCTTTTTGTATCATTCCAACAACAAAGTAATAGCTGGAGCTAGAAAAGAGTGTTCATTCCCAAGGAAATTTTGAGCCAAGTCTGTTACTTTTTCTGGCCATCTATGCTTGCCAAATGTGGTTCATGTTATTACTATGAAATGCTAACAATCTTAAAGAGCAGGACACCAGCTGCTGGAGCTTTCAGATCCCCAAACAGGAACTGTAGGCTTATTACAGTGAACTATAAAGACACTTGCAATATTTATCAAGTAAAAAGCCATTGTTTTGAGATGAGATTAGATTTAATACATTTTGAACTACTATCTACACTAGCTTCCTGTGCTATCATTTTTTAAAGTAAAAACACTCAGAACTCAACAGGATAGTTTTTGTTTCTTGATCAATCCTAGAGTAATTGTCAAAACCATTGTAGTCTCAGATATACAACAAAGTTACAGCAAATTATCAAGTCACTCTAAATCAGCTGAGGTGTAGTAACTCCTTGTTTTTGTATTTAGGGCTTCTTGCAAACGTCCTCACCTAATTCAGCTTACTGAGTTGTGATAAATCCGATTATGTTACATCGCTGTGGGCTAAAAACATACACATGGAAAGTTATAGAACTCAGCTGATACAGGGTAATGTGGTAAACTAGCTTAACCTGATCACGTATCTGAGCCTATTTTCAGGGTGAGGGAAAAAAATAAGCTTTGCTCCCTCCGTCCTTATGTTCCCTGGTGTGCAGGGTTTGCAGATGTGCATTCATTTGTTATTTCTTAGCTAGGAACAAAATCCTTTTATGCTCTAAGGAACTTGGTGCCATTTCAGCAGTCCTGCATTATTTTCAGAAGGAACTTAACAGGCCAAAGGAAAAATAGAATCCTCTCAGAAATCCAGCTGTGGGAGCATGGGAGAGTTCAGATGGGAGCAGTACATCCCATCTGAAAGATCTGAAAGATGTAAATGAGGCTATATTTGCTTCAAGTGTCCCAATACATGCAAATAAAGCTATTTCATGTTGGTGCTCAAATACTGTGATCGATTATGTGAAAGACTTGCTTAATGTGCCAAAAGCAGTCCTTTCATGAATTAGTTCTTCGAGACACAAACTACTGGAGCTACCTGCACAAGTGAAAGTAAGAAATATTACATTTTGCACCTTCCTTCTGTTTATTCATTCTTATATATATATTTTTTAGGGAAAAAAATTATAGTGATTATGTGGATTATAATGGTCTGGTTTTGTTGTGTCTTAAAAAATGGCAAATGCAATATCAGAATCAAATTTCTCAGAAACCCAAAGAAAACATGAAGAAAAAGCAAGCAGCAAATTTAGTTATTTATACTACCTAGTACTATTTTGCTGCAATTTTAGTGATCTTTGATTCAGTTTAATCTTTGGTGCAGGAGAGAGAAACCGTCATTTCTTGGTTTCTGTAGTCTCTTCTTCCCAAATCATCAGATTGTTGGGCTAGATTTAGGAGTTAGCATGAAGAATCCTTTTCTTATCTATCTCAGCTGTTTCCACCAGATTCTATATAGAAAAAAGAAACTGAAGGAAGGAAGAAAGATATGGGAATAGAATTAAGATATTTGAATCTATAGACCAGACAATTTTTGTGCCATCAAATTATTTTCATCCTGCCAGCTGCAGTCTTCACTATCATAAGCAGAACATGTCTGTAGCAGACAGAATATAAAACATATTTGGGAAGCCAAATTCCTCTTTATGCAGTGTGACATAGACCTTATTATAGAGACGTAAAAGAGCATCAGTCACCGAGCAGTCAGATTTGCCATGTACCCAACTATTTTAAAATTAAGGAGCTGCCTGTGAGATCTGATGTCGCCATTTGCCTTTTCCCACCGCTACATTAACACAACAGTGGAGACTTGCCCATATTTTTTACAGCAAAGGGATAAGATATAAGAGCTAGAAGCTGGCATGCAAGATTCACAGTTATTCACTTTTACAATAGTAAAGATGGTTAACTTTCTCAATATATTGCCTCATTCTGAACAAGGGGTATTAGGAAGAAATGATCAGCTGACCATCAACATAAGGAAACCATAACAGCATGGCAGCTTTCAAATACAGCCTAGGCTCTCATAAGCACTTCTGCTGGCTCACTTATATGCAGATGCTTTGTGTCTGAAGGCTCTCCAGAAAATATCTGCTGTAGGCACTAGCTACTCTGTTTCGCTAACTTTGACAGATGTTTCCCATGTTAGGCTTCACTCATATCAAGGAGCATAAGCCTCCTTCTACAGGGACAACCCACCACTAGCTGCAACGTTGTCTTCAGCCAGCAGAAGGGAGAGAAAAATCCAAGCTCTGAATTTAAAAAACGTCTGTAGAGAAATCAGCCATAATACCAGACTAATAGTATATTGAAATTCTGTTATGGGTATGCTAAAGCCACTCATTGGCTCTCTATTGACCTTCGTTTCCCCAAGTCATAAACAAAATAAGTTACCATCAAGAGCACAGAACTTGAGATCCAACTTATCGCTTATATACATTCTTAAGCTTTCTTACTTTGTTCCATGAACATGGGCCATGTTATTTGGAAATATAGTTGGACACTGTCTGAGTTCAAATGCTAAATATGGTTTCTTGTTCCCTTTCTTGATTCTAAAAATCCTGAACTTTGTTTTTTGTTGTTGTTTTTTTTGGTTTTTGATTTACAGCCTCCTCTACCAAGACAACTTATGTCAGTTACAGCAATCAGGCAAATTGAGCAGGGATGAAATTCACTGGAAGACCTGCAGGATGGGATCTTGCAAACAAAGACTTTACCACCACCAGAATTCAGTCTTGGAAATATCAGTAGACTACATTCAAATCAATAGTCAGTCTCCTAAAGGACAAGGATTAAACAAGAGGCAAAAGGCAAAAAAAGACAGGGGAAGGAAAAGTCCAGTTTTATAACGTAGAGACAGAGTGTCAAGCTTCTGAACTGTTCACTCACAAAAGGAAGCAAATCACAAAAGGAAAACAAATGTTAGCTTGTGAAAAAAAAAATACTGTTGAAATAAATCATGTCTGATGTTATATTTGTAAGTACTTTTTTGTGATTGTGACAATTTCCTTTCCTGTCCTACATTGTTCAACTTGTAAAAGAAGATGAGTTTGTTTCTTGTGATGGCTGACTGAATTAAGTCCTGGGTTATGCTAAAATAAATGCAATGGTCAACGCATGCTAATTTTTATACAAAATAATTTATTTCTAATAATAAAGGAATGTTTTGCAAATGTTGAGACTTGTTTTGTTGCAGTTTTAAGGAAAAAAAGTCCCTACACTGTTGTCTATTGTTTGTTTAGAATGTGCAGTAAAGGTGGGTGTACAAATAAAATAATAATCATGGCATCAGAAGAATACAGTGTAAACTCTAAGCATGTGTGTGTGTGTGTGTCTGTATGTGTGTATGTGTGCACATGTGTGTGTATGTACGTGCATGCCTGCATGCATGTGTGTGTGTGTGTACTCTGCAGCGTGTGAATTTATTTGTTCAAAGCTTTGTGACTATTTTTACTAATAGAAGGATTTTTCCCCCTTCTCACCTTTCAAAGTAAGCATATTTTATATGTTTGTAAAGTGAAGGAGTCCTGATAGCAATTATTTTGTATGATTGTATTATATTTTTGAACCTCCACTAATAATTTTGGTCCTTTTCATTGCTGGAACTTACAGTTTGTAAGACTTTATGACAGCTAGACTGGATTAAGCTGAAAGTCTATTCAGCCTAATATCTTGTCTCTGACAAGGAAACATAGCAGATGCTTGTCTTAATAAAGGTGACTTTGAAATAACAAGAGAGAAATCAATAGAGAATTTGGAAAGCAGTAACTTAGTGGATTTATGTACTATTGCCTTATTAAAACTTAAAAATCAAAGAAATAGTTGTCCATCTACAATCTTCATATTTTCTCCCATGTCAAATGATTGTGTGTGCATTAGAAATGATTATGCAAAAATAAAAAGACTTTCATATAGATATCTATCATGCTAATAAACCCCTCCAAAGAAGTTTAAAAAAGACAGCTAGGGACTTTCCACTTTGTTACTATACCTGTGATGTTCTTTAAGAATTTTTCACTCCATACACTACTTACCATTCATCAAGTCAATGAGTCTGCACAATCATTTGGTTATTAAATGTTATTTTTCCTGAATTAGCCTGGATGGCTCCTTGTGCTTTTTTCCTCAAAGGAGCTGTATTTTTGTAACATATCTTAAAGAAGCTGTGATACGTCCTAAATTACATGATTGAAAGTTAAGTATCTGAAACTGAATCGCTTTCTGTTACAATGTCAACATTTAAGCTCCAGCACAGTCACCAAACTGCATGACAATGAATTTCCATTTTAAAAATATTTGACAAAATATATTTTTTCCCGGCATTTAAATGCCTGAAGTATTAAGCTATGATTGCTTTGGCATAGTGTGGTATTGTGAGTTTCGTATGTGTGATGTATTGTGCAAAAATTCCTTTTTTCACTATGTCACAAGCACATCAATCCCAAACCTATAAACTAATATATGCTTAATTTTAAGCATATGAGTAATGCAGCTAATGCAGTGACCTGCAAAAAAGAAAATCATAAAACCAGTTTTAGTTCTGTTTTGTGAGCTAATATCTCATCAAATTGAAACTTTTTGTGAAAATGAATTCATTAGATCCATGTTTTAACAAGACAGGCTTTCATGTCAGGATGGATTCCCTAAGAGAGAAAGAGAGAGAATTTGTTTTATCTGAAAACCAATGTTTTGGTACAGTTTCTTTTCAAGAAAACTTTAAAAAGTTTAGTTTTTAATCCACAACAAAAAGTTTCAAATATTTTGTCTGTCATATCTATACATAATAACATAAGCATAACAATATGCATTTGAAAAAGCAGTACATAGGAATTGTCTTTAAAAAACATTTTATATACATATAAGCATATTTTATATACACATAAAGATTATTATAAGTTTAGTATATGATATATGAATATCTTCCAGTTTCAGTGTAGTCCAAAGAAATTGTTATTGTGAACAGGTTTACCAAGACCAATACACACTTTTTTTGGTTGAGTAGTACAGTAAAAAAGGAATGCAAATTATTCTGTGCATTTTCCATGTCATTCTGTCTGAAACATAGTATATTAAGCTTATGAGTCTCACTGGTATTAATGTAACTCATCAGATAAATGAACACACAGTATGAATCATGGAATAAACTGGGCGTTTTCAAAAATAACAGAACAACACTGGTCTACAGGTTTCACTTCTATAGAGTAGTTACATGCAGTTTATGTATTTGCATAGAAGGGTGCATATCTTTCTCCTGTAACTGTAACTAAAAGCACATTATTCTCCTGTATCCCTCTAGAGCTATGGAAGAACAATGCATTTTATTTCTGAATGAAATGTCGACTTTTTTCTATTAAGCTGAGGAGACTTGTTTCCTGTACAGACAGCAGCAGTTCAAAGATTTTTTTCTAGCAACCTGATTTGAGAGTTCTGCTTCCAAGATTGTGTTTTCAGGTGACTTGAGGTCCCATTGGTGCAATAGATTGTGCATCAGCTCTACAAGTCCTAACTTCTAGGTTAGGTGACCTAAATTTTGTGACCCCACCTGAGCCTTACTTGGGAGATTAAGAGGCTGCAGTCTACAGCCTCTGACCGAGAATGATGTACTTTTTTCAGCATCATCATTGACCACAAACAGTACAGATGAAGAAATTAAATATTTTTCAACAATTGATTCTAATTAGACTGAGTGGGCTTTTTTCAGCTCATTGGGGTTTTGTCTCTAGTTTAGCTATTATAATAAAAAGCAAACTCCTAAAAAAAAGAATTACTATAAGGAAAGAACCAGGGAACTGGATAATGCAGTCAACGGAAAGATTGCTATAATTTTGCAACATGATTATAAAAAAGATGAACTTTAGAAAAATTACCTCCACTGTTCTTTACTTTTTTATATTACAAGGACCATTTTTAGGAGAAGATTGAGGTAATTCAATCAGCAATAAGAGGAGAAATCCCTACAGTCTGTTGTTATTGTGCCTTTGAATACTCATACAGCTGCTGCATTTTTCTTCTCTCTCTATGAAATAGCCATTACTTAATCTTTTTATCCAGAAAACTCACTGTTTGTGGGATTTTTTAGTATATTTTTTTTAACAACCTCTGTTTCTATCTTGTTTTGCTCTTTATCTTATACCATTGACATTCATGAAGCTACAGTTAAACCATTATCGACATTTCCATTATGAATGACATTATCTAACACACACAAAGATTCTGCAGGTTGAAACTTGGCATGTATTGTCCTAGTGTCTATGCAAAAGAATTTAAATGGTAAAATAGAATTATTTAGGTAAGTTAAAATGAAAAGCTAATAAACAAAATAAAGTCCTGAGGCACTGGTAATCAGAAGGTGGTAATTATTTACAAACTGATATTTGGCCAAAGTTCATAATACAATATGTTCTAGTTATGTACAATCCAATTAGAAAAATTAAAGGAAAAATTATAGGAAAGAACCATCCAAATTTATAAATGCCCAGTATCCATTTTCACATACCTTTTCATTCTCTTTCCTTCAAAGAATTTTTGAGGGCCTATGGCTCTAATGTAAAAAACATTCAAGTTAATGAAGGCTTTACCTTTAAATTAGCAGATTTGAGATCAGATGTCAGATGATTTAGCATTAAAATAAACTATAGCTTTTTTAAACTATTAACTTTGAATAAATGGCTGTTACTGAAAGCTACGTTACTTATATATGAATTTTAACTGTATTTTAATTGATATTTATAACCCTTAAAATGCTTTGAAATATTTTAGAAGCAGCTAGTAGAAGCCTCACAATCACTAGCCCTTGTTCTCGTGGGTGACTTCAACTTACCAGATGTCTGCTAGAAATACAGTACAGTGGTGAAGAAACAGTATAGGGGGTACCTGGAGTGTGTAGAAGCTAATTTCCTGTCACAGCTGGTGAGTGAGCCAACTAGGGAAGGCACCCCGCTGGACCTGTTGTTTGTGAGCAGAGAAGGACTTGTGGGTGATGTGATAGTTGGAGGCCATCTTGGGCATAGTGATCAAGAAATGTTAGTTTTCGACTCTTGGAGAAGTAGGGAGTGGGCTCAACAGAACTGCTACCTTGGACTTCTGGAAGGCAGACTTTGGCCTGTTTAGGAGCCTGGTTGACAGAGTCCCTTGGGAGGCTGGATATTCTTCACGAAGGAAATTCTAAAGACGCAGAAGCAGGTGGTCCCCATGTGCGGAAAGACGAGCACGTGGGGAAGAAGGCAGAGCTGGCTGAACAGAGAGCTTCATCTGAAACTCGGGAGAACAAAAAGAGTTTATGACCTTTGGAAGAAGGGGAAGGCAACTCAGAAGGACTACAAGGATGTTGTGAGGTTATGCAGGGAGAAAATTAGAAAGGCTAAAGCCCAATTAGAACTTCATTTGGCCGTATAAGACAATAAAAAATGTTTCTATAAATACATCAACATCAAAAGGAGTGCTAAGGAGAATCTCCATCCTTTATTGAATGCAGGGAAAAACATAGTGACAAAAGAAGAAGAAAAGACCGAGGTACTTAATGCCTTCTTTGCCTCAGTCTTTAACAGTAAGACCAATGGTTCTCCACATACCCAGCCTCCTGAGCTGGAAGACAGGGATAGAGAACAGAATGAACCCCCCCATAATGCAATGGGAGATAGTTAGCGACCTGCTACACCACTTAGACACACACAAGTCTATGGGGCCGGATGGGATCCACCCAAGGGTACTGAGGGAGCTGGCAGAATGGCTCACCAAGCCACTTTCCATTTATCAGCAGTCTTGACTAACTGGGGAGCTCTCAGTTAATTGGAAGTTAACAAATGTGATGGAAGGAGGATCCGGGGAGCTAAAAGCCCGTCAGCCTGACCTCCGTGCTGGGGAAGGTTATGGAGCAGGTGCTCTTGAGTATCATCACATGGTGCATACAGGACAACCAGGTGGTCAGGCCCAGTCAACATGGGTTTATGAAAGGCAGGTCCTGCTTAACTAACCTGGTCACTAACTATGACAAGGTGATTCACTTAGTGGGTGAGGGAATGCTGTGGATGTTGTCTACCTAGACTTTAGTAAAGCCTTTGACACCGTTTCTCACAGCATTTTCCTGGACAAAATGGCCGCTCATGGCTTGGGCTTTTCACCAAGTAAAAAACTGGCTTGATGACTGGGCCTGAAGAGTGGTGACGAATGGAGTTAAGTCCAATTGGCTGCTGATCACAAGTGGCGTTCCCCAGGGCTCAGTATTGGGACTGGTTCTATTTAATGTCTTGGTTAATGATCTGGACAAGGGGATCGAGTGCACTCTCAGTAAGTTTGCAGACAACACCAAGTTGGGTGGGAGTGTCGACCTGTCTGAAGGTAGGAAGGCTCTACAGAGGGATCTGGACAGGCTGGATCGATGGGCCAAGGCCAATGGTATGAGGTTCAACAAGGCCAAGTGCCAGGTCCTGCACTTGGATCACACAACCCCATGCAGCACCAGATGCTTGGGAAAGAGTGGCTGGAAAGAAGTTGCTTGGCAGAAAAGGACCTGGGGGTGTTGGTTGACAGCCGGCTGAATATGAGCCAGCAGTGTGCCCAGGTGGCCAAGAAGGCTAACAGCATCCTGGCTTGTATCAGAAATAATGTGGCCAGAAGGAGTAGAGAAGTGATCGTTCCCCCTGTACTCGGCACTGGTGAGGCCCCACCTTGAATACTGTGTTCAGTTTTGGGCCCCTCACTACAAGAAAGACTTTGAGGTGCTGGAGCATGTCTAGCAAAGGGCAATGAAGCTGGTGAAGGGTCTAGAGAACAAGTCCTGTGAGGAGCAGCTGAAGGAACTGAGATTGTTTAGCCTGGAGAAAAGGAGGCTGAGGGGAGACTTTGTCGCGCTCTCCAACTACCTGAAAGGAGGCTGTAGTGAGGTGGGTGTCAGTCTCTCCTCCCAAGTGAAAAGTGATAGGACAAGGGGAAACATCCTCAAGTTGTGCCAGGGGAGGTTTAGATTGGATATTAGGAAAAATTTCTTCACTGAAAGGATTGACAAACATTGGAACAGGCTGCCCAGGGAAGTGGTAGAGTCACCATCCCTGGAGGTATTTGAAAGATGTGTAGACACGGTGCATAGGGACACGGTTTCATGGTGGTTTTGGCAGTGCTAGGTTAATGGTTGGACTTAATCTTAAAGGTCTTTTCCCACCTAAACAATTTTATGATTCTGTGACGGTAGTTATGCCACTAGATGATCTGCTGTGGTAAAGCTGTTGCCTCCTCTCACCAGACAAAATACACTAAAACCAAGTAAACTTTGTGAATAATCCGATACACCAAATCATCATATTGCAAATTAGGTAATGCCTTTGATGATCTTAAAGGTCTTTTCCAACCTAAATGATTCTATTATTCTATAATTCTTTATGCATACAAGTAACTCTGGTGTGTAAATGACTCACTACGGAAGATTATTTTAATCTGATCTAAAACAAATTATTGTTGCAGTGAAAAGAACCAAATAGTAAAATCATTAGGGAAATATAGACTATGACAAGTAATGCTCTTTAGGACTGATTAAAGTTAACCACCTTGGTACCTTAAAGGATCTAGATCTCAGAGCTTTCAATTTTTAGATAAAGAATGGGTGAAGGTCTTGAACTGACTGTCAACCTTAGTTCTGCAAACTTTCATTGCCTCACTTCACAAATGTGAGCAGTTCATTACAGAAAAATTAAAATGCATACAGATCAAAGCCTGGGTTGGTGCTTTTAGCCTGCAGACAGGTGACAGGGTGAGATTCCTTGTCAATGACGCTGCCTTCCAACGTATAAATCTAGTGCATACTAGTTTTAGTATACTTTGGCAAGGTTTACTGTCTGCTGTTAACCATACACTTCCACAGACTCCAAAGGCGTACTATATGCTGAAGATTTGATCCAGAGTCAAGTGAAGTTCACAAGAGTCTTTTAGTAGACTTAGTCAGAATTACAGAGGGACTGATGATTCTACCTGAAACCATCCAATGACTTATAAACCAGATGGGCAATACACAATGTCAAAATACATTCCAGTCTAATTTTTATCCAGAAGAAACTACCATTGTTATGAATGATGTCCCAGTGGCAAGACCAAAAGATGTATGGCAAAAGCACAGTGACTGAAGTATTATACTAACGAAAGCGAGTGTGCAGGGTGTGGCTTATGCACACTAGTGAGAGAGTGCCTGAAAATGTGATTATCCAAGTTTTGTTAAACAAGGGATTTGTTTCAAGTATTTTCAGTCTACTTAGATTTCACAGTAATTTAGTAGCTGATATCTTGAAGTTAAATAACTAAATTTTTGTGTAGACACAGTAACATTTTTTTGATCTAAAATTCTAAAAAGATCATCATTGTACAAACTTAGGGTTTAGCTCTCATCATGGAGAAGCAGACTACAGTTTTAAAGTTGCTATTAGTGGTCATTTATGTGTGAGTACACTGAAGTAACTCCATCAGGACACACAAATTTGTTTTACTGAGATCAAGAACAAGTCCTTATAATGTTCTTTTGTGATAATAGGATAGATACAATGAGATCTGAATGACTTTGTGTATCAGGCTGATGAACAAGAAATTAAATAGAATTTATAGACAATACTTTAACTCTTCTATAGAATGAGTAATGGGCCACTTTGTCAAAAACCCCCTTTTCAAGAAATGCCTAAATAGCAATTTCCACAGCATGGTGTTTAACTAATAGTACTAGCTTTCTTCCAACAAATAGATAATTTTTGTTACTAACCAAGGAAAAAAATGAAGGAAAGCATTCGTAACAGATTCGGTTTGTAAATGTACTGTATTGGAATACAGCTTCCTAATTTATGCATCTACTTAAAGGCAGAATGTGAAAAGAGAAGACATAGCATGATGGATGGATAAAGAGGTGTCTCCCTTGCAGCATTCTTTTGTAATGCTTTGGTTTGAAAATGCACATGAATGATCCAGCGTATTTCACCATTTCAACATCAGTCATTAAATAAAATGATAGCTTATCACTATGCTTTCAAATAGTTTATGTGCCATCTGGCATAATTAAGAAATTACATATGGATCTACATATTCTGGTTAAATTTTACAGAGCAAAATTTAATGACAGAAGAGGTAAGCATTACTTTTCCCATTTTCAATAGTATCTAATCTTATGACACCTTTAGCACTTGTGGTACTGAAATTGTTTGCATCCAGAAAACACCATTCCATATCTTACATGCATGTTTCATTTGCTGTGGATGACTACCTCCACAATTGTGAAATGGTCTTTTTCTCAGCAAGATGTCATTTCTTTCTGACTTTCTCCTGAAATTTTAGTAGCTAATAGGAGAGCGAAGTATATGTGTCACTAATCCTTATTACGTTTCCTGGGAAAGCAAATGGTTGTGATTAATGAGATACAGCAAATACAAGAAGGAAAGGATCTTGTCTGTGGACTCCATCTTATACTTCTGAATATATGGAAGTTGCATTGTCCTCTTTTAGCTTCTTATTTGGCTTAAATTTGCCAGTGAAATCATGAGAACTGCAAAATACATTTGGTGGAAAAAATCTGTTTCATCTATGCAATGAAAACAAGTTGGCTGGTGTGAAAGACATATTCAGCTGGAAGAATTTTGGTTATGATAACTTAAAGGAACTTGGAAAACTTAATGATGATTCTATGAAAACTCTTTTGTCAGGAAATGAACTACAAATTAGGGTTGTGTTAAATTTGTTTCAGTAAGAGTCTTATGAAGATTTTCCAAGTTTGTCTGTAAAAGGTCACTGTAGAATCCTTTGTATGTTTCACAAACATTGATAACTCTAAATTCTTCCACTGAAGAATTCAGTGAATCACACTAAACTAATGGAAAGCAATAGTTTTTCATGTTTGGCATTATAGTATGAGAGCAAGAGGTTCGTTCCCAGGAACTTATTATTTTCAATGGTACGGCAACAGGGAAGAGAAGAGAAAACAGCACTGTCCCCCGGAGCTAAAACAGTGTTAGAACTACAGTAAGATGCACAATATCCTGAATGGCAAACAAAGCTTTTGTTTGTATTACACAAATTACTTGTCTCTTGATAGAAGTGGAGCAATATAACATGCAGAGGGGTGTAGACATGAAAGGGAAAAAAAAAAAGGGTCAGTGGCAGAACTACAGTACTTAAAACCCTACTGAAAGCAGAAGGAAATGTTGGAAAGTTCCACTGTCAAAGAACTGTGTCAGCTCCAAAGAGTCCATGTTGACCTCTGTAAAGGGCACTTCCCATCCCCAAAGTATGCATTAATCTTACATACTCCACAGAACTGCAGTGAGCAAACATGACAAAATAATCGATGGGAACCATCAGAGCTAATGTTGGATGAGGTAGCAAATAGGAACACAGATTAATTTTTCTTTGAAATTTAAGAAAATATTATGATGGTGTCCAAGGAATACACACAACTTCTGCAAAGACCTGCACATACAATCATTTTAACATTTTATTCACAAGATGTAGGCTGGGATCAAAGGTTGCAACATATCCTTTAATACGGCACCTGTCTTTCTGTAAATGAATTAGCTCATTCTCTTCTGTCAATGACTAATTCAGGGCTGGGATTTCAGAAGATCTTTGGACCCTTCCTGGCCCATCAGATCCTAGTCTGAGAGGGAACTGGAAATTATTTTCCAAAATAAAGGGAAAGTTTCCCTGTAAAATTGAAATTTTCTCACTTAAAATTGTTATTTTGTGGGACGTTATATTTAACAAAAATAACTAAATTTCCACCTCACCAGTATGTTGAACATATTCAACTGAGTATGTCTGATAGCTTTAATTACTACCTGTTAGAAGGTGTTGGGTTTTTTTCTTTATTGGTCAGATGTAGAAGAAACACACACCTAGAAACATACACAATGGCCAGTACAAGCATTACAGAGTGTCTTGTTCCACAGTGTCATCTACTACCTACAACACTGCAAATGCACTAACTTCATCCCGATCCCAAAGGAAGGAAAACATAAATTGCATTGCCAGTATCAGCTCCTGTTTCATGCAAATGTGCCTTGGAGGCTCTTTGAACAAATGATAAGCCGAAGTTTAGTATCCTTCTGCAAACTTTTTCTTCAGAATTTACGTCATTAAAAAATTGCTATACAAAATGCTAGTTTCAAAGCCTTTTTTGCTTCCTGTTTACCTGATGCAACATATACTTTGTTTCCGGGAGCCTACTCTATTTCCCAAGTTAGCTGCAGTGTCTTTACTGTCTTTGTGATCATTGACTGTCAATCTTAAACAAGTATGATCTTTCAGAAAAGAAACTGTTTTTATTTCACTTACAATTTTTTTTTCTTAGACTTGCTAGAGTGTTGATGAACTTTGCAATAGATATGTTTTGATTTATGATTGATCACAGTCTTTCTTCAATACAGCTTCTAGTAGTTCTCTTGTCCTCCTGTTAGAGCTTTTTATCCAAGTACTGGCTTTGATATCAGGGAAGAAAACATGCCAATGGAGTAAATCCATGGCAACAACAGTCAAATATGAGAAGTAACAGGGTGAAAAGTGCTTAAAGCAGAAAACATTCCTGGTTAGAAAGATGACTGATTGCTTTCTTCTGAGAAACTGAAGAATCATATCTAAAGACAGTTTCCACAGGCTGCTGCTGGAAGTCTGCCTCAGTGGCTTACTGTTTTCTTAGAAAGCCTGAACAACTCGATTACCCGTGGAAGGCTACCCATTCTTTTTTTTTTTTTTTTTTTGATAGAATTTTAATAACATTTTAAAAACATAAAGAAAGAGAGAGTGCACAGGTGAAAATGAATGTTGGAAATGCGTATGGTATATAGAACTGCCAAACTTTTTGGGTCTTGCCTGTTAGAACAATATGAAATCTTCATTGGAGATAAACATATCCATACTTCTATTTATCTAACTATGTCTTTATGTATCTCACATATTGCAGACTGTAAAGAATAAACCTTGGTATTGCTTGCCTGCTGTGTTTAACTCGGATGGGCAGTTCTTACTGTGCACATAATTTAGGGAGGATACAGAGTTGTAAATATAACTGTATCCATATATTCTGCCCTGGCTCCCCATAGTGTTTCATCAGAAATAGCAGACATTTCTAAAAACCATATGCTGTTTATTTCTTCATTTCTATAGTTCATACACTTATCTGAAAATGCAGAACAAGTTGCAATCATTTTGATATACAGAGGTTATCATTTCTTGTGAGAGTTTTCATCTTTTGCCATTGTCTCCTGTGTGACACTGAACAAGGAATGACAGAAAGATTAGTTTTATATGAAATTTGAGGTACTTTTCACTGAATGACAGCTATGGAGTGCACAATTTGCAAGATAAAATAACAAAAATGTGATTATTTCAAATGCCAGACTGATGGTACTTTATAAATTATTGCCTAAAGCATTGAAAGTTTAGGACAGATGCCTTGAAAGTGTATTCTAGAGATAGTTTCAAATGACAATGTTTTAGAACCTATTTCCTCACTTAAGAAAAATGAACTGTTACTTCAAGAAACAGACCACATATAAAACCAGAAAAGTGAGAAACAACAACACTGGCAACAACAACATAAATATTACAGGTGAAAGAGAGGAACCATTTGTTATCTCAGAAAGTCTGATTAATTCAGTGCATTTTATAGTTATGTATATTGCTTTGCCAAGAAAACAGAAATGAAACAGTACAGGTAATACATTCACAAAAAGTAATCACACCATGTTTTCTGGTTGTTCTACATACAGAGCAGTGCTACACATACTTAAAGTCTCTATACGGTACTATGACTTCCTTCAGGGTTTTTTTCCTTGAAATATGTTCATGATCCCCCTTTAATAACCCTCCTTAAAACACATCATGCTTTGCTTTCGAGAACAAGGCAGGAGGCGTCTTTCTAATGAATCCTGTGTGTCCATTTGAGAAAAGTAACATTGTCCGAGGCAGGTGCTTGCACATTTCCCACCACTGGATCCTGCTGTATGTCTCTTAGCACCAAGGCACCTGACTCAGCTCCTGACCTACGTTTGATGAGGTTGCGCTTGAAAGCCAGGCGTTCCCTAAGCAGCACTAATGACAGCAGAATGTTTTTTGCGGTAGGAAAACATCACTGGAACTATTTGCCATCTGGGTGAATTTCCCACAGATATGAAGTCAGGGATCAAAGCAAGACCTTTTCTGGAGAGCAGAAGTATAATGTCAGCTTTCCTGCCCGGTACGGTGGGGCTGAGCTGCCAGCTGCCAGGGCCAAAGGCCTGCTGTGCTGCTGATGCAAATGAGACTCGCAGCTCTCTGGTGTGGGGGAGCAACACAACTCGTCCAAAAGAAACATTTGCATAACGTGGGACTTGCGACACATCCTGACCCAGGTTGTAGATGTTGCTGTTTATCTGTACAGTGACAGCAACAGATAGATTGTGGGTTTTGTTTCTTTAGGTTAGATTGTGAAATTTCCAATAGGTAAAGCCACTCCAACAACATGGGGGAATTTGTGAAGCTAATTTTACAATAAATGAGCTCATAGTTGCGTGAAGACGCTGAACTGAAGAGACTGGTATCAGGTCATTTTCGAGGATCCGCAATGTCTTCACTCCTGTGTGTTTTCCACCGAAAGCTGAATTTGATACCGATCAGATATGTAATACACGGCCAGAATTACAAATTTTACATTGCCTTTTGGGTAAACTGAGTCAGACTTTCAGAAAGAAAGACAGAAAGACAAAAAAGGAGGTTGACTGACGTACCAAGCATCCCTGTTTTCTAATCAGATATAAAATGCATATAGCAATGTGTTGACATGTAAAGAGATCAAAGTATTCAGTCAGCCAGATCTTTGCTGAGCAATTAAATGAGCCTACAGAGGTATTATTCCTGCACCAAAACAAGTGGAAATTCTCCTGCATTAAGATAAAACAAATTATCCAATAGTTTGTGAAAATAAATAATTAGAATGCCCTACAAAGAATTGCTGGCTGTTAACTTTTTGTACATGATAATTTCCATATTTTAGTTAAAATACTGCTGAACCTGATGAATATTTTAATCACAGTAAAATAACCACATTTTCTTCTACTATAGTCCTGCTCCTTATTTACAAACTTTTAGCTTATGACAGTAAGTGGCGGTACTGACCGACACTAACAGAAGCCCAGGACATGGGCAGAAGTGAACCCATATGAAGGTGACAAACTTCAGGAAGATACTTCTCTGTATGTAAGGATCGAGTTAAATCAGCACACCCAAGCGAGACCTCAGAGGCCTACAACAAAAGATGAGTTTAGGAATATCAGAAACATATGAAAGTCTCCGTCTTCACAATGTTGGATTCTGGCAACAGGTCCCCATCTACAAGCTTGGAAGCTGGCCAAAGAACGTAATTCCACATGATCTGTTCTACAAAATACAGTCTATAAGGAGAAGTTTAAGAGGTGGATAAAATGCAGCATGCATTGTTCATACCATTTAAATATAATGCCATTTATCTTTTTGACCAAGGTGCTCATGGGTGGAATACTGTAACAGTATGATATATTCTAATTATTACTGTTTAAGAATTTGCAAGCTATGTAAGAACATGAATCTGTATTTCATCAGCAGTATCTGAAGAAGGTACCTGGGCTCACAGAGAGTATATCTAGAGGAGCACAGCTGGTGAGTCATCCTTAAAGATAATGGTAGCAGTATTGAGACAAATCATTCAGCACTTCTGTAATGTGTCAATTTTGAATCACTTTTTGAGGATAATCTGGGATTTTATTTGTTTTTGGAAACATTCTGTCATTCTCCAAACTACTGGTTAAACCACTAGCCTGCAACTGAGATGCACCCAGTTTGAAAAGCTCCCTGAGTGTGTAATTCACAGAAAATAGGAAAGAAGTGATTGATATACATCAGCTCCATTCTGTAACAGTCCTATCTGCTTAGCATGCCTGTGATCAGAAATGATAGAGAACCCAGGACTAAAGAATTTCTCAAATTAAATACTATACTGTTTATTTAGAGCTGAACATAATTTTCTTTATTTGAAAACACGTGAAAGATGCTCACCCAGTGGAATGAAAAACTGAAAATGTCAAAAGTTGCCATAGAATAGAACTGATGTTCCCTCACACACCACGTATGCAAAAAGATTGTTGGTACCTTACAGAGGCCAAATAATTTTGTTGTGTCGTTTCTCTTTAATCTCTCTGAGACAGAATTAGCAGGTTACTTGAACAGTTAAAATTTTATGTCTTGCAGCCTGGTAATTTTTTGACGGAAATGTGTAAGTGAAATTGTGGGATTGATTTGGCTAGCCGGCTTCAAGTGTCAGTAATCGCTTGTCAGTGTTGATAGGCTTCTGGGTGGCTACACAGTTTCAACAAAGTCAGGTTACGGGCAAAATGAGCTTGGTCCTATTTCTTCCTTTCATAGGACTCTGTTGCACTAGTAGCATCTGTGTGGATGGTGATCTTAGGGCTGTATCAGCTTGCTATGATATCTTCATCATTTTCCTACTGACTACACAGCAAATTTAGACACTTTGTTGAGTTTTCTTAACTAGAAACATGGCATTGAAGTGCAAATCAGGGGCACTGGACACTTCAGTATGTGGACTGGATTCCTTCGAGTAGGAATCATCTTCCTGTTTGTAGCAGCAATTTCAGTCTTTAACAACATGATTATTCTTAATGTCACTTTAACCAGCAGGACCAAAAAGCACCACACTGGCCTTTTCAATATATTAATATTTCATTGATATTCCCTTAGCAGAATTTAATAAAATTAAATTGTGGTGCTGTTTCCACACACTTAATGTATTCTGAACAGGTTTTACAGTGACAAACTCCTTGATGAGCTTATGTCCTTTGCTTGATAACTTTCTTTCAATAGATCTACATGATAGGATGCTGTACTATAACGCTATAGGTTCTGCCTTTATTAAACTTTCATCACTACAGCAGTACTGCCATGTTTAGCGGTAGAACTGCATAGCAATCTGAATAAAATGATTTAAAAAAAAAAAAAGAAGCAATATGTCCTAAGTTAAACGGTTAATAAACAGATAAAAAAAGAGTGAAAAAAAGGGAAGAATTACAACAACAGATGTTCAGTAAACACTAAAAAAGAAATATTGACCTTAGAGGATGTGTATATATGTAATATACTATGCTTTCTCCTTATATATAAAATAATAGTTGATGCATCACTTCGAAAAAGAGAGTTTGAAGATGATGTCTCTAAAAAAGAATCCTGTATAACGCAGATGTTTGGAAGACATTTATTATGGTATTAAGTTGAATAGATAACCAGTTTAGGGACCTACACTCTGTGTGTGTGTATCTGTCTGTCTGTCTGCCTGTCTGTTTATTTAGAACAACCCAAACTTGTCAGGCCAGGGTGATCTATCTGCAGCAGTCAGTTATTAATTGACCTTGTCACAGTAGCCTGTGATGATGTAAACCAATGCCTTTTAAATACAGTGTGCATCTCAGATCTGTAGGTGTACGCAATACAGTCAAAGTCTAAGAGATATGAAGCTTAGGGACTGAAGGCTTTTCATCCTACCAGAACTTATTTTCCTTCAGAGCTCCAGTCCCCGCAGGGAGTCATCTAATGTAATTGTTTTTTGAATGGCTTCAGTGGTTTTGCTTTAATGATAATGCCCACTAGGCTGCTCCACACACTTCTAATCTTTTCCATGAAAAAATTCTTCCTGGCATCTGCTTAGAGTTTGCTTTTTGTTAGTTTCCTGTTATTGTTAGAAGGTAAAAAAAGCAAAACTGTTGATTCTATGTATATGTCGCTTTGTGTACCATGTGGCTCAGTCTCATATTTAAAGCTGATAAGCTAATGCCCATAGTTCAGTTTAGAAGCTAAAATGACATTATTTGCTAATGCCTATACATGTCTATCCCTATACAATGCGTGGCTGATGGTAATTGTTGATTATGATTTACTGAGAAGGCTTCAACAGATAGGAATGTATTTTCCATGGTGCAACTAGCTTTATCATTTATGAACGACCATAAGCACTAGATTCTTCTCAGTGTGAAGTTAATCCAAGGTTTTCTGTAAAATACTGGTGTGTTCTGAGACTTGAGGGCATCCAGTCCTCCCTGAAATGTCCAGGACACTACAAATTTAATAGGAAGAGTCTAACTTCCAGATCACTAAATTATCACTGTCTAAAAAAGAATCCTGGCTGTTACAATAGCTTGCCTGCTACATCCAGTTCCTGCACTGATATTTTCTGAGGAACTGGGAAATGAGCAGAGAATGAATAGCTGAGAACTGTGATGAGGGTTATGACTTGGGCACAGTGCCTGGTACTGTAGCAGTGCCACAGAGCTGCTGTTACTTTGAGGTAAATGCACAAAGCAATTCAGGTGTTACAGTGCTGCACTCAGAGGATCAGACTGAAAATCAAAATCCACCAAAACCCAGCCTATAACATGCTATAACCAGTTCAAACCAGCCTATAACTTGCTTTTAAATAACCCTGAACTGGAGAGAAACTCTTCATTGAACACAAACCGAACTAAAACAGTAACGTTTCTCCAGAATTATAGTTCAGCTAAAAACCTGACGATCCCAAGGGCAGAAGTTTTTGGATGCTTTCTCTGCATGTATATGTATTTCTGTGCACATAAGGATTCATGAGGGGCTTGAAGGTGGATCTTCCTCCATATCTCACCTGGCCTTCATCCTTCATTCTCTGCTTCACAGACCTGTCCCCAGCCTCAGCCTAGGGTTGCAGTTTCTCTCCAGTTCATCAATCCTGAATAACAGACACATGGAGAGGGGTGGAAGAAAATGAACTGGGCCAAATGGTGCCCAATGCAGTGAAGAGGAGTCAAAAGCTAGCATTTGCTCTACTGTAGAACTCCTTGCAGTTTTAATTGTAGGACTTTCCAGTTGAACTAGTTTGAAGGAGTTTAAAGTTAATGAATCAGCTAATGAGCCATTGATTGCCTAAAATGAAAATAAATGGTAACAAGTTCAGGTATACGTGAATCTGTACAAGAACTGAACTCAAAAACAATCCCAGGTCTGTCTCTTGGCTTAGCCTGAAGACACGCTGCTGTATGGTGTAATGCACAGTCCCAGGACTAGTCACCCAGGTTTCCAAACACTGTCCTGGATTCACACAGTCCTGAGCTGACTAGGAATAGATCAGGAATAGATCACAAAACATTTTCAACCTCAGGACCTAATCACACAAACCAGGTCTGGTTTCTCTGATAAAAACAAAAAGAAAAAGAAAAAGTGTATGAGATCCTAACTGTTCAACATGAGTCAAATGATCTGGGATGTGGAAATCCAATATTCTAAACAGGTGAGTCTTGTCCACATAAAGTGATTGACACACCTTGGAAGACCTTCACTGAGATGTCTTCAAGACAGCATTTTATGGCAGTTTTGAATACTTTTCAAACTACTGGTTAGCAAAAATTTGTTTTTTCTTAAACAAAAGTGGTTGAATCTAGTAATAAGTAGATTTACCACAACATAGCAGGAGATAGATTGGGTGTAAGAAAACAATAGTAAGCAGAGTGGGAAAGTGGAGAATCAACAACATATTGTATGAGCAATAGGACTGACACTACTGGATAGAACAACTGAAGAATTTAATGTACATTGTTTATCTGTTTCAAGTTCTGTAACTCGTAACTACCTTTGCATGAAAACAGTTTTGAGAAAAAAAATGGATATTTACTTATTTAGAAGGATTTAAATGCTGAAAATGTAGCTGTCTGGAGAGTTCATAGGATTCTAGGATTAGCTAAGTGGAAATTTACAGGATCCATATTTGGATAAAACTAAGGTCTTTTGTGGATAAATGCCCAAAGGCATTTTAGTTAGACAAGCCTCTCTTCTACGAAGTATCTGCAGCTGTGTAGCAAAATTTTGTCATTTAGGACCAGCAAGTACAGAAAGAGCATGGAAGCATGCATCTGCAAAGCTGTTGACACGTTTCTTAAGGAAACCCTTCTGCTAAACAAAGATTTGCATAGAGATTCCTTTATCAACTCTGAGTTTTTAAAAGGTAACTAATGATTTCTGCAATGCAAATCTTACTGAGAAGCTATAAAATAGAGTGTTTCAGTTAACTCTCCAATAGTTGCATTTTTTCAGATACACTGACAAAATTGAAATATCTTTCGTTCAGTAAAAATAAATACTTGTAGACTGAGATGCATCCAGAGAGCAAATCTTTTGAAGACAGATATTTTCACTGTAAACATAGTTATCTTTAATTTATATATAACTTTTCTGGAAAAAAAATTCTCTTTGGAACAGAATAAAATATTCTTTCAGTAATGGAGTAGCTTAAGGATAAGGAAATTACATTGGAATTCAGCTGAATGATGGCTAAGAATATATAATTTGAGAAACATAGGTAAGAAAGGCTTAAACTGGACAAGCATTTTGATCATTATAGAACAAAAATCCAAAGATTGATTCAATTACGGGTACTACACTGTATGTTACAGTATCACAACCATGTTTACAATGAGTAATTATAATTACCATTAGAGGTAAAAAATATATGAAATGCATAAATGACAAAAATGTATAATGAATTAAAAAAATAAAAAACTTAGAAACCAATGTATGTAGAGATTTTCTTCATTAAGGAGATTGTCTGCAACTAGATCTGAAATGTCTCAGCTATTACACAGTGGATTACCCACCTTCTTAAAAAGCAACCTGTTTTGGGTGATATAATTTTGTTTAAAACGTTGATTAAAAAATCTGCCTAAATGTTCCTTTAACAATAAAGAATACAAAACCTCAGACAAAAAAAATGATAATTATAACAGCAGAACCACAAACATTAATAATCAAGATTTACTTAGAGATATTTGCTTCTAAATATTTTCTTAAAAGCTTAGCTCTAACATATATTTCTCCTCATTTATATTAAAATGGATAGTAAAATAGAATGATCTAGATATTTTCCAACATCATGTAACTAACTTTTCTGAATAATCTCTCAAACTGAGGGACCTAGCATTCCTGGTGGGCACCAAGTTGAACATAAGGCAGCAACGTGCCCATGCTGCAAAAAAGGAAAACTATATATATGTTACACAAAGTTATGCCAGCAGGTCAAAGGAGGTGATGCTTCCCCTCTGTTCAGCACTGGTGAGGCCACACCTGGAATACTGTGTCCAGTTCTGGGCTCCCCAGTACAAGACGGCCATGGACAGAATACTGGAGAGAATCCAATGAAGGGTCACTACAGTTATTAAGGGATTGGAGCATCCTTTACAAAAGGAAAGGCTGAGAGATGGAACTATTTAGCCTGGAGAAGAGAGGATTCAGGAGGGATCTCATCAATGTATGCAAATAATTGAAGGAAGGATGCAAAGAAGACGGAACCAGGCTCTTTTCAGTGACAGGATCAGAGGCAATGAGAACAAACCGAAACATAGCAGGTTTCCTCTGACCATCAGGAAACAATCTTTTACTGTAGCGATGACCAAGCACTGGCACAAGTTGCTCAGGGAGGTTGTGGAGCCTCCCTCCTTAGAGATATTCAAAAGCCATCTGGACATGGTCCTGGGCAACTGGCCAAGGATGGACCTGCTTGAGCAGGGAAGTGAACCAGATGGTCTCCAGAGGTCGCTTCCAACCTCAACCCTTCTGTGATTCTGTGATTCTGTGAAACGTCACTTGTTAAATTTCTACAAACCTGTTTGCCTACCAAAACCAACCATTTGAAAGCCAAACAACTGACTACATAAACATCTATTTGGAAAAATCAATGTAGTTTTGCATGTACAAATGCAAAGGGTTTAGTCTTGGGAAGAGGATCACGTAAATACCTTTAAAGCTTAGAAAATGTGTTTTGAAATCTTGACAAGCTTTCTGTTAAAGCCTCATTTTTCCTCTGACTAGTATAAACAGAAATGTAGACATCTGGCAGCTTGAGCCTGGTCTAAGTCCTTGGACTTCACCACAGTTTTTACTTCAAGATTTTACTAGAGAATGTTGCAATGAAAACATAAATTTGGGTATGAAAGGGAATTTTACTTAAAAATAAGTATGAAAGAAGAATATGAATTATTTCTTGATATAATCTGCAGAATTTCCTGTTCAACAATTATCTATCCAATGTCTGTTCAAGAAAAAGCAAAAAAAATAAATATCACCAATATTTCAGGCTGTAGTTAACCATAGAAGCACAAGATTAAATAGACCTAATATCAGTAATGGGCAGACTTCAAATCATTCAAGTCAAAAGCACAGATTGTGATAGCCCTGGTACCTTTGGGATGTTACAAAAAAAGTGGTTTACTCAATGCAACTTCCTTTGATTCTTCTTCACATGCCAATTTTGTTTATTTATTTATTTATCTATCTTAAGTAGAAAATATTCAGAAACCTTCAAGGATCTCCATCTGAATATCTTTCACATATAGAAGAAAAGCTGTTAAGAATTAATTCAGCTAACTGGCTGATAGTGAATAAGAGTGTCCTTAGAAAGGGATAAACACTTTAAACAAAGAAACATAGTAGAGTCAACTAGTTAAATCTATATACATAATTTTAAGGAGGCGAGTTATTCCACTGAAGTCATAAGGAGTTGCACAATTACCTGTATGCTTCTACATTCTACTGCATCACACAAAGGAATGCCTTAGGAAGAACATGCTCATGTATTTGAGATGTCTGTAATGCCAAAGGGAAGCAAGTCACAGTGTGACTGGATCTTGGAGGTATCACAGAAATTAGAATACTACCATGTTTTTTTTAAGACTTATACTAACTTATTTGCTTTATTGGAGGTACCTTCAATTTTCTAGTCCTAGAAATGCTTGTGGAACTATCCGCTAGAGTTTGTCACCATAGAATAGAGATAGTCATATTTCTTTATTCTACGTATATGTAATAAAGGTAACCATATAAAAGCTGTAAGACATTCTAATACTATAGCAAGTGGGGCCATATAAATACACTTCTGCCTGGTTGGCCTAAAAGAGGCAGCAGAATTATTTCTCTGTTGGCTACAATAGCTGAAGTCATAAGCTTGTCCAAAACAGGAGAAAATGCATTATGTTTTCCAGTACTATAGAAAAGATATGCTTGAGTACTCAAACTATGTGTAAGCCTGAGCTCAACTGAAATTAAATTATTTATTGCAGATTCTTTATGTTGGTTGGATTGATAATACTTACTTTATTTCTTTTCTGATATAGCAATCCCTCTCTTCTTCTTCTTCTGGGAAGAATCCCTCTCTTTATCTTCATGTATTCATGATTTCTCCTTGGTGATGGGAAATGAATCTGTTTCATTTCTAAGCTTTTTAACTTGTGTGGTGTGAACCTTTAAGAAGAGGTGCTGTCTAGTATATACCTGATGTTTTGAAACTAAGAAAAATTGATGTGTTCAGTACAAAAAAAATAAACCTAATTGCCTGCTTAGCTGGCATACAACATACAGTTACCTTTGCACATTTTAATTTCTCAAACACTTTGCACTCAAGAGTATTAAAGATAACATAGGCTTTCCATAGACTTCAAGACTATTGAGTTGATACAACTCTAGCGTGCTTTGTGTTCTGTAACATGTCACCTTCTCATTATCCAGTTCCTAATTCAGTTCTCATTCTGGCAGATGAGTTGAACATCTGGGAATACAAGAGATTTCTTTTTCTTGTAAACTTAACAAGCTGTCAGTGAGAGCATACTGATACTAAAAGGGTACAGGAAATAATTTATCCAAAGGAACCACCAACAAAAAAAATCCATGTAGAATCTTCTTCCATGGGCGAGACATTACATAATCCTGATGGTGATCACAGCTAGGAAACCAAGGCAGAAAAAACACACTGGGCTGTATTCATGCAACTGCGTAAGCATAGACCAACCATGCAGTGAAATGGTATATGAGTCACAGTGTACTCAAATAGAAATCAATCAGAGAGAATAAGGCTCAAATTCACAAGGGGATTGCATGTGGCACTACCTAAGCTTTAGGCTTTTGGCCCTGAAGAAGAATCCACAGACCCAAATCAGCTGCACAGATTCCCCAAGGACAGAACTGGGAAAGTGCCTCTGAATGGGCTCTGCAAAAGCAAGGATCCCGTGGGGGAACATGACTAAATCATCTAGTAGGAAATGCAGAAGTCTAGAGGGTCAGCAAAATCCTTGTCATGGCAGCATGGGACCTTTCAGCCACTAGGGATTTACAGCTCTGGGCTCTCTTCAGAGAGAGATGCACTTTCTTTAGGAATCCAAGGTACAGAAATCTAGGTAACATTAACCCTTCTGGGAGATGCGGGAGGAAGATGCCAGTTCTGAGGCACTCATATAGTGAAGTGAGGAACCTGTATTTGCTTGGAAACATTTCATTCTGTGATGTCTGTATCTCATAGAGTAGCAACTGCCAGGTTATAAAGAGTTATGAACATGAGCACGACATGAGCGTAGGGAGGAGAGAGAATGGAGCATGATCAGACTCTGAAGTGGATTCACTCTGAAGAAAAGAACAGTAGGTTTCAGAGGGGAAGAGGGATGAGTATAACTCTGAGTCTCTTCTTGACTGTGAGGGAGGAGACTTGGGCATATTCACATTAAAATGCTGTAGGATAAAGCACAAAAGTAACTCTTGGTCCATGCAGATTCATTCCACCCTAACACTGATCTCAAAGGTTCAAATATTTGTTGTACAAGACCATCTCCCTACATGGCCCAGCTGCGCAACCTTGGCTCAGAGTCCTGAGGAAACTGTTTAGTTGCGAGAAGTATCTGTGAGAACGTCAGCATAGTAGAGCCGTGCAGTTAAGGATGGTGAAACTGCAGAGGCAGGACTTTTGAGATGATGAGTATCAGCAGCTCAAGAATAAAAGAGAAAAAGCATTAATATGAAAAGATAAAATAATCTGAAGGGAAACAAACCAAGATGTAGTAAATCAGTAATATCAAGGGCCAGGCCACTCCAAAGAAAATCAGAGGCAACCTTCTCCACCTGAGTAGCATCTGCCTGGCTAGCCAAAAGTCGTTAGCTGACTTTTGGAAGTGGTGAGTGTGTTTATGTTTAATCCAGCAGTTAATCCTAGCTATCCATTGTGTGCACTAGGCAGTAAGTAATTGTTTTATACTAAGTTGTGTATCCTACTTGCAGAATCTCTTTGCCTAAGGTAATTGTTCTCGGAACAAGGTGACACAGAGAAGGAGAATTATACCACGTGCAGTTCCAAAAACATATCTAATTACTACAATATAGGAGCATATTTACATTTATATACAATCTACCTCTGACCCACTAGAGCTCGACATTACACATGACCTTTCCCACTCTCTCTTTACACCCAATCTATCTTAAATATTTTTTTGCTAAGTAGAACTTCTTTAGAAAGAAGACATTTTGTGTTTGGTAACTGGGATGCTTTCACTGTAAAGATGTAGAATTTGATGTAAGCTGCTTTGAAACCCTCCATAAATGAAATGAGCGACTCACCCTTTCTTTCTGTCCATCCTTTGAAGTACAGGGGTAGCTGTCACTGCAGCTCATGCAAAATCAGACAAATGATACAGTACCTCACACATTCAAGGATTAATAGCTCGAGCTTGAGAAAAATTAGCTAATGAAAACCAAATAAACATGAATCCAAAATAGACATAAGCTAAATGCTCAGCTGATTGGCTTTGTCAGGTTTGAAGTAATTTTTGACCTAGAAACAAAACAATGGAAACTAAGATGTTTTAATCTCAAGATACAGATATCTGAAGATTTTAGTCCTTTTTACAGATTTGTTTAAACTATGGTTTAAAGATAACAAAAAAAATTGGACTTAAGTGCTGAAGTTGTGCCTACATTTAACCTTATACATGTATCTTCTTGGTTCATCCAGCCCTAAATGACTAGTCAGAGTCAGAAAGAGTGGCAGAATCTGGCCTACAGATAGGAACCAACACTGTTAAAAGATGACAAGTTAACAAAACAGCTATCCATAGTAAGTGGAATTGATATCTTTTAAAAAAAAATAATTAATACATAACAGTTTAATAGAAAAAAAGAAATCACCAAGACCTGAAAATATTGATAGAAAAAATTTCAAAGTCTAACTCAACAATGGTATAAGTCTTCTTATCTGGTGACAGATGGAGGGAGATGTTTTTTTAATGCATCACATAAACCAGCTGTGAAATTCTTTGCCTAAAACTGTATATAGTTTTGAAAAATAGCTGGACAGTCTCATGGAAGAAATATCCATGACGGGATATTAACTGCAATGACACCACTTCTTAATCAAAAGGCTGTTCAGCTAAAGCTTGGCCAGGATTATTCTGGAGAGATATCATTATATGCACGCCCTGTTCTACCACTTCTTAAACACCTGTTACCAGTGACAGTCGGAGACAGAGTAATGGGAAATGAAGACCAGTGTTTTCATACAGTGGAACCTTGAAAGTGTAAATTTTTTTCCTCTTAAAACATCTTTTCTCAATATATCCCATACAGTTTTCTGTTTCATACTCAGCTTGTTAAGCGGTTTGGGATAGACAATCTTTGTTCTGCACTTGTCCAGTACCTACCATATTTAACATTTCACTTCACAGGTTCAGTCCCTCAGTATTATTTCCACACCAATAATGGATGATATTAGGTCATAAAACCCTACAAGATCTTTGTCTCCTTCTTGCAGAACTAGTATTGGAACACAGATAAAGGCCAAGCCACAGCCATTTGAATTGACATAAATCCAAAACGAACATAAGAAGCAAAGCAAGACATAACAAAATACATCTGATGAGAAGTATATATCAATGGAAAGAAAGAATGTAGTCCATAATACGGGTAGCATCATTTTTCATTGAAATGCAATACAAACCATCCGAACATCAGCCTCACAAGAGAAATCTATTCAACATGTACATCTGAGGAAAAAAAAGGTTTGCTCTAATGTGAAATGGTTAGTCAGGCCATGAAAAATGTAATATCCATGCCCTGCAGATTATGCTTAGTCAGAAATATAAAGAGCTATATTAATCAAAAAGATATAATTTTAATCAGCAGCTTAGATAATGTGGATCTCAGTGTGTCAGACTGATAACAATGAAAAACCTGAGTGGTGTGGTAATAGGACGTGACATTATACATATACTTAGAGCAAAAAAAGTTCTATCATAAACTCAACATAATTTAAAATTAAATTTATTTTTCATAACAAAACAATTGACAAAAATACTGTCACTAAAAACCAGTCAGAAACTCAAAGAATGTATATGCACTGAATCTCCATTAAAGAAATCCCCCTTGCTGTGGTTATCTAAGAACAGCATGAAGTAGCAGAAACAAGTATCAAAATCCAGTTACTCTATCCTGATTTCTGAACAGTCAAGTCTGATTGCTATATTTATAAAAGAAACTGAAAGAGGTTTTCAAATAATCCAGACAAACCTTCTTTCTGTTTTCCCTGATACCTGTAAATGGCAAAGCTAATCTATTTTGTTGAGAAAAATGGCAAATCCATGTGCAGAATGGTAATTCATATAGAATGTCCTTCATATAATGTGCTATGAGACATTGGAGAGAAAAACAAATAGCTGTGCAAAGAGATTTCTAAAACACTAAATTTTTGGAGTCAAAACAAATTAGGATATGAAAGAAGGTTGGAAGAGAACAAAGTCTCAGTCTCAGTTCAACATATGCCTTTCTAAGTCAAATAAACCAAACTTTTCATGTATTGATTTTTTTCCTAATGCAAACTCAGACATGCTGATTCCTTAACTCTTCTCCCTGAAAGATGAGAAAAGTTATGGGTAAATACAAATACACATGCAAACTAAAATCTTATTTTCATGTGCCAGATTAAGTAATAATCTGATGTTGACATCAGTTCTTCTGTTTCTATGTGATAGGATGATTTTAAACCTTGCAGAAACAATCTAAAATTATCAAGTTGGGAAGAAAATGTGAAGGGAAAAGAAAATATGGATTCTAGCCATGACAGATTAGATCCACCCAGAAGTCATTAAAAGGGATCTATTGAATGGAAAATGTAACCAGTACAATGGAGAATATTGAAGCTAAAAACCTGAACTGAAACAGTGAAATAGCTCCTGTTCAACAATGATCTACCTAATTTCTATTCATTAAAAAAAAATACTAAACCACTACCAAAAAAAAATCACCACTATTTCAGGCTGATCTGTAGAGATAATTGAGATAAAAATCACAGTAAAACAAAATAGAAATGTTTTAAAACAGATTTAATTTTGTAATTATGTCACAAATCTTATGAACAGTACAGAAATAAATATGGGTTACCAGTAAGAACAGCAGGACTGGGATGATGCTATTTTTGTGGGTTATACAATGAAAAGAGATGGCTGATCAGCACAACATGAAGATTTTTTGTGATTAAAATTAAGTGACGTTCTATAAACATTAGTCTGTTATAGAGGATATATCCTATCAACAGGACAAATGGCTGGTTGAGTTGTACCATCAGCATAATTCTCTGTTATATTAATAAATTCTTAGATTACCCATCAAGAAAGGGTCATGTAGTCTGGCCTTCAGTAAAGCAAAGAACTTTCTTAAATTAATTCCTTTTGAACTAGAACAAGTCTTCTGGAAGAATAAAATAAAATCTTGTCTCAATTTAAAAAATCTGTCTGATGATGAATCAACCACTCCTCTTGGTAATATGTTCCGAAGGTTAATATCTTCACTATTAAAAAACTGTGGGTTTTTTTCCCACCTGAATATATCTATATTCTACTTTCTACTTAGGTGTACCATCACACTGACATCTCTGGTGTCCTTATAGGCTGTAATGAGGTTGCCTTTTAACCTCCTTCTTGTTAAGCTAAAGAGGTAGAGTTTCTGGAGTCTTTCACAGTGTGACTTTTTAGTTAATCTTTTAATCATTCCGGCAACTCTGCCATGAGCAAAGTATCATCATCTTTCTTGAACGGAGGCATCAGACACAGACAGAAGATGTGCAAGTCGTTGGCTCAGTGACAAATGCACAGACTATACTGCTAAAGATGCATTGCTTGGGAGTGATTCCAGGCCTCCAAGCTAAGAGCCAAAGAAGCTCCTGTGTCTGTACTAATGATGAACCCTTCCCCATGGACTGCTGTTACACTGCACTGTATTTGACAAAAGTATCTTCTGGATGCCCTGTGGCCCCAGGGTGGAGCTGCAGTACTTGAAAATGAAGATTTTTTTCATAGGCTTTCAAAAATAGTATTTTTGTAGCATAATGTTAAGTATCTGTTTTACAGGTATAACATTAAGCATATGTAGTATAAGATTAAGTACTTTCCTTTCCGTGAAGGAAAATGGACATGAGGCAACCTGAAGAATCAGGGTAGGCCTTATAGGCTAAAGCAGGGTGAAGGAAGTGAAATTTTGTGCAGTTTCATTCCTTTACCCTATGTCCCTGGAGCAAAGTAATCTGAGATTTATATCTAAAGTTTATCTGGGAGCAACCAGTTGGTTTGCTTCAGAAGAGAATCCAGGAATGAACCAAATTATGTATAAAGTGGATCAGGGAATCACATCCTAGGGAACTAAGTTATTTGACAAAGAAAACATAATGTCCAATCTGCTGTTTTCCATGCCAGTTCTTACGCATGCAAGAACTGTGTTGACCTACTTGTCTAGAGAAAAGCTCCACTAGAAGCTTAAAATACCTACTGCTTCCCAAACTGGCATCTCTTATACTGTCAGTATACACTAGAGAATAATTTATAGTCTTGTACTGGGAAACTGTTGTTCTCTGTTAAATCCTATAGCTATTTGTCTAATGGAAAAACTGGCCCAAAACATTTTCCAGCTGTTGTTAATTAGATGGACCCAGAGTGGTGACCTTGTTTGTTTTAAATTAAGCTAAAACAGAAGAGCAGCTGTGTTACAGTTTTGCTCATTTTCCCCAATAAAGAGCTCAAGTGCTATTTCTGAGCTACAAACTATCTACCTCACTTAGATTTCATATTCTGAAGTCTTCCTGTTCAAAGGTAGAACATGCTAAAAGTGGAGCAAAATCCTTGAGCCAGATATATCTTAAGAATATATAGTAACAACAACTATTTAGCCTTTATCACAAAAGGTCTAGATGTATTTGATTGTCATTCAGCAAAACATTTTCAGTCTTATAAGCAGTTCAATTATGTTATTAGGTCTTCTGGTAAGTCACCAGGTACTCAAGGCTAGAAGAGTCTATTGTAGTTCATTGAGGTATCAGAGGCAATAATAAGGATTAGATATTATATATAGCATTATGTTTACACAAGACTGTCCTCTGAATACAGATTTTTTTCAGAGGAAATTGGAAAGTTTTAGCAGATGCAAAAGGGCAATCTAAGTATCTGACCCTTAAAGTAAAATTCACAGCTCTGTATTAGATACTTAAGGTCCCTGTCTACTGCATGATGTTACCACTGTCCTGGAGTCCATGCCCAAGGTAGCTTTCATTATTCTGATCTACAAAATTCAAGACAGGAGAACCCTTGGAATTTCCTGAAGTATAAGTACATCTTAACTATCCCAGCAACTGTATCTTATTTGACTACAGTGAATTTCTATACCTAGGATTCACACTGCAAACCCTCTCCAGGAATTAAAGATGGGATAGTCCCACCTAATTTCAGATATTGGCTATGTGAGTATCCACCTCTGATCATATTGCGTTCCTTTTATTAGTCAATGGAGAGAAAGAGGGCTTTTGATCTAATCCATATCATCTTAAAGAAGATACCTCAAATGGGTTAGATGACTGGCATGTGTTTGTCTTCTTTGACTGTGAAGGAATCTACATGAGTAGCTTCAGTGTACATGTTCACGCTGTCATGCAAGTCCAACTCTACGAGTAAGACTGTTCTTTGAAAAAGTGAGATGGGGTCATGATTTGGTTTTGAAGCAAAAGAAGATAAACTGGGCTTCTCTCCCCTCTTTATCCACAGGTCTCTGTGGTCATATAATATACAATTCAGCCGGTGTTTGATAATTTGCAGGGGCAATGTTCAGAAGGCAGCCTTCTGGAGGAACTCTAAGAGTGTGCTCACAGTGAGTATGGAAGTAAAGTGCTTCATAGTGAGTAATTTAGCACCTACTTCCACAGTGTTTGACAGGGCACTATGTCACATATTATTTCTAAATTCATCACACCAGTAACTCTTTCATTATAAGGCAAGAACAATACTATGTAAAAATGTTCAATGCTTTTAATTCTTACACGCTCACACATCTTTATATCCAGCTTCTTGATAGACGGTCTTACAAAATGGCTCAGAGACAATATTTTTTGCAGATTTGTGGGCTAAAGCCAAATGATTGGAGAATCATACTTGTAATAACGATTTATGTGAAAACTGTCTTGGGTGATGGGGAACAGGTACATCTTCTGTTTGCAAGAACATCGACCTCTCTAATTTGTTTATCTGTAGGTATTTGTAAAGGGCAAGTTCATTGTTACCTCAAGGCTGTTTTTAAAGCCCTTCCAGAGTTTCTGCTCCAGTGGAAATCTATTCATTTCACTATTAAGCAAAGCAACATGACTGACACAACCTGACGTGACACTTCACAGGGCGACTCATTGCTCAGGAAATACAAAACAACAAGAGCTCCGTCACTTTGGTGAAAGAATACGCTCTTTGAAACAGAAATGAAAAACTTCTAACAGCATATCCTGTTATGCTGTCCCCTGTCTCCCTGTAATGATAAATACAGAAATCAAACACAGAAAATTATGTAACTGTTTATTAGTTTGATGGCAGTAAGATGTTCTAGCCACTTGAGGTTTGAAGTATATAGGGTTTTTTTGTCAACTTATGTGACAACAGCTGAAGGATGCCGTAACTCAGCTCTGCTGATGAGGAGTCAGAAAGCTGCCTTTCCTTCAGGTTCATAGAAGAGAAGAATAATTACCTGATGAATCTTCTACCCACGACCTACCTGATCAACTTGGAAGAGAAACATTCAGAAGAGGTCTTGCATCTCAAGCAAAGACATAAATGTCACCACCCTATCCCTACCATAGCTGCAGGAATTTGGGTTGCAAGAAAAAAGTAACTATGCATGCCAAAGAAAATAACACCATCAGTTTGCACATATGGAATGAAATCATCTGCAGTCTGACTGGCTGTTCTCCAGGGCAAGGCTTTTTCCCTTCTGTGGGAGCTTTTGTGTATTCCCTCACCTGTGCAACAGTATAACATTAGGAAAAAAATTTTCACTGAAAGAGTCATCAAATATTGGAACAGGCTGCCCAGGGAGGTGGTTGAGTCACCATCCCTAGATGTGTTTAAAAGTCGTGTAGATGTGGTGCTTAGAGACATGGTTTAGTGGCAGACCTGGTAGAGTAGGGTCAATGGTTGGACTAGATGATCTTAAATGTCTTTTCCAACCTAAATGATTCTATGATTCTATAAGTGCATATCTGAGGTTTCAGTTTGGTTTTAGACACATTATAGATATCTGCTTGTTCACTTTTAAACCTGATATTCATAACTTTAGTATGACTTGCCTCATCGTTCTATTAACTACTGCTTTTTAGTTGCTCACTGAAATATCTGGGCTCTCAGTTTCAATGACTTCTGCATTATCAACGGTTTTGATTTGCTTCCCATAGTGTTGTTCTGTAGGTCATTTGTGTTATTTGAAGGCAACACAGTCTCCAACAGTTACACCTGGCAAGTTCAATTACCATTAAATCAAGTTAGACACAATTTCTGGTTTTCACCCTGGTTATATTTTCTATCTTGTACCTTCAAGCCCTCTTTCCGTTTGTAGTCTCTCCGTGCCTTGCCACAGATGAACACTAGAACTGTGATACTGTTAAATTCTCAGAAAATGGTGCATCAGAAGAACTTACCTACTGGAGAAGGGAAATCTTTCGCCTATATATTTCATATTATTGGATAATAAAAGGTGATAAAAGGCAGAAATAGAATACTTTGATGTGATCAGTTTAGTAGGTTGCCTTCTCTTACAGTTACTAGTAATCACCTACTATGATTTGCCTCAAGGCTTGAAATATAAATGTTTTGAAGTATTTTGCTCTTTCTCATATTCAGTTCTCCATTTTTAGTAATTTTATATATCTTTAGCATTTGATTTCAATATTTTAATGATCTTTTCTTGGCTTGACCACTTGGCTAGAAAATATTGATGTTTTAGAGCATTAGCTGTCTGCTCTCCTACTCCTTGATGAAAATATGTCAAAAGGCAGTTCCTATGATCATATGGTAAGAATGGCATATTTCCATCCCATTTTTTATTCCTGTTTTTCTCTTCTTGTACTAATTATGCTGCATACATTATGTCCTTCAAGGTGATTTATTAAAAGCTCTCTCCCTTACTTAAACTTACTGTTTAAGTAAGTGCTATGTAAGATATACACATATCTATAGATGAGGGTTGCACAGAATTTCATAAGGCAATATTGTCTAGTATGGATGCTTTCTTGTTTACTCGATGCCCTGAGGGGCTGATGAGGAGATTTACAGCAGAAAAATATAGACATTGTACCCAAACGTTCCACCTGGACTCTGAGGTAAATAAAACCCTATCTTAAAAGGATCTGTTTCTCCCCCTGCATTATCTGTCTGTTAAAACGTGTCTCCTGACTAAAAGCATCTATTCCTTAATTCTTTTTTTTCTTTAAACAGAAAAAACTCAGCTTTACTTGGTAAGACTATTTATATAAATGGTTTTAAGACAAATCTACTCACTGTGTACTTGCAGAGTGAGGTCTTCCCTCCAGTCTTCCTACCTTAGAAGTAAGTTTACTCAGTCATATATGTCTCTAGATTAAATTACTTTCTTTCACTTTAAAGACTGTCTGAAACTTTGCTACCTACCAAAAGCTCTTTTTTACACCCTAGGGGCAGTTTTCCTTGCTTGTACTCTCCTTCCTGCTCTGCCTGATGTCCCCTGCACACCACCTTCCCCTTGCTGAGCACATCCATTTGATCTGAAGGATGTTTTTCTTGCCCTCCAGAGATTTCTACTGGTTAATTGATATAAATACTGATCAAAGCTCCTGTTACCTGGCTACATACTTCTTTGACAGGATGCCCAAAATACGACACCATCCATCCCATCAAGGAATCCAGAGTGGTGTACGAGGCATTATGTCCATATACAGACCAACTTCTTGTATCTCCTTGGCTGACCTCTGCTCCCTGAGCTCAGCCAGCTCCAGGCGCTTGCTGTCACCGCACGATGTTGTGGGGCTGAATGAGATGTCTTGTCCTCCCAGATGGTGCCAGATGCCTGTATGTGGTGATTCATGGCTCTTGCACGCAGATCAGGGAGCTGCTTAGACCCAGCCAGAGGGAAACAACTGGCACAGAGAGTGATCTGAGCAAATGCCTCCTCTGTTTCAGCAGCTTAGTCAGGACCCACTTCATCCTAGTCATTGTGTAAAATCTTTTATTGGGGTAAGCATAGCTCTTAGTGAATTAAAGTGGTGGGGTTTTATACAGTAGCTTAAAGGTTAGGACACATTCCAATTTTCAAGTGTTTTAAATACAAAGCAACGAGATAACACAAGAGGGAGCAAGTCTCCATTCCACCTGTTGAAATGAGGATACTGATGCTTCAGAGCCCAGGGGGAGAGCCAGCAGGAGGAACTGGTTCTACTGGTTGCCAGTTAACAAGGACACCGCTGTTGTTATAAAGTAATCAGTTATAGGTTAAATACAGTTGCCTTACTGCATACCCAAACTCCGTTCTCCAGATGAATTATATTAACAGTGAGAAAGTGATTTTTAAAAGTGAACTGAAAATTCTACAACTGTTTTTCCTGAAAACCTTTCTGAGAACATGCTGTGTATGTCTATGGGAGCTATGTGTATAATGCAATTCTCATGCTCATTAAGGAGAAATTACCAAACATGTTCATCTGAGAGAACAAATATGTTCTTCATTGTCTACCAATGTCCTTGCTACAGTTGCATAAATAGACTGTTGTCTGTAATTTTCTTCTGTTTTATATACCACAATAAATCTGGTCTTTAAGAGGCATTTTATTTTTTGGCATCTATAGTTTTGCTAGATTTCTGTGGCAAATTAGTCACTTAAACTGGCCTAATCTTGCATACGATACAGCTGACTCTGGTAATTAACCCTATAAAGATAATAACAACACAAAGATGGAAGAAATTCTCATAAACCACGTTATGACGTATCTAGCACTAGGGGGGTAGGCTTGGTATTGTACATTCTCTCATTGTAGCAGTTAATCTCGGCTTGTGCCAAAAAGGCATGCTGGGACAAATTTCCTATCCTAAAATCTATCCTAATCAAATATGCAAGGTGAGAGAGCTGATTCAGTAGGTCACTACCGGATGTACAAAAGCTGGAATTCCTGTCAGAAGTCTCCCCTTCTTGAGCAGCACTCAAGGGGTGCTGTCTGCTCACCAGTCAGTTCTTACAGACCACTGGTGGCAAGGGAGCCCTACAGTGGCAGCAAAAGTTTCTCCCGCTTCCCTTGGCACTTCAATGTATAGAGCGAATAGAACAACAGACTGCACTATCAGTCATTTACAATGTGACTGACATGTGACTGTGCGACACATCAGCAGCTACAAGACATGTTAAATTAACTCTACATCTTCCCAGGTGAACTTACAATTAGGCACAATCTGATCTTACAGGCTGACATATGGGAAACCAATTCTTTTGGAATTCCTTGTTGTTCACGTCAGAATCACCTTCTGTTTTCCTCTCTACTCCCATACTTCTATCAGTCACCCAAGGTGCCATGCAAAACTAATTTTTCTATCATTCAGAGGTTTTATCATGTCCACCTGGGACAGCCAACATTCACTTCCATTTTACCCTACTTCTTGCAGCCTTCCCAGTCCCGCTGTGTGGTTTATATCATCACTCAGGTTAAACAAAACAGAGCCTTTGTAACAAGGTCAGTTTTTGTGTCTTTTATGTCTGGCTGCCCTGTGGACTGGCTGTTTCAGATCCCACAACACAGTTTGAATAATAATATTTCCCACTGATCAGGCAATAAACACAACAACTTGTGACATGCTGCGAAGACTCTTTGGGAATACATGTCTACAAGCAGTCTCAGGAAAACTGATAAGCAGCATGAAGATGTTGGACTGAGCAAAAGTTAATGTTTGTGGGGGAGCCTATAATGGTTGCAGAATCACTATCTCACACAAAACATTCAGCAGGAGTGGTCAATAGGGCCTATAAACACCTTTTGAGCTCATAGTCAGTGCACTATGCTAGGCAAATATAGCCTAATTCCCTCTTCAGTTCCCTGCAAGCGAGAAAATTGAATTTGCTAATTGAATATCCTGTTTCCCTGCAGAGGGTTATAATAGCTGAGATACCATATGAAAACAAGAATGCAGACAGATAATTATAGACTTTTTTTCTGCATGTGGGAATGGCTTACTCTGAGGTGGATAACAGAGTTGCTATCTTCACCTGTTTGCCCTGTGAAGTAGCTCTGGACTGCCACAGTTAAGGTAAACTGGAATTCAGTTTATGAGTTTAGGGATTAGGAAAAGTGGAGTTTCTAAGGCTAGATTGGTGCAGTATACCAATCTTGCACTTTGGTTGATTTTAAAACAGTGGCTACAAACTTCTTGGCAGATCTTCACCTGTTTTATGGGCAGCTCTGTCAGCAGAAGAAGAGGAAGGAAGAGACAGAGATAGGTTGCAGTTTGGCTGGTTTTACAAAACAGTAAACTCATTCTCATGGGGTGAAGTTCTAGCTTCCCTCATGGGCACTGCTGGAAGCCAGGAGATTCCATTGTACTTCAGGGCCAGTGTGGTTTTGAGGCACATAAGTTTTAAATTGTTTAGTGCCTCTCACCTTGAGAATACTACAATTTCTAATTACAGTTGTTGCCTTTTCAGGCCCCTTTGACCTTTTTTATGTGGTGCAAATTGCTCTAATATGAGTGACTGCATGGAACTGTGTTACACGATTATCATCAGGGTACCAATGTACATTAATACACATATTACATCTTGACTAGCTCTATTTTATGAAAGAAAACCCAAACATTTTCTTTGTTACCTTCTTAATGAACTTTGTGAATTGTGTGTATTTTGGGAGAAGAATGTAAAGCCTCAACTTCTTATGCTTCTTCATTGTTCTGTTTGGTTTTACCCATTTCATAAGGCACCAAAATGTTTGTAGCATGAATGATTTTTCTTGTCAGAAGGTTCAGAACACAATAGATCCCATGGCGCTTTGCTTTTTTTCCCCGTTCACATTTTGAAAGATAGTGCTAATGGTATTTTTACTTTGAAAATTAGTAGTTCCTAAACAACTGCAAAAGTTGCTAAAAACTACAAACAAGCAATAAATAGGAAAGGATGTACACAGTCAGTTTCAAAGTACACACAGAAATGTTTGCAATGATTTCAGTAAAAGTTTTGAATATTTTAAATTACAACTGAGGTTGTAACATTATCTGAGATGGCTGAGAGTTTTTGGAATATGTGTTCCTAACTATGCTTTTTTTTTCACCACTGTAGCTAACAATTGCATTCTAGCAGATACTTAGTTCATGTGAGATAATATACTGCAAGACACTGTTATTTTCATGATTGTAATTGATTAACAATTTGTTGTAATTGCACATACAGTTCATTTTTTCAAGTACATTTGTACCCATTGAGTCAGGAAACAGGATAGCATATAAAAATTTGCTTTTTAGTTGGGCTTTCATTGTTTTTAATTTTAATGAAAAGGGACTTTTTAACCTGGAAACAAGATGTACCAGAGTTCACAGGAGAGAGTGAAAAAAAGTATTTTTGGTCACTGACCTCAGTTTTTGTGTCAAAAAAATTGCTTGCATGTTTTTCATTGCATGTTTCTTATGAGGAAATAGACTATCCGGTCAGCTAGAAACATGATTGCTTCTGAGTATCTGGAAATGCCAGTGACAATGCTTATTGTCCTGCGCGACCTGATGTAGTCCCTGACCAGGGAAACAATAGGATGGGGAAATAACTTGAAGGCTCCCCCCCCCGAAGGCTCTCCTCTTCCCTGTGTGTCAACAGCAAAGACATTCTCCAGCATCAAAGGCTGTTGTTTTTAAAGGAAAAACCAGACAGTTCTGAAAAGGTGAAGAGATTATGGAAGACAACTATTTGTGAAACTAGAGTTGCCTTAATGGCACAAAGGGGCTAAAGCTTGCTTTCCCCCTTTTACTTCTTTTCAGGTTAATTGCTGTTGCCTGGAACTCAGTGAGCTCATATCTGTTGCTCTGCTAACTGTGGAGCCAAAATACCTCTGAGTGTGAAATATCGAAGGATGGGAGGTTGGAGTTCATTAAATTACCTCCCAGTACATCATCTGCTCCACAGCTCCATGAGGCAGTTTAGTTTCTTTGACAGTCTGACCTTTCTGTTTAAATAGGTTGGCCTGCCACGGAGATGGTCTTCTGGGGCTTTTGAGGCCAGAGATATTTTGTGCTTAGTAAGACACTTTAAGTTAAAACTTCCATTTGTACTCATTCAGATTACTTTTAGCTGTCATTCACCTCTTGCACTTATCCTTGCTTGTCCAGCCTTGCTGATTTCTTTCTTGATTTTTTAATGCATTTCTTGCCCAGATAACTTCCAGAAGAAAAATCAGGATCAGGCATGTAAAAGTGCAATGCCTTTAGGCAGTGTCTCCTCTTTATTTCTTTTCCCAGTTATCTGAGAATCAGTCAAGATGTGGACACCCTCCCTAGCCTGCCAACAGAGCACTCAGTAACACCTCCAGTATCTTTCCCGAGAGGTTAATTCACCCTTTCCAAACTTGAGAATAAGATCTTATATTTAAGAACTGGTATGTCATTTTCTGCTGGTGTTACTGTATAATTTATGTCTGGTTTCTGAGAGGCAAACCATGAGAATATATATATATATATAAAATTTTTAATTTTTTTAAAGGTTCCGTCTAATAGTAGAAATATAGAGCTGAGCATTGGGGACTACATATATAGGGGTTTGTTGGTTTGTTTGTTTGTTTAAACTTGGCAAATGCTTTTGTTCTATGCTGCATCTTTAGATCAAGCTACTTCACCAGGAAATGCAGGGAAGGAAAAAAAAAAGCTTGCAACATAAGCACTACACAGTACAGCACATACCAAACAAGAGCAACATTAATGAATTATTTAAAATGTGGGCCACATCATTCCTAACTGCATCAAGTGTCAGAAATAGCAAGTAGTCCAATCACATTTAGAAACAATTAATGAAAATACTGTAGTAAATTAACATAATAAATAACATTATAATTACAGGAATGATACATACAATTACTAAGAAACAATCATCATTAGCAAGAGAGCTTTGTTACTGCATTTTTGTTCACATAATTCACAGTTGTACTACTCACTGAAAGTTATCCCAAGACAAATGGCAGCTAACAAGTATTCAAAAATAGCAAATCAGTATTCTTGGGATACTGGGTAACCACAGTGGAACTGGATGATTTGTTTTTCCTTAGTGAATGGTTGATTTATCCAAAAATCCCCCATCAAACACAGAGTTTTTGTGTCACAATGCTATTTGGATTGAAGCAGTAGTATTTCATGCTTCTCATCCAGCAATTCAGAAGGCAGAGCATTCACTCAGCTTAGAATAAACAAGGGTTAAATTTTTAAACAATACCTGAACCCACTTACCCACTTCATCCAAATGCAACTTACCATGTCTTGCTCTTCTTTTTCTGTGGAGAGGTTGGGTAAGTGGCTCTAATAATCTTTATTGGATCTGTGAATGGATTGCTTTTCTACTCTATGTAAATAATTTGAATGTGTAAATACTGGAGCTCAGCTCTTCTGCTTTTGCGTTCTAATCTCCAGGATAGTCCAGTGCTCCATGTAAGACATCTCACATGTCTTTAGAAAATTTGAAATTTTCTAAAAGGAAGGACAGTTAAGCCATTCATCTGAAGTTCAAATCTGTTCTTCCTCTAATGCAGTGGCAGGATCAGAATCTATCTTTTCTTACATTCTCTACATTCTAATAAACTGAGTAGAGAATTATGAGACATAATACCCTTAATTATCTCCTTTTGGAGTTTTGTTAGTCTATGAGAAATACTTAAATAGCTATTCTGATCTCTGTGGAAAGCTGGATTCTTGTACATATTACTAGCATCTCAGTAAAATTCTTATTTTCCATCACTCAGCAATATATTTTATTTACTCCGGGGAAAAAGAAGCATTACACCAAAAATCCTAACTACATTACAGTGCATTATTAACTTATGTTCCTTCAATTTTCAGTCAGTTCTCTAGTTATTTTGCAATTGTTATACTTTCAAGAGAGAAACTATAAAAAAAAGCATACTGGAATTCAGTAAGGTCAAACACAGTGTCAGTTGTAGGTTGGTTACTTCTTTTATCTGTAATAAGGTTCTAGACATGTATAGGAGTCCATACCAAAAGCTGCAAAAGCAAGATTAGGTTTTCAGTTCATTCTGCATTTTACTTTTTAATTAAAATGTTGTCCACATTTTCCATTCATTTGTAATGAAAGAGTTGGGATTAAGAAGAAATAAAATAGTTACTTCCATGGAAACACAACTGGGTTCTGTGTATTCTATACATAACATAGGACCCCTACGGTCAACTTGAATTTTCACATAGGAGAACTTATATAAAACCTGAAATAAACTAAACATGAACAAAGACTGCAAAGTGGTAATGTAATGCTGGTGTTCCCTAATAATTATATCACGTATCAAAAACCATCATGTTATGTTGCATTGTTTTGCCCACAACTGGAAATTCTCAAATGGTTTCTATTATTACAATAATAGTCTTGTATTCTTACATAATAGTTAAAAATAAATGGTAGAGAGTCTATTGACTTTGTCCAAATTTCAATACCTGCTTTAGCCAAGTAAAGTAATGGGCCAGGCTTCCTGTACTGGAAAGAAAAACACTCCTCTACAGAGTAGTTCAGAGGACCTCAGTTAGGATCCTCTGAACCACCCTCTAGGGGAACCTACCCCAACTTGCTGATGATAAAGGCAACCTACAGAGGCTGCCCAGGCAATCTGAATGGAAAAACTGAGTGGTGTCAATGCTTATCCCCGTTTCAATACCCAACACGAGCACACTGGCTCTGAATATAATGAATGGCCCCTTTTGAAGTAGCCTTGAGTTCCTGGTGTCTGCTTTTTCCTTATTTCCCACTTCCTTTCCCTCACGACTTGCTAGAGATTTTAAATGTCATTTAGGTACCTAAAGTGGCAAACTGGTATCTAACGGCATTTTCAAAAGTGCTTGACTGCCGTTGGAGTCAGGTACAAAACAGAAGACTTTCAAAGGAATCTAGGAAGAGAATTTTCCTTTAAATCAGTGAAAATCAGAGAATTTTTTGGAACCCCAGTGTTCCAGATCCATGTGCTCTTTAGGTAACTAAACACCTCTACAAGTCTGCCCTAGGGCCCACTGCAAGGACTCTCCTTCACACTGCCATATTGATGTTTTCCACAAATTTAGCCAGAAAGCTCCAAAGGTGTGTAAACTCCCCAAGATTATTTTTAAGTTCAGAGATGTGTTTTCCGTGATTGCTGTGGCAGCATGGTGTGTTGCATTATATTTTTGAGCAGCAGGATTAGAGACACACAAAAAAGAGGTCATCAACGACAACGAAGGGGGTTTATTTCCTCCTCAGCATGATAATGAAGTAGAGCTGTGTACACATCTGATAACTTAGAAGTAGATCAAAAGCCCACTGAAACTAAAATGTAAAGTTGGAGCTTATATTTTGACTTTTCCAGGACTTTATGCAGTATTTTGCACTAGAACAAAACCCAGTCTGTTAGGTTTTTTTCAAACCAAATTGGTATGGCAGATCAAGTACCTCCTTTCGTATGCTGCAATCCTTCATTTGGCATTTCTGCTTGTATTTGCTACCACAAAAAACTCCAGGGGGGATTACTCCTGGTTATGCAGGGGTGTAATCATGAGCAATGGGATAAATTATAAGATGCTAGGCAGCAGCAAAGCCTATCAGTTCTGTTGGTTTTAAATTATAGCTAGTTAGGTTTGACTCTGGAGTAACAGGAAAGTTTACAACACTGTTTCTGGAAAGCCTTTCCTGTGTCTGTAAAGAACTTGAGAAGGGTGTCTTTTGTAAATACAGGGCACTTCACCCACTTTGTTTCCGACATTGCTAATCCTGTTGCTGTAGCTCTGTGGCATTTTTTTCAATTAGCTTTGCAAAGAATAATCTGTCATCTCTTCTGTAGAGCAGGCTTGAGAGCTGGGACTTAGCTTCTGCCTAGGAAAATTAATTACTGTGGTAAACCCCCTAGATATGAATTGTCTTTCCTAGGAGATCTAAGCCTTCATTATCTCTCAGGATTTGGGGTTACACCAACTCTCGTTTTCTTGCTAAACTGCTTACTGTTGCCTATCTATGCTCCAAAACATTAGCGGCAGGCCAGCATATTTTATTTATGTTCTTAGGGGAGGAACCACTTTTGGGTGCTCTACTAGAGACACACATCTTCTGGTTGTGTAACACTACGAATATTTGCCCACGAAAGAAACTAAAGTGTGTTTTAATAACAACTAAAGCACAGTAATTGTAACATTCACTACTAACTACTCACTTGCCTAGTTCCCCGAATACAGCATCTTACGGTTAACTTTCAGAGCTTAGTCAACACTCATACATGAAGGAAGGCAATCACTCAGGTCAGAGGAAGAGTCTTAGCAGAAACAGAACAGGTACTGCAAATAGCAAGAAAATGCTCAAGACAGGTATATATTAGATTTACTTTGTCCAAGTTCAATTTGAACCAAATTGCTGCTGTGTAGAAATAATAGGAGCTAGAAGGGAAGGAACAGGTTTTGGAAGGATTGGAAGTATGATTTCAAAATAGTAAACAACAGTTTGACCTTCATTAAATTAAAGGTGATGTGTATGCTGCTACTTTTATACTATTTATACTGCTAATCCATCATCTCTAAAACTCACAGCTGACTGCTTTTCTGTATTATGTTGAACATAGGAGTGGGAGATTAACACTTTCCATTTACCATCTAGCTCCAAATTCCTTTCTGAAGAGTCTGGAAATGCATTAAAAGCTTATGTGTCTTGAACTCAGAAGAATGTCCAGCAGATCAGGACAGTATGAAGAGCTACTACTAGCTAGATAAGCTACAAGAACTAGATCCCAGGGGTAGGTGAAGCAGATGGAAAGAGATAGGTATATTTTTCTGCCCAGCTCATCCACCAGCTTCAGAAGCAGCAAATTGTTTCATTTCCTCAAAATTAATTAAAAAATAAGGAAAAACCCAGACATACTGATTAAATAAATACTGCAAGAGTTAGGAAAGGAAAAAAAAAATATTATTTCATTGCTGAAATTCAAACAAGCAAGTGAATTTGGGATTCCCAATAAATCCTTGCCCAGTAGTTGCTGGAGAAACTACCAGACTGAGAAGATAGGCTTCAGGAGACTACTTCACTGTTTTCTGTAACTTGCTCAGACAAAGCACAGAGGAAATAATGGCTAGGAGGAATTCTGCTGCTGCCATCACCTTACAAGTCTTCAAAGTGCTAGTGGCTTCAATTAAGAGCACAGAAAAAGCACGTTTCTTTATTTAAGGGTGGATTAGTGAATATGTGTTGTTGCAGACTGGGAAACTCAGGGAGATGTAATGAGTCCTAGAGGTCCTCTGCTTATTGTGCACTGTCTAGTTCTATACAACTAACACATAGTTTGGGGATAACACAGAAGAGGAAAACTTTGTTCCTGTGGTTGAGTTCTGTTGTTATCAACTAACTAGCATCACTCTTTGAGTTCTGGTTTGGTTTTTTTTTCTTTTCTTTTTCTGTCTTCTCTCTCAGGTTATGACTTGTTTTATAGCTAGTTAGCTACAATCAACTCTTCCTTGCAATTACTTTAGTATGAAACCCCAGGTATTTTCTAATTTTTTTCTTAATTCTGCCTTTTGAGCTGTGCAGAATTGCTTAGTCTGATCGCTGAAAATAACATCTTTATTTCACACTATAATAGATAAACAAGCTTGTTTCACCATGTCTGACATACAAAGGCTGGAAAACAATTATCAGTGACGGATTCTTATTAAAGGCAGTCTATTCTGCTAGCAGTATTAAAAAATCTGTTAATTAAATTCTTTGCATTCCTGTGTTTCTCCTGAGCTCAAAACAACCTAAAGTTATTTGTGTTTAGACCAGGTTTGCACATTTCTGTAGGATCTCTATTATGCTAATTGTATTAAGCCCTCTATTGGTAAATCATTTGGAGGAAACAGACAGGGATGAGAGTAAGGATCAAAAATAATAATGAGGATGTAGGAAAACATAAGATTAATATACTTATCAGAATTTCTGCATCAGGCAAGGTATAGAAATGTCTGTGTCATTATTTCAACAAAAGCTAGTGTGGAAGTCCTTTTTTTTGGAATGGCTATTTTGATAGTTTTCCAGCAAACATTAGACTTAAGAGTGTAAGAACGTTCAGTTGCATTTTAGGAGCGTTGCATCTGTTCTTATTCTGACCACGATGAGGGGACGAAGTACAACAGATATGGGCACCCCAGTGTGCTAGCAGGACTGGCTCAACAGTTACAGATGTAACAGTCCTGCTGCATCTGCTTAGTCCAAGAATGAGATCAAGCATGTGTGGCACAGAAACACTCCAAAGGAGACACTAAAATGGTTTGTGATTTAAAATAAAAAAGGCAAAAAGCCTTTAAAAGTTTATTATTCGACCGAATGTAGATTCTGATTAATACAAGAATCTTGAATACTCCTCTACAATCATAAAATGAACCAGCACTTTGTTAAAATTATATTCTTTTCATGACTTTGGGTCAGCTTGAGCTCACTTAATATGCCTGGTAAGGGAACAAAGAGGATTGCAAATTTGTTTCAGTGTGTATCTTTTATGTTTGTTTGTATAAAAAGTTAATTCATTTGTAATTGAATAAAAAAAGAAGCAGACGTTACAAAAGCACGAGCCATTCTTTGGAGTGCGGAATAGAACATAGTTCATCCTCCTATTAGTTAAATGCTTTTATCACTGTGTCAGAGAATCGATTGTCCTTATGCTTGTTCTTTCTTCCTCTGCCTGCAGTTAATCCTCTAGTATTCCAAGCAAAGATGAACAACTGTTTTATCTCTTTTTAAAACTATAACATAGCTTAATGGTTTCAGACTGACCTTAGTGAGTCAAAGATGTGAATTTAATTCCTGTAAGGAACAGAAAGGACTTGGACGCAAGTATACCACTGCCTGTCTAAATCTCTTAACTGTTGTACTGTTAGTTAAAATCACTTGGCCTTCATTTGTAGGAAACTCTTGACCTCCAGTTTTGTCAGAAAGGACTTAGGCTTCATCCTTCACGGGAGGCCTGAGTGCCATAAGTGCTGAGCCAAGTGCAGTGACTCCTTACAGCTCAGAGATTCCTTGAGAGGAGTGGGATTCATGCGGTCTCATCAGCCAAGAAGGCTAGATAACAACCCCAGCTTCTCCTTTCAAATGGATGCAACAGGAGTTGGGAAGATTCTAACCACTCAGCAAAGCAGATGGGGAGGATAAGGCATTTAGCTGCTGGGGGCGTAAGTGCAGCCTTCCATTGCTCCTCTGCAGGAAGGCAGATTGGAGTCATCCTGGCAGAAAGATTGTCTGGCTCAAGCCACCAGCTGGACCATGTTAGTAAAACACATTCCCATGCACAGTGGTCCTTGCCCACCACGTTGACTTTGCTGGATCTTTTTTCTGAAAGAACTGTATTGTATAAAGCATGTAGCTCAGGGCTATGGATTTGGCTTTTGTTCTTCCTGTTTCATTTCCTAACTTAACTTAAATTTTAGTTTTCTTCAGAAGCTATGGAAGTTGGGCTTTTAAATGCTACTAAAACCTGATTGTCAATTGCACAACAGTATGTTTCCTATGACAAGAGCAAGGCTGTCGTGAACACCTTTAAAGAGCAAGTATCAATGCAATTTCTTCTGTGGTATATAAGGCACAAACAGGTGGTGATTCTGCCTGTTTCCAGAGTCTGATGGTAACTATTACATATTCTACTGTTACGATTGATCAATGAATCTGCACTAGCACTTTCTAATTCTATATTTTGATATGCTAGCCAGCCAGCCTAAATCTCTAGACAACTGGAGGAAAATGTAACTTCTTCTTTTCCCCAGATTCCTTACACAGCTTCAGATAAGCCTTTTTTTTTTCTTTTAATATATTATTGTTAATGAAATCAGTTAGCATCTAATTTTCTTGGAAATTTCTTCTCATAACTCCAAGCATAGCATTTCTCTTACCGCTGTTTAACCCCTGAGTGGCTACTGGTGTTCAAGAAATTGTGTTTTTCCACTTCACGACTTGTAAAAGTGAACACACCATCGTCTGCACAATTCTCTTGTGATATCAAAATGCATATTCTAAAAAATCAGTAGTAGCCAGCATGCATAGAGATACTTCACGTTGTTATCTTTTGATGTTAAAATTTACTTGTTTGTTACCTATGATTTCTTACCTATAAAATGTGCCATTTCACAAATAAAGAACCAAGAGACTTTTCCTAAATCTCTGCATTCATGCTATGTGTCTTCAGCCATCTCTAAATCAGTGGAAGACTTGAATATGGAAAATCTACAGTTCCTACTGAATTTTAAAATGTTAAATCAGTGCTATTTCCATATTGGTCTTGCCTGAAACATTTACAGTAACATGTTATTTTCTCTGCCAGAAATCAAAAGTATTCCATATAGTATAATGAAGGACTAAAGTGTCTTTATTTCAAACTTAAAAGAAAATGTTCTGTTCGACACTTTGAAATATTATTTTGTATGTATGAACCAGCAGAATATAGTATGGATAAACACAACACTATCTTTGCCAGAAGATAATCATAGGCTTTGAAACAGCACAGCAATAACTCTTTCCAGGATGCTGTGATTAGAGACCTACTAAGTACTCATGGAAAAGAAAAAAAGGGATTATAGTTTAGATGATAAATAGTAATAGGTTCAGTCTAGTATTGCTGAAAAGAAACAACCTTTTTATTTCTCGATAAATATTTTAAATATTATGCAGTCAATGTTTATTCAGCTATACCAAAGCAAATACTGCTATTGCAGTTCTTTTAGGACTAAAAATATGTCATCAGTAAAAAACAAGCTATTGTTTTTGTTTAAGAATTGTGGAGGGAGAAATAGATCCAAACTGTATTGCAAAGCTACAGTCCCACAGACATACTTTGTGCAGCAGATCATTACTATATGTGGGATGATAATTTCTTTCTGTGTGTTAGCAAAGCTGTATAGACTGGGGGCTTTGACAAACTGCTCATTTCTTTGTTTTTTTTTTTAAATAATTTGAACTCTTGGAAACACTCACTTTAAATGTGTAGCAAGGGCATGGAGATGTTACAGGGCAGTGGTCTGAAGTGGCCCTTCATGAAATTTGTATCAAGCTCTTCACTTGTGGTTTTTTTGTGGATTTTTAGGGAATACATGCTGATGGAAGGCATACATACAGAAAAACAACTGCCTTTGTAATACTTTTGTTATTGACAGAAAAGAAGAGCAACATAGATAAATATTGATTAATTTGTGTCATCTACACAAAGGTAGTTAGGGAAAGTTCTCTGACATCAAAATTACATAAAAGTATAAATTCATAATCATGAATACTACAGTTCTGGCTACATTATATACATTCTGTGTAACTACTAAGGATGCCATAGCAGGCACAATATTCACTAAAATATCTTTATACTGGGTAATGCATAATTCTTTCCTTTAAGCAGTCCAAATTATATATGAAAAAGTACATTTTGTAAAATGGTTTCCTGTGAGAAATTAGTTTTCTGTTATCAAAGCTTTTCATGCTTCAAATTTGCTCTGTCATAAATCAACTCTTGAAAATAGATAAACATTAAATGTATGATATGTATTAAACTATTGAATATCCAGATATACCTTATTGTTCTTAAATGTTTATAAAATAACCCAGTCCTGTATTCATAAGGAAAAAGTGCCATCATACTCTGCAGGTGGGCTACGACACACCAAATTAATTTGTTTTGGTATCATTCAAACTGGAAGTTAAAAAGGATATCATTGTTCTTCAACCACAACCTTGGGTGGCCATGCAAACATGTGGGAATAGTCCCCACCTAAGAAAATTAAGAAAATGCTTGTGTGAGCGGACTGTGAGACCATCTACTTCAGTGAGAGTGTCACATCAAGGAACTTGTCTTTCAAAGGGGATAATAAGTAAAAGGGAAAGTGATAAATAAAACTCACAGAGGCACAAACCTGATAAACCATAATGGAGACTGTGACAAAGAGTGAAACTCTTCAGACACCAACCGATGGGGCATAGTCTTGAAGAGGGCCAGCCTGGACTTACAACTGATGAGAACCTGGGCTTTGTAACTGATAAGAAGGCAGAAATAAGATGAACATGAGGATTTTGGATGTTTGAGGGGGGTCTGTGGGACTAGGCAAAACTTACTGAGGAATGTTTAGTGGACAGTAACTGGTGAGGAACAATAGGGAGGAACAAGTATTAAAGGGGTTGGTCACATGTAAACAGTTCCTGGTCAGTGTGGCTGATCACTGCAGCCGTCCTATCTTCTTATTAAATCCTTTCTTAATTGACTTTCTGTGTAATCTCACTATTCAACTCATGTGTGAATACTGCAAGGTCTAGGAGCAAGCAACTGGAGAGGCCGGAGGGGTTGACGAGTAACAGCGACAGGAGTGAGACCCTGGAGAGAGTGGCCCATGCGTTCATGGTCCCAGCAACTGGAAGGAGTGAGGGGCTCAGAGTCAGCAGCTGGAAGGCACCTGGGTCGTAGATGTGACCTGTGTGTTTGCAGCTAGGAGGCTGCAATGACTGAAGCAAGTCCCAGCAGCTGGAATCAGACCTCATGCCAGCCGCTGGAATGAGGGAGGGTCCCAGCAGCAGCTGGAGTGGGGATAGGACCCGTGTGTCTGCGTGCCAGCAGCCACAGGGACCACTGCCTTCGTATCTTCCCCTAACCTGGTGTGTGTGGGTGTGGGCCAGATGGTGAATAGGTGGTCTCAGGTCCATACAGAGGGTCCATGTTGGTATTGCGGGGGACAGCTGAGTGTAGAGTGCATGTGAGACAAGTGTGAGAGTTTGTGTGTGTTTGCTAGAGACCACCACGCTGGACCAGCCAGAGAGTGGGAGACCGTTGGAGCAGGTAAGAGCGCCTGGGATGCGACCAGGGGTAGCAGTCAGAGAGAGGGTGCTGCTGCTTGAGGGATCTGTGGATGTGTGTGTGTATGTGTGTGTAAGTGTGAGAATCCAGAGAGCAAGGGCATTTGTGTGAACTCCAGGCCTGATTGGCTGAAGGAGAGCAGGACTTGGCTATCTATAGTTATGTGTTATGTTGTTAAATGCCACTAGGGCCCAGGCTGTGGCAGTCATGTAGACAGTTGTGTCAGCGTCCTCTGTGTGTGTGTGTCTGGGATGCATGCTCAGCCTTGTTGTTGGTTGGACCTGCAAATGGGAAAGCTGCAGCCATGCCCATCGTCCCGGGATGTTCAGGCACCAAACTGAACATAGGAAGTTCCACCTAAACATAAGGAGGAACTTCTTTCCTTTGAGGGTGGCAGAACACTGGAAGTGGCTGCCCAGAGAGGTGGTAGAGTCTCTGACTCTGGAGACATTCCAATCCCACTTGGACATCATCCTTTGCAACCTGCTCTAGATGACCCTGCTCTGGCAGGGGGGTTCGACTAGATGATCTCCAGAGGTCCCTTCCAACCTCTGTGATTCTGATACCCCTGGGCCTTGGGGCACCCCAGGCTGGGCACCAGCAGGAGGAAGCCCGTTGTCTCAGAGCCCATCAGAGCTAATGGCCCTAAGAGCATCCCTTAACAGCCTTAATGTCCATGAAAAGGCAGATGGTCTATTAATAAATGTAATAGCCACTTTCTGATCAAAGCACCTCCTCTGTCAATTTTGCTAGAGATTCCACTGTTACAAGGAGCAGAAGCTGAGCCCACACCAGCATTTGCAAAAGCACTCACTAAACAAAACTCTGCTATGGATTTATGATATGGTTTACTACCATCTTGAAGGTGTCTTGAAAATGCCTACTATTTTATTATACATATCCATAGCAATAGCCAGGAAATTTTCTGTGCCATCTGTCCAGATTGACATCAAAGTGACCATATTGTTTTGGCCCTTGTCATGTACTTGCAAAATTGAAGCTTATTCTGACATTAGTGAAAACAGTCTTTTGCTTTACAGAGGAAGCCAGTTATATCAAATATATTACAAAATGAAATAATTACATTTGTTATCTTCATCACTGAGGAATTTGATAAAGCTGACACTTGAAACTAGCTAACAGTAAATTTTTTAACGGCAGAAAGTGTAGGCCAGCCAAGTTGGAGTCATTTGTGTTTAAAATATAAAAGATGGTCTTTTAGCGTATATACTCAGATGACAAGAGTGGATGGGAAAATTAACTCACACCACTGAGTAAGAAGTACTTTATTCTTTCATTTTTAAAGCAAATATAAAATGGAGATTAGTGATGGATATGTTCAATCTCATGATACAAAGCACGTTACTGCATCTTGCTTTATGAAAAGCAAAAAGCTTGACTACTTGAAGCATTATTTTAAATTTGTTGAATATTATACTATCGGAAATTTGATTAAGCAAAGAAGAAGAATGCTGATTTATAGGTCTCTGGTCTACTGTATCGAGATCAATAAAAAGGTACAGATATGCCAATAAACCATTTAAACAGTCTGAGAGCAGGTTTTTTTTGTCGCTCGAGCCATGCAATATGAGATTCAGACTATCACAGAAGTAAGAGTGAAGATTTCATTTGAGATATTAAAAGAATAGCTCTCTGTATTATGACACCCAGTTGTGAACTTTATTAAAATGCTAACAATAGCCTGCAGTTACTACACAATGGAATGTAATGATAGATTTCTCCTGTGTGTGGAATTGGAAGATTGATAGAGAGACTTTTAAAATGCATTTGTATAAAACTACTTTGTTTCGATTATTTTCTAGAAAAGGCAACATAAGTGCAAAATATTGTACCTAATGAAAGGAACATTATACTTCAGAATTAAAGCATAACACTATTGATCTTCTCTACGTACCTTTTTTCAAATAAAAGAGTTGGTTTGAGCAAAATCTGGGACAACTTTGTAAAAATTAAAACATATGGAAGTGCAGATCTATAAGAAAGAAATACCATAAATGATTTTAATAGTCTTTGGAGGTGGGCATACTTACAGGAAACTACCTAAATAATATGATGCATGTATACAGTTTATTGCAATAACGCCTGTGACAAGCTGCACTATCTAAAATTGCTCATGCTCACATTGCCTCTGTAACTGTGCATCAGAAAATAAAAAATAAAACATAGAGTAGCATTTCCATTGAGAAACAAGGCATTTGAAATCCAAGAGAGAGCTTTGTTTGCTCTTTTATATTAGTGGATTTTGAGTAGTTTTTCACTCTTTATGAGATCTACTTCAAGTAAATACAATTTCCTCCAAACATTGAGTCTTCACTTAATTTATTCATGCTGTAATGAACATACCTGATGTGCAATAGTATTTTCAGTGCCTTCACAGTGTTACTCAGAATAGCACTTTTAGTGTCATAGATCTCTCTCTGATATAGGTGAAATAGGAGAAAAGAAAAACCTTGGATACAACAAATCAATAAATGATTTGCAGTATTGGCAGCCAGGTGACTCACTATGGTCAAGCTCAGAAAAAAAAAAGTTTTACTGCAGGCATTCTAGCTTCTAATCATCTGGTGACACCTTTCTTTTTTTTTTTTTTTTTAAAGCTGTCTTTTTGTCTGAGGTATAGCTAGAGCATGGATACTTGTCACTACATGGTCTATTTTTTCTGACGATTAGAGCAATATATATGAAGTAGAAAAGAAAAGAAAGTTCACTGTACCACAGTTCAAGGCCACTTGTGAGACATTAACAGTTTTTTGCTATTTGATGATCATTTTGGAGGAAAAAAAGCAGACACACAAAAAGAAAACCCAACCAACCAAAGAAAAAACCCCCACTTGTTCTAATTTATGACAAGTAATAGATTATTATATGCTATAAACTTTAATTAAGTCTTCTTACAGTTAAAAGGAAAATAAAAAAATATACTCTAGACATTTGGAATACTATCCAGGAGCGAGTATGGTTTGAAGTTTAAAGGTAACTTTGAATGTCTAAGGGATCTTCAGAACTCTTGGTTGTGGTAGTGCTGTGTTAGTGACATCTGTCCTGCCTAATTTTACACCCAATGCATTCTATAGGAGTTGTGTTACTGACTTCAAACACAAGACAGAGAGGTCAGGAGTTCATGTTTCTGAATATATTTCAGGCACATATATAATATCAACTTTTGTGACTTTAAAGAAAAATAATAACACAGAAAGGTGAAACTAGGCAGCGGTGAAGAAAAAATGCAGCTAGATTAGGCCACATTAAATATGGTGAATTAACCTCTATCCTGTCCAAGAAAAAAGATGTGAAAAATAATAAAATATAAATAAAGAAAATAATAATATAAGTTATTATAATATTAAAAGGCAATAGGCATGCCTGTTTCCTAAAGCAGAGATATTTACAGTCTTACTATTCAGAACTGTGGCTGTGGCTACATTATGCAGCAGGAATGGACTTGAAACGCTGGTGCATTCAGCATATCCCAAGTCCATGGTGGGAGCAGACTGCCCTGAGCATCACATCATCATGCCCCTGAGTTTTCTTCCAAAGGAAACTGAGAATAGGAGTAAGGAGGACGCTCTGGCATGTCTCCTAGTATGGCTAAGTGCTGGGGACTACAATTCAGAGATGTTGACCAGGATACACAGTCAAACAGGACAACACTCAGCACCCATCCATGGATCCAGCATGAATTCAGCCTGGGAGATGTGACTTCTGGGGTTTTGGAGGTTTTTTGTGTGTATGGTTTTTGTTTGTTTTGATGTGTTGGTTTTTTTCTTACTGATTGTTTATGAACACTCAATGTATTGGAAAAATATATTTTTTCAAAAATGTTTACTTTTCTTCTTTCACTCCTTCAGAGTATTATAGTAAACTAACTACAGTCATCTAGCACTGTCTACAAGAAAAAAACAACAACAGAATTCTCTGCAACAGGAAACTGGGTTGAGAATAAGGTAAATAATGAGATGGCACAACAGCAACATTGAAGAAAATACGTCTTTGCGTTGCAGGATGAACCAGATGTGTTTGCTTTATGTTCCTTAAAAGTGTGCTATATATTGCCTGCTTAATTTGCATTTTCAGAGTTCTGTATCCATGTTAACTAATGAAAGGGTGGTAGGGCTTGACTGTAGACGTGTTATGTTGTTCCTTATCCTGCCACTATAGGACCAGAAGAGAGTGAGTTTCCACTTTTTACACAGAAACCAAATACATAGGACACCTTACAAACAGAGAGCTTCGATTCCGCCTTTAACCCAAGGTGTTTATTCAGACAAGCACACAGATAGATAGATACTGCGTCTTTGGTTAGAATATCTGTCATCTTCCCTGAGGCTGATGTGACCCAATTCCTTCTGAAGCTCCCATAAGGTTAAATACATCTGTACCTTCTCTAATGTGGGTTTGTGATTCTCTACCACATGTGCCATTAACTTAGACATGCATTTTATGCAGTGTAATGAATTCAATCTTAAGAGTTGCTTCCATGTATGTTCAAAGAATCTTTAATTTGAACTTTCTGATTTGGTTCTATTTTTCTGATTATTTACTGATCTGTAGATGGTAAGGACATGGTATCTTCTGTGTTTGTAAAGCTTTCATAAATAAATACCATTGCCTGCATACTCCATTTATAGAGGTAAAGTTGACAGCAGTTTCATGATTTACGCCAACCTCATTGCATGTGTGGGGGCAGAAATCAGATTTCATAACCTATTCAGAGAGTGGCTTCTAGTTAGATATCCCAAGCAAAAGGGATAATTGCCTCTCCAATGACTGTATGGGGAACATAGATATTCTAAAGAACAGAATCTAGTCATATAATATTCAAAATTGCTTTAGGATGGACCATTTTCTAACCCATTTTTAAAATGTCATGCTTTGGAACAACATAATCTCTTCAATTAAACATAAGGCTGGTGATTTAGAAGATCTAGGCTCTTAGAATGGATTTGACTATTTCATAGAGTTTAAACATAGAACATCTGGATATTTTAATCATAATTTCTTGTATATCGCTGGCTATAAAGTGATGCAGGTTTTACCTTGATTAAGGCCTGTCAAGACTCAGCTTTTAGATTGCACCATAGACAGAGAAAATCAGAGACCATGAAATCACCATTTGGAATAAGATACAGCCAAACAATCCAAGCAAATGATCCAAGTCTTTGGCACTGAGAAGGTGATTGCTCTGCCAATCTGAATTTAAGGAAAAATTGTTTTCAGTCCCAGATTGGAATCTCAATGTGAACACAACATGCTGAGTTAGTCAAGGGAACGTAATGCTTGAGATAGGGTTGTCTACTCTCTCTGTGAGCTTTAGGATATTCTATTTGATCTCTTCTATCATGATTCAAAGGGAGAAGAAAAGAAAGAAGGATGGAAAGAAAAACTGATTACTTCAAGTCAGTTCTGCAGGAAAAGAAGGAAAAAATAATCATGATTTCTACAAGAAACTAGCTGAAACCATGAAACATAATATTTGATTATAATCATCATCTAGATGCAGAGCTGTGAATATTATAAGTTCACTGGCAACATGGGTGATCATATACTCCCTGGGGCCCATGTAGAGAAGCTCTAAGAGGGATATTCACCCATTCACAAAGGCAAGTGATAGAAAGAACTACCAGGAGTACAAAAACCAATTCCAATCCTATGTACTGGACCAATATTTTAGCTCAAAATTAGTCCTCTATTTCTTGGGAAAAAAAGAAAGTATAAAAATAGATTTAAATTGTTCACAGCAGAATGCCTTTCCATCCACTTCAGTAAGAGGTAATATAAATCTACATCAAGAACAGAGTTGTGATTTTAAGAAGGATAAGAGTAGTAATATGCTGCTACTATATTTCTACTTTCCAACTATTCCCACAAATATCCGTGAAGCCAATGATCACCCAGTATGCATTAGTAACTTGTACTTCTCAATATTTGTTATCCTGTTCTCAGTACATAATTTTAAAACTCCTTCAGTGAAGATTTTCTATATTTATTGAGATCATAAGAGGAAGTACTAAAAAATGCAGAACCAAAAATCAGTCCCTTAAGGATCCCCAGCAGAAATGTCCCTGTTCATTATTACCTCCTCTGTAACAATTACATTTTGAGATATGTCAACGAGACCATTTTCAGTCACTCTGATGTGTGACTGATTAATTCCCTAATGCAATCTTATTAATCAAAATGTTATGTAGAATTAAAATGCCTTGGAGAAAAAGGTGTTTCAAAGCAATAAAATTACTTTTATCAATGTGTAATTCTGTCAAAGAAACCCTACCAGAAAAACAGTGGCTTTGCTTAATGAGACTTACCTTCCAAGAAACCATGCTGGCTGTCAATTACTTATATTTTCATCCTGTAAATCTTTATTGGGAGAGTGCCAAAATAACTATTTGATTGTATTACACACGACTAACACCAAACTGTTGTCCTCTGGTTTATCCTTTTTTATCCTTTTATAGGATTAAGCATATGTTACTAGGTTTTAATCACTAAGCATTGTTCCAGTTTCCTAAAACTTGTTAAAGCTGAGTTGTGCAAAGAGCTCCCAAAGTAATTCCCTTATAATTCTTGACTAAATTATCAGGGATTTTTGACTTAATGAGATGTAATCTTAACAGATACTGTGTCACTGCTTCCTTATTTACGTCAGTATATTGTATAAATACATCCTTCTCAATTTGTCTTAAAATAGAAGTTATCGTACAACATGTGGGCCTTTCCTATGCTGTTTTTCCAGTGATGTGCGACTTTCTTCTGTTAGTTAAAAACTTTTAGTGCTGTATTTACCATTTTATTAGTACCAGAAATGGAAAAGGGTAAAAGGCCAAACCAGGGGATTTTCTCATATGAATTTAACCCTGAGTAACATCACCTCTAAGACTTGAGTATAATTTAGGATTTATAACAATAAGTTGGAGGTTGAAAATGTAACTCATTATGACAGCCAGCATAATTTTATGAAACGCAGGTTTTCTCTTTTTTTGTTTCCTAGAACAGATATCAACACCAAGGAAGTTCTATAGTAACAAATTAGAAGTAGGTAAACCTCTTTTGACCTAAAGATATCCCTTATACACTGTTATTAAGGTCTCCCCTATTAAGACTTTAGTTATCCTGTTGAGTATAACTAACAAATGAAAAGAGAAAGATAGAGAATGAATCATAGCACCTGAATCTTTTTCTGGTGGTGTCAACCTTATCCTGTACAGTACTGCATAATTCTAACACAGGTGACGTAGGTACTAAATATGGGGGCAAAGGACTATGGAGCACAAATAGGACATCTCTATCAGATTTGTACAGTATCAGGACATCTATATCTGTGTTGTACAGCATATATTAGTGCAGATCTTTTAAATATCACAAATAATCATCACTGAAAACTGATTTTTTTAATTTAACCACTGAAAATATATATCTGTATGTAAAAATAAATATCATTACATAATACTAACTTGAATAAGCTATGCATAGAGCTTGATGTGATACTTAAAAATATTTTTAATATTTTGGAAGGCAATGCATTTTCATAAAATTTCAATTTGTATTAATGAAATCAACAACAAAAAAAAGAAAAGAAATAAAAAAAGTTTGTCTGACTTGTCTCAATCAATGAGTGTTATGTTTTGCAGCATGAAGATTCTCATTCATTCAGGCACCTTTTCAAGATTATTTGGTAGAATAATTTTCTGTTCCTAAAGGACTTTATAGCCTTCAGCATGTTTTATGCCATCTGTTGCGTATGATATGATGTTCCTGCCTAAACCCTTCTTGATATTTATTTATTGTTTGAAGCTGCCATTTATGAATGTATTAAATTCATTCTCTCAAACTAGGATTATTGTATAAAATGTGTGGAATACTAAATATGAATGAAATGGTAAGTACAACAAAACTTTTGATCTGTGATATTAAGAGCAGAAGGTAAAAATGAAAAATAAATATGGACAATGTATCATAAATATTTTAGTTTTATAACATAAAAACCCATCAGATTCAGACTGTTTTTATAATTGCAATAACATTTATTATTTTGCACTACCAAAGGACTAGCAAATGATTTTGACATGTCTTGGAAGGAATCAAATTTTCTTTTACTTTTATAAGTCTCTAAATAAATATGTAATAATGGTTCTTCATTTGCAACTCGGTATACTCTAAAACATTTGGGAAAGAAGTGGGATTCATGTAAACAGTTTCACATCTTGGTTGATTAACAGAGGAAACTCAGCAGTAGCAGTAACTGTGGAATGATCTTTTTTGTTGCCTGCTTTTTGCTTCCTGTTGAAGGAAAATGTAGCAAGCCATAGAATTAATATTGGGAGTCTAGACTTCGGATGCTAAAGGGCATCTGATAAATCTGAGGGCCTCAGATTCATCTACAGCACCTATGGCTTAATTTGGTTCTGTAGTAAGGTTTTTCTTAAAAAAAAAGGTCTGTTTTTAGTGTTTTAACTGATTGACAATGAATAAAATACTGTATTTTTTACCTGGTCTTCATTTAACTTCCCATTTTGTTCAAATAATGTTATGATATCTGTGTGTATTGAGTTCCTTGGGTCACAGCAAATCATGGTTTCATCTAAATCAAAGTATAATACACTGTTCTCTGCAGAGCATGCTCACTCTTCTATCAATATAAATCGTTCTGTGCCTTCTGCTTTCCAATGGCATCTCCCTGAGTAGTTTGTAAACTTAATTAAATGTGACTTATGCAAAGCTCTATAATATAGGTGTAAAACTTGACACAATTTTTTAAGACCATTAGGCATAACAACAACATTACGTTACTGTATCAGCAAAAAGATTAAATGAAGAATAGATACAGAATTGTTTTACATATTAGTTAATGCATATGAAGTTGGTTACTGAACGGTGATTAGATATAGGCATATGAATGCATTATTATTAATTCGACTTTTCTGTCTGGCTCATGGAGATACATACATAATTATTAATTAGAAAGCATAAAAATTACTAATTGCCTTCATGCCCACAATTTGGAAGACAAGACTTAGGGCCAGACTGTCTAGTGTATTTTAGGATGGTGTAACGAGAAGATCAAATGTGTCACGTTGTCATCCCAGCCCTGGTGTCTGTAGAGTAATAAGTAACCTGTAGTGTCTAGTAGTGTTGCACTAAATTCCAGACCTGTCTTTATGCTTGTTGGTCACTTTCTGTGTAAGAAAAAATAATAGTGGGATAGAGTTATCTAATGGTAGAGTGAAATCTTTTGTGTATTCCAAGAACATGGAGTAGAAAGAGGCAGAAAGCCCTCTACCAGATCCTTAACAGTGACTACTGCATTGAGGGAAGCCTGAATGAAAACATGTAAGGACTTTGAGACATGATAGTACATAAAGAAGTATTTCATCAACTGATGGGAAAGAAAAAAAGAAACAAAAAAGAAGCTTAAAATATGTTTTAATACTCAAATATAGATATTTTTTCAGTGCCGTAGAGCTCAGCTCAGTTTATAGAAAAAGCCAGTGTCGTTCATTTTTCAAGTGATCAAAATCACAGCTTCTCCCATGACAAAAAAAGATTCTTAAGACCTACTTCGAAGTACCTGTGTATAACTTGTAAAGAAATTTTACTGAGTATCTTTATAGCTTATATAGTTACCCTTTTAATCTTAGAATAGATTAATATTCCGTTACCTGAATCATGTTTAAAAATTAGAAACTTCATACCATTCTATGAAGCTGTTAGCTTCAGTTGTTAGCTGTTTTATCAAAAATAATCACTTTACTTGATTTTATTTTAAATGCAATATAACACATTCAAAGTATATCTTTTTAGTGTCATCAGACTGAAGAACAAAAGTGACTACAGGATTTATGAGATCAGTTCTGCTTTCCTTACCCAAACAAAATTTGTATGAATGTTGGTTTAGGCTAAGCGGCAGTGTGTTACACACTCAGACGTGCTAGGGTAGGTGCATACATTGTTTCAGTCATTACTAAGACGAACGAATATGCAGATATGTCTGGGGTGATGAAAAACCCTTACGCAAATAGTGTTTTCTGTCATGGCACTGATGAACAGACATTTGGTCTGCATCTTTCCTTCTTTGGTGTACCCACCTAGATCCTATTCCAATTTGTATACCAATCCCAGCTGAAATATCCATTATCATTCCTATAAGGACACACAGCAATTAAGAAGTTAGAAAGAAATGTATTTTTGCAGAGCTTGAGAATTAATTAAAAACATTTCCCTATTGGTCCTTTCAGATAATGTTATTAATCTGTTCACACATACTGAATTTCATGCAAATAGTTCCATGCAGGTAGAGATACCTGTGAAAACCAATCCCAAGATATTTCCTCAAGGTGCATTTCCCAATACCTTACTTAATTAAGAATGTTATCCTAAGTGAATCTAATACGATTAGTGCATCTAAAATTTCCTGCTTAGACAACATTAATTAAGTAATTCTGATGTTTAAGCAATAAATTGTCAATGAGACAGGCAGAGGACAGAAAGTGGTTTTGCGGTGGTTCCTTTATCATAGCACTGCAGGACCCGTCAGTGCAGGCATGTGTCTGCAAGTTTCTGTAGGACTTGGCTTGCTGTTTTTCAAGTGTGTCGAGTTGACAGTGAGAGCTGAAACTGGGGTCTAGCATTTGGGGTGCAGAACCCAGGATAGTCTCTGCTATTGTTTGTACTAGAAAAAACTAGAGGTAGATATGTATTGAGTAACTTTTCCAAAACGGTTGCCGAAATCAAAATTCTATTCTCTATTGCCATTCTTTATTTAGAAATTGGAGAAAAACCTTCACCAGTATCAAGGTGGAAATTATTTATATTTAAATATATAAAAAGATTACACCTATTGAACTGACAAATGGAGTTACCAATGAGCATCCTTCTAAACAGGTAAGACATTTATTTCTTGTTATATGTCAATTTTGAAAATACACAGTATTAACCAAGAAAAGTGTGATCAGCTCATTTTCAGTATACACTGGTACACATCAAACCTTAAGTCAAGAGACATGCAAACTGCAGATGCAATCAAACAAAAACTTTTTTTGAAAAGTCATTCAGGTTCTTAAGTACCCCACGTTTTGGATGCTTAGTCTCATACAAGAATTAAAACACGTCTTGCACAAATCTTATACTACTTGATAACTGTGAGAACTTCAAGTTTCCTATTTCAAGTCAGAAAATGCAAGCAAGACACATGTTATGTGATTGTTCCCAATAAGATTTCAGAGACATCTTTGGCATGAGTCCTATGGAACCTGCACCAGATCTTTCTTGCTACATTAACAACATATTTGAACCTCAGGGAATTTTTATTTCTCCTTATGCTGTGGAACCAATAGATCTTTACTAACACTTAGAAACTGGATTATACAATTTTTACTCATATTGTAATAAAACACAGTTCAGTATATTTGTTAGACCTATATGTGTGTGCATTGAAATGGCATCATATAGCTGTATATGTATGACTTTTTTTGAAAAGTCATTCAGGTTCTTAAGTACCCCACGTTTTGGATGCTTAGTCTCATACAGAAACAAGTTTGTCATAAAACGCTTTGCACTGTAACTCCTCCATCCCTCACCTGACCTGTCTCAAAAACAGTTTTAGGCTTGCACATACAAAACTCAGTTGGAACAATTGTTGTTAATACCCTGTATTAATTAATGAACTGCCTTTCACAGTGTTATCCACAGCAGTCTGAGGAGAAATAGCTAAAATAAAGATGTTACAACAGACATGGGGAATAAATTAACTTTAGGCTGGTAATTAATACTCTGTTATTGAAGGTAAAATAAAAAATTGACATGTTCATAGAAGTACAGATGAGATCAAAAGTGATAATGTTCTAAATATTTAAATTTAAGAGATTCATCCCATTTAGGATTAGAAGAGCCAAAGCAGTCCCTGTCTGTGATGGGAAAAAAGTTACATACTTGGGGAAAAAATTCTTCCACTCTTTCAAAGAGTCTCAGAGTTCAAAAAGAGAAACAGAAGGGAACAGAGCAGCCATTATGGAAGACAAGGAGGAATTAAATTAAATAGCAAAATTATTTTGCCAGTGCCAGGTCAAACAACACATGGATAATCTGAAAATTCAGTAGGAAAATCTAAATTATTTTTAGATGGCAAATAAAAGCAAAGATTAAAACCAGAAAATAGAAAGATCTAGATGTATAGAAAACATAAAACAAATCTTCTTGACAAAACGTGTATTCATTTATAAAATATGTCTCTTTGTACAGCTGTAGTGCTGAAGACTTATAAATTCTCTTTTCCCATTTACAGGATCTCTGGACTGTTTAATAGAATTCACTTTGTGTGATGAAATTCCCTGTTACACAACTAGTACTTTTAGGCTCTATAATTGTACAATCTGTGGAGTGAAATTCTAGCTCCTCTGAAGAGAATGGAAGAACTGTCTCCTGGTGAGCTTAATTGGTGCAGGCTTCAACTTTCTGTGGGTAGAACTTTAATTCCCCGTCTTTCTGTTGGTATTTTTTGAAAAGGCATCAATACAATATTTTACTTATCATAGGAACAAGGAATGGCTGGTGTGACTACTATATTGTTCTAGAAATAGTTGTCAAAGAAATGGCATTGCAGAGATCCTACTGCAGAAAAAAGTTCTTCCTTCTTTCCCTTTGCCTTCAAAAAATGAAAAAAAAAAGCTCCCCCTGTAGAAGAGACTCTTGCTGATCTTGTTTTGCAGACATGTGGGGATGTCGTGGTTATCCTACTCATTCCCATCTTCCTCAAGATGATTTCCCTCCAAACCTCATGCAAAAAATGTATCTGAAGGCTATAAAGGTTATAAAATATTTCCAATGATCCCCATCGTTTGCATGATTTGCAAGACTGGAATTTTAAAATGCAATTCTCATATGTAGTCAGGGTTGAACAGAATGCTATGATAGGACTATCCTGTGTAAAAACAGTTATCAGAATTAAGTTTCAATGTAGAACGGAAGTGCAGATCCCACTATTGCTGATTATTTGGACTCATGAGTTGTGTTAGCTAATGTAATATCTAGCAGCATTTTACAAGTCTAATGTCTCATCATTAGGGTTAATTGAATACAAAGGCTTTTTGTACAGCTTGAAGTCAAGTGTTTGCATCGTGGCAAAACTAATAACACTTCACCTTCATTCTAGTGGTGTGGCCTTAGGAAATAACTGTTTAGAATGCTGTTACAAATATATGCTGTTATAATAAGGATAATTACCAGGAGATTTAATATGAATGGAAGCTAGTTATAGAGCCATCAGAAGAACATATTACAACTGTTCAATTAATTAGTATAATTATTTCTAGAGTAGGAGGAGTATCAACGATGTGCTTCTGTTTTCCTTCTGCAATCCCAAATAACAAGGTAAAAATAATTATTTGAGAATTATACACATTACCATTCTAAAAGGTTCCTTTCTTGGCTTTAGTTACACGTTTATGTAGAAAATACAACAAATTCATTTCTGGCACTTTTAATTTTTCATTAGTTCTATATTTTAATAATATACTCTCTATATAGTACAATGTATTCTATATATATTCTGTGTTCTACATGTATTCTATATACATGTTTAATTAACGTCTAGAAAACACTTTCATACTTCACAGGCACTACCTACTCATAAAGACAATAGGCAGCTAAATAAATATTTCGAAACCTTTTCTTCATCGATGTTTATAATTTGCCAAATTGCAATAATTTTTGTTAATAATTACTCTTCTTTATGTCACCTAACTGCTAAGTGATTATTATGTCACTAAAGTTACCAAGCTATCAAAGGTGCAGTGGTAGGGAATTAAGTATTAGATTGGCAAATGTGCAAGCCATTCGTATTAGCCATAATGGCAGCCTTGCATTTGCTCTTTCTTTACAGCCAGACTTCATTTAGCAACTATAGCGAATTATTCAGGCGTTCACTTTTTTCCTTAAAGGTACATTGGAGTAGATTTAGCCTATGGATATTCCTTGTCTTTACATTACAGTATGTTTACCAGTATGCCCTCTTTGGAATTTTCTTTGTGGGAGAAGGAGCTTACAACGTCGACTGCATAAAACTTTTTTTCTGCTTTCTGTGCTTATACACAAGTGCCTTTTCTCTTCTATTCTGTCTTACCTGAGTCTTTTTCTAGCTAATGTGCTCAAAACCCTAGCCTCTGCACTTCTTGTTTTCAGCTCTCTTCCTCTTCTCATTCAAATCTAATTGGATAATTTCTGTTGCCATCCCGCCAAAGAATAGAAAGAGTAACCGACTAACAGATTTTGAATCTCATCGGCACCTAAGAATATGAGAAATACAATCTTTACCCTATAATGACTGGTTCATTGCCATTATGATCAATAACAGAATCCTTGGTCCTATTGCAATGCAAGTAGCAGTAAAAAATGGGAATAACCTTACTAAATTATTAAGGGATTGTAAATAGCGAAATTCTCACATGAATAACTGAATGATATAGACTAATGTTTGTTTAATAATGCTTGTCTTATATTTTTTCCATTTCATTTCATTTGTGATTCTCAAGTGTTGTGGCAAATCCCCATGTGATCACATTTAAAATCAATTCCTGTTTGAATAAGTAAAATATTAGGTCCCATGAATACATAGTTCAGTGACAGAGAAGCACAGATCCTACTGCCGCTCTTTATTACTGCTGCTAATTGTTAACGTCTAGGTAAGTGGGGAGAGAGCAGTGGATACTGTCTGTCTTGGCTTCAGTAAGGGTTTTGACATTGTTTTGCATAACATCCTTGAAGAGAAGCTGGTGAAATATGGGCTGGATGAGCGGACAGTGAGATTAATTGAAAAGCAGCTGAACAGCCAGGCCCAGAACATGGTGGTCAGTGGCACAAAATGCAGTTGGAGGCCAGTAACCAGTGTTATGGAAACATCCAGTACAAGAAAGACATGGCGCTACTGCAGAGAGTCCAGCAAAGGGTCACCAAAATGAGTAAGGGACTGGAGCACCTCATAGGAGGAAAGTATGAGAAAGGTGGGACTGTTCAGCCTGGAGAAGAGAAGGCTCAAGGGGGTGGATCTTATCAATCTAGAAAAATACCTGAAGGGAAGGTGCAAAGAAGACAGAGCCAGGCTCTTTTCAGTAGTGTCAAATGACAGGATAGTCCCAATCTGATGAACAGAAGCACTCAAAGGGTTCCTCTCTCTTGGCCTTCTACATCACAATAGTGATGCTGAGCACATTTTCCCAGTAGACTCATATATGCGCATGTGCACACACTCTGAGTTATTTTTCATGGCCAGCAATGTATTTTCTTCTGTGTAGTGGTTTCTTATGTTCTGCTCAATTAATGTAACCTCCAGTCAGGTCTAGTTGCCTGCTTGCAACCTTAACACTCAGCATGGTGTCTTGTGCTGAGTTGGCACAATGTGCACTGCAGTTTTGAGTGTTAGTGCAGGATTCTAAGGAATTAATATTGGCAATTTGTACTCTGACATTACATAATCATTCCTGGAGGTGGAAGGATGCACTTTCAGCAGCTTCTGATACCTTTCTGGTCATTCGTGTATATCCTGCTCAACTTCTCTAGATGAGGAGTCTGTATTTGGTCTGCCTGAAAAGATGCCCAGCTAAGATGCTATAATACCTGAACAGTACATGTCAGGCCCACAGAGAGATTTACATTTCCTTCCTCATCTTCTCAGGCTCCTCTACAGCCAATAAAGGTGACTATTGACTTCTGAAGGCTCCTTCTGCAGATTGCAATAAACCTTCAGTGCCTATTGCACTGCTTCTGTTTTCAGTAAAACTCTTACTTTGAGTTGGCAAGGTCAAGGATGTTCAGTTCTCTTCCAGTGCCCAGCCTTTAACTTTGGTCACTGAAAGATCTTGATCTTTGAATTTTATTGGCGTTTAAGTATGCACAGGCTTGAACTATGACACTTCTGAACAGAGATCAAAGCCTGTCTTTTGTTGTTTAGGACACATTTCACACTAAACTAAAAGCAGCTTTTTAACTCTGGTGCTCCGAGGATGTGGAAATTCGTGATATGAAGTTTTGTGGGTTGCGTTTGTCCAGTTAGAAGCTGTTGGTGTCTACCTCTCCTTTTTGTATCCTAGCAGAGGTTTTAAATGTCTTTCATTACCTTTGACTGTGACACGTGTTCCCAAATCCTGTGTTCTTGAATGAGTAGAAGAGGAACTAGCTACACCAAAGGCTGTACATGAGACAGACATTCACTTCTGCTGTTTGATCCAATAGATTTCAATTAACCAAACCCTTACCCTAAAGGCCTCAGGTATCTGCCCTCAATACACTTGATCTCTTATGTCTGCTCTAACTCTTTTTCCCCATTTAACCACTCAAGATCTTTTTGTTGTTTTTGTTATTAATTAGACACCCATCTGTGATTTCTTAAATCTTTTACTAAACTTATTTTATTTGAACCAATGAAGCACAACTCTCCTCTTCAATCAGTTGTTTTTAATTGATCTAACCAGATGCGAGTTCCTAGCCAGTTAGCTAATTTCTTCAATTAATGAAGCCAGCTGTCTCACAGTCATGTTATTGATCATTTTCAGGCCTAAGCATCTGTTATTCCAAGCATTTTAATGGTCATTTCCAATTGCCTCAGATATCATTACACACAATCATTACAGTGTCTTTTTATTAATTTCATTAATCCCAAGCATTTTCACTTCTCTTATCACTCTAACACTCCAACCTGTTCTTCTTTAAAAAGAAGCACACTTCCATAGCTAGGAAATGTAAAAGTATTGCCTCTCATTTCTCCTTTTTTTTTTTTAACACAAAAAAAACCTTTGCTTAGTAGGGACCTTCTGCATTTCTGTTTTAAACAAAGGCTTCACTCATTTTTCCTTCCAACCATGTATGGCTTTACTTACTAAACTAAGAATTTTTTGGGTTAGACACTCTCCCAGTAATAAATTTGAAAAACAAAAGTATTCTTTGATTACTACTAAGATCCAAAATAATCTGGAGGAATAATGTTCTACTAGCTGGAACATCCATGAATTTAGGAGACAAGAATACAGACACATTCTGCTCATAAAGCTCAATTATTCTGATCCATAAAAGAAGATAGAAAAACTACGTTTATATTTAATATCTTTCAGCAGTTTGAGACCAAGACTACCTCACTGTAAATCTACTTCAGTCAGTGCTCTTTTATCCAAAGAATGAAAAAAAGAAAGATACTGAAGGTACTGCAAAAGTAAAGAAATTATTATGAATACTCAACCTCACGTACAAAGTCAAAAGGATAAAAGAGAGGAATAGATTGCTGAGTGAATCTGGTACCTTTCATAGTTATTTTTCAAGAGAATGATATTAACAACACTGCAGTCCAGCATCTTGCTCTTTTGAATGTTCAGGATTAATCAAGGATGAAATTTAGCATTATTTATCAGAATTATGTAAAAACAAAGTCTTCTCTCAGCACCCTCTTGTGTATTGCAAGTAAAGATTAAACTTAGACTCTACATGTTACTTAAGATCACATAGCATTTTAATTACCTGAATAGCCTTTGTAAACTGCATGGAACTGCGAGGGTACTAGCATTAAACACATTCACTAACTACCATCAAAATTAGAACTTTAGCGCAGTGTCCCATGAGGAGAGTGGAGTACTGCATAACTTAATTTAACCGACAACAGCTTATTCAAAATTTCCAAAACAGGTTACCAGCTTCTTTCCATCTGGTAGCCAAATCTATAGTTACCTGGCTTATTTCATGCCATCAAAATCTTTCAAATGACAGAGGATATAATGGAAAAAAAATAAATAGGCCCAATTCTTTTCTCATTAAGAAATACGGAAGAAAGAAGTAGCTTTGCTGCATTTGTTGTAATGTTACTAGTGGTAGAAGAATTGCACTGCAAATGCCTTATTTCTATCAAAGAAACACAGCAGACAGTTCCCAGAATCAAAAATAATCTTTATTTTTTTCTTCAAGAAAGAGGAAAATGCTCTATTTAACAGCTACTGACTAGTGCTTACTGCTGCAGACAGTGTATGTGCTAGATGAGGTGTGGATTAGTAATGCCTTTTTCATCCTGTTTAATCTTCTGTTCCCTAAGGCTAACCCAGCAAGGTGCTGAGTACTCTTTGGCATGTGCGGAGTGCTCCAAGCGTTACACAGCATAAATGGATCCCTTCTTCCACAGCACTTTGCAGATTTGAACCTTTGCACTTGTGGGCATCCCAAGGCACATCAATGACATTGTACCCTTCATTACAGCCTTTAAAAGAGTCACTGCCAGACGTTGCCCTCCTGTGAGTCATTGGAATGACCAATGAACTCACAACTTTGGGAACAAAATATAAACAAAATCTATTTATATTAACTTTGCCACACAACCAAGAAAACATTAGAGCCATTTGCTATGCATTCTTTCTCTTAGGATGAAGGGGAAAAGAGGGAAAATCAGTGAAAACATTAATTGTGCTTAGTTTTCAAAATTTTAGTTTTCCCTTTTTTCATTCTTCCTTTTGTTGGCTTCCCATTTTTATCAATTTGAGTATAAATTTTAGCTCTGAAAAACTAGAAAGTCTTAAAATACATATTTGTTTAAAAAAATCCTCCTTTCTCTGAGCACATGCTAAAAATTATGTGCCTGTGTATGAAAGCTGGCACTGTGATATTAGATCTCAAAGGTTAAACTAAAAGACTTCTTCAACTGAAAACAAAGAGGGAAAGTGATAACAAAAATATATGTGTAGCACGCTCTTTGTATACCGCAATTTCAAACGAGATGTGCCAAGGGTCAAAACTCTAATGCAATGATTTGTCAGAAAGCCCGTGTGTAAAAGAAATTCTGAACGCTTCAGCAAAATCCTGCTCTTCAATCACTGTTGTGAATGCCTAATGCTGATGCTTTAATAAGTGGCTGATTGCAAAGTGACATCCTCTAGGTATAAGCTAATACCCTACTTCCAGTTTCATAGTTGCTGTTGACCTTATTAAAGAGCTGTTAATGATTGATTCTCTCTACTAACATTTGTTGCTGTTAAAGATGACAAGCATGATCATATGAAGTGAACATGTCAGTAGCACACAATCTTCAGTCTTACGCTTCGTAAGGTAACACATCATTAAAATACAGATGAGGATTAAACCAGAGACTGATTTTATGAATTGATTAATATAGAAGTACACAATAATACTTAAATATGTCATAACCTAAATAATACTGAATATTTATACATTAAATTTCACAGGTATTTTCAACAAAGGGAAAAGACAGCTGAATATTTTTCTAGGTAAGAGTGGTAGAACAGTATAATTCTAAAATACGTAAAATGTATTAGTGTTCAGTGGTGCTATTTACAACACATATCTATTTCTGTTTCACACGTTAGCCTCTACATTGTGTCCTTCAGTGAATCCAAAATGCCTACTGAAGCAAAAGACATTTGTCTTACAAATTTTAAATTTCTGGTGTATAGGTCACTCATATTGACTGATGTTATTTTCTTACTGTTTAAGTCACTTGTCTGCCATTCCAAATCATCACTCAGCATTGCCTTGGGTAGAAAGCTCTTTAATATTTGATGCTACATAATAGCAAACACAACATTAGATAACAAACTTGGTTAAACCTTGTGGTTAACCTTTCCTGTTAAAAACAATATTGTAAAGCCTCTGTGGCCACACGAATTGCATAGCCTTTGCTGACACTAAAACAGGCTATGGTTATTGCTGAAGGCATCTGACCTAACAAAGATTTGTTGGAAATAACAGAACAACTATGATCCCAAAGGAAAAAAAAAAAGTTTTAATGTTTTTTTTTTATGAAAGATACTATGTCTAAAAAGTCCTAGCAGCCTGTAAGAGTGTACCTGTCGCGGATGGAGTGATGCACTTCACTCATAGAGAGAAACAGCAATACATTTATTCATATAAAACAGGGATTCAACAAAGTTTGATAGTAAATGTGACAGTGTTTTAACAAGATTCAATGGCAAGGCACGCTTGGTTATTTACAGAACTGTCAGGGACACCCTTCCATTGAGTCAAGGTTCAGAAAGGACCCCCCTCTTTCTAAACTCCTTCTCAGAGAGTAGTCTAGGTGTGGCCAAATCCAGTCCTAGTCCCAGACTTGGTCAATGGTTTATGTCTAAAGGAATCTATATGAGCAATCAATCGTTTATATCATTTAGTTAAGATTTCAAAGTTTAACATGCTATTAATCACTTACTGAGGTTCTGTTGCTGCAAGGAATCTCTGAACCACAAGGAGTAACTTTGAGAAGCATCCCTGCCGGGGGAGATCTTGGCGTGCAGCCGGCTGCCATTCAGGAGAGCTCAAAGGGCTCTTGGGCTATTCATTATTTATGGGTGTAAGATGATTGACCTATAGTCATATTTACATATTGACCACAGCACCAGTATTGTGATTAGGTGGGCACATTGCTGAAGTTAAGCCCTTGGCTATTGTGCTGTTATCTGTCTCCCATTCAGCTTTGTTGCCCTTCTTTGGACAAACTACAGCACCTCAAAGTCTTTCTTGTAGTGAAGGGCCCAAAACTGAACACAGTATTCCAGGTGGGGCCTCACCAGTGCTGAGTACAGGGGGAACGATCACTTCCCTTGTCCTGTTGGCCACACTATTTTGGATACAAGCCAGGGTGCTGTTGGCCTTTTTGGCCACCTGGGCACACTGCTGGCTCATATTCAGATGGCTGTCAAACCAATACCACCAGGTCCTTTTCAGAAAAACCAGGAAATCTGGGCAGCTTTCCAGACACTCTTCCCCAGGCCTGTAGCGCTGCATGGGGTTGTTGTAACCCAAGTGCAGGACGCAGCACTTCGCCTTGTTCAACCTCAAACTATTGGCCTTGGCCCATTGATCCAGCCTATCCAGATCCCTCTGTAGAGCCTTCGTACCCGGAAACAGATCAACATTCCTGCCAAACTTGGTGTCATCTGCAAACTTACTGAGGGTGCACTCAATCCCCTCATCCAGGTCACTGACAAAGATATCCAAAAGAACTGACTCCAATACTGAACCACTTGTGACTGGCCACCAGCTGGGCTTAACTCCATTCACCACAACTCTTTGGGCGCGGCCAGCCAGCCAGTTTTTTACCCAGTGAAAAGTACGCCCATCCAAACCATGAGCAGCCAGTTTCTCCAGGAGAATGCTGTGGGAAATGGTGTCAAAGGCTTTACTGAAGTCTAGGTGAACAACATCAACAGCCTTTCCCTCATCTACTAAGTGAGTCACCTTGTCATAGAAGGAGATCAGGTTAGTCAAGCAGGACCTGCCTTTCATGAACCCATGCTGACTGGGCCTGATCACCTGGTTGTCCTGAATGTGCTGTGTGATGCAACTCAAGATGACCTGCTTCATAACCTTCGCCGGCATGCAGGGTAGGCTGACAGACCTGTAGTTCCCCCTACTCGCCTGTAGTAAGACCTGTAGTTCCCCAGATCTTACTTCCGGCCCTTCTTGTAGAGGGGTGTGACACATGCTAACCTCCAGTCAACTGGGACCTCCCTGGTGATCCAAGACACTGATACATGATTGACTGCCAGCTCCCTCAGTACCCTTTGGTGGATCTCATCCAGTCCCATAGACTTGTGTGTGTCTAAGTGGTGTAGCAGGTCGCTAACCATTTCCCCTTGGACTATGGTGGCTTTTCTCTGCTCCCTGTCCCTGTCTTCCAGCTCAGGGGGCTGGGTACCTGGAAAACCATTGGTCTTACCATTAAAGACTGAGGCAAAGAAGGCATTAGATACCTTAGCCTTTTCCTCATCCTTTCTCGTTATGTTTTTCCCAGCATCCAATAAAGGATGGAGATTCTCTTAGCACTCCTTTTGTTGTTAATTTATTTATAGAAACATTTTTACTGTCTTCTATGGCAGCAGCCAGATTAAGTTCTAGTTGGGCTTTGGCCTGTCTAATTTTCTCCCTGCATAACCTCACAACACCCTTGTAGTCCCCTTGAGTGGCCTGACCCTTCTTCCAAAGGTCATAGACTACCTTTTTTCCCCTGAGTTTCAGCCAAATCTCTCTGATCAGCCAGGTTGGTCTTCTTCCCCACCTGCTTGTCTTTCAGCACATGGGAACAACCTGTTCCTGTGTCTTTAGGATTTCCTTCTTGAAGAATGTCCAGCCTTCCTGGACTCCTTTGCTCTTCAGGACTGCCTCCCAAGGGACTCTGTCAACCAGGCTCTTAAACAGGCCAAAGTCTACCCTCCAGAAGTCCAAGGCAGCAGTTCTGCTAACCCCTCTCCTTACTTCTCTGAGAATCAAAAACTGTCATTTAATGATCGCTATGCCCACAACAGCCTCCAATCATCACATCACCCACAAGTCCTTCTCTGTTTGCAAAAGGTCCATCAGGGTGCCTTACCTCATTGGCTCACACAAGCCTTATTTTTATAAGAACTAAAACTGAAATTAAAATCTACAGAAGACTTGCCATTCAGCTTTTCCACACTAATCCTGGAGAGTCTCCAACTTCATGATTATAAATATAGACTTTCCCTTGCTTATTTTTCTGTTCTGTTTTCATGAATGCTACATTACTTTGTACACAGAAATGCACTTTCAGTAAAAGAGGTGGTGAGCAGCCCTCTTTCCTCTAGTCAATAATCTAGTGTTTTGACCCTTTCTTACACAGCAAGGATGTTCATGTAAACCTTCATCAATGAAAAGTGCCTATACTGCCAATCAACTTTAGGAAAAGGGTGCCTTCTCTTTCTCTCTCCAGCAGTCAATGAAAGGAGACCTGTGCAGCCCTGAATCAATCTTGTGTTAGACAGCTTCCCTTTTGGCAAGCTCTGGGCAGTTCCCTCCTTCGCATACAGGATCACTGCATAACATTTTCTGAATCACCTAAAAAACTCCCTTCAGTCAATAGGGAAAAGTATATAAAGTAAGCACCTCATATAGAAAATGTGAATCACCCTCCCGCAGCTAAATCCTTACACTTACATAGCAAAGCATCTATGATAGATCTTTAAAAAGGCAGATTGAATCTCGACTGGTTTGTTTCAATATCCAACAAAATATATATCTCTCTTTACAGTAACTTAGGTCTTTTTACTGAAAGTAGTCTTCTGTTACCAAAGACTGGAATTTAATCCCATTTTAATAACATTATAATCTGTTTTTTCGAAATGGTATCACCGTCTACAAAGTGAGTAAAGTCTGCACATCTTGGCACAACTATCCTGTATTCACTAAAGTAATCTATCTGTTATCTACAGCTAAGCAAGAGCTTGACATACAATGTCATCCACTAATTAGGTTTTTTATTAATAAATTTAGATCATGTAACATATAATTCTCAGGAACATTTGTGTTTCCTGCTTAACTAAATAATTATTGATATTCAGGGGAGCTGCAAGTAGAGAATAAAGGCAATAGTAAGCACAAAACTTTAACAATTATTTTTGCCGTATTAAAACTAATATTGAGCTTATTACACTGGAAACTGTATATGATCTTATAACACATATATTAAATTTTTGCAATAAATAGTTGAAGGAAAGCTATTTACTTTTCGAGATTAATTTTTTTTAGCTTTTCTTAAATACAAAACAGCACCTGCAAATGATAGCAAGAATTTTTTTCAGAGCATGGCCACTAAACAAATCTGACTTTTAGTTGAGATAAATAGTATTCTGAAGTTTACTAAAATTAAATCACAGTATAGTTTTAAACACACAAGAGCTTTGCATTACTGTTTGAAGCTTCTTTGCTGCATTTAAGAGTTATTAGCCTTTGATTTTATTCACCATTACAGTAATCTAGATAGTGAATGTTTTCCATATTCTCAGACTAGTTTTAAGCTCTACCAGTGAATACGTAAATCCTCGGAATACATTAAGGTTTAATCTCCATTTGTTCTGGAATTTCTGGAAATCTTAGTGTGTTTTCCACTTGAAATAACAGATAAAATTTATTTTTCTTGACAGCACTGACTTCTGAAAATACTGTTGTGATTCTGTAACATCACAGAAGTTTTTCAGACAGCTCCAACACCAGTAAGCAGCTTTGATTTCTTGTGATCTTTCTACCTACTTGTCCTTGCTGTGTTGCTAGTTTGAAGTAGATATATAAGGTAAGATCTAAAACAGCTAGCTGGGATACTTCCATCTGTATTTTGTGACAGCTCAGGATTCAGCATTTCCTGTGTAGCATGGCTGACCAGTTGTGCTTCACTGGGATCCAGACTGCTCAGGATGTTCTGCTAATAGTATCTGAGTTAGCAATATAATCATAGCTTACATATATCTGCGGTACACAACGGTTTGTGGTAAAGTACAAACACATCCTCATTGCTAGTTGGTGCAAGGAATGAACATACTAAATCCTAAATAGTAGCCATTGTAAAGACAATAGAGTGGAGGGGAACAATATTCTAATTTTAACAAATATTATAGCATAATCTTGTACTAAGAAAAAAACATTTTAAAAGACTGGCTATATCTTTTTCTCTTTCTAAAAATGGTCTCCAATCTCTTCTTTTCTGAATGCAAGTAAAGTAATATTCTGCCCTACACACATCTACATGTAATTTGAGAATGCTAATGCACTATATAGACGAAAAAGGTAAATAAAGGCAGAAAGATTCATTTCCAGTTCATTAGAAACTCTGTGGCAGAAAACCAATATTAGCTAACTGGAGGACAGAAAAAGTAAAGGAAAAATCTGTCTCAAAACTTCTTGCTAAAAAAAACCTACGTATGATTCATTGGCAACCAACTGGCATAAGTCAATCAGTACAGTAAAGTAAAATGAAACTTAGTAGAAAACAATGTTCTTCTGAAGAGATTTAAACCCCACAATCAATTTTTATGATTCATAAACACTCAGTGATTGTCAGGGTACCACATCACGATTATCAGTATGTGTCTTTGGTACAGAAAGGGGAAGGAAGTGAAAAGCAGCTCTTTGAATCAATTTTATTCCACAGTAAAAGTTTGGTAGTTTAATTCCCAGACTTGGGACATGGCGTGTTTCAAGACTATGAGCACCTCCATGGGGTCCTTCCCTTCCATCTTCTGATGCAAAAGGAAGAAAACAGCAGTTGCTTGGCTGGGCTTTATGTATGTTGAAAGTTTCTCTGTAGAGATACTAATCTGATAGGCATTAGTGGCAAAAGTCCAATTCATTTTACTGAATTCATAATTTTATCCCTAACATTCAGTTTAAAGTGAAATACCTTTGGTTTTTTGTTTTGTTTCGTTCTGTTTTGTTTTGTTTTGTTCTATTTTGTTTTGGTTTTTTTTTAAGTCAGATCATATTATGCTGCCATTAAATCCAGGTTGGATGTCATAAAGTTATATCCTAAGGCTAAGCAGAAGATGGTGGCTAAATGCAGGAATTTGTGGGTGAGATTTTATTGCCTTTATGCAGCGGGTCAGAATAGACCCACAAGACTACTTTATGACTTAGGGAAACTGCACACTATGCTGATTTTTATAAAATAAAGATTTTACAGTACAATCTACTGTTGGATTTCTTGAATGTATTGGTTTACCATCATCAAGAAAAACCTGGAGTTATCTTTCAGGAACAAAATAACAAATCACTTTTCACTGAATTACTATTAGCAGGCTACCGCTTGCCATATTAATAGTACTATCTTCTTCAAATAAAGACAGCTGAAGTGATTTAAATTATTACCATTTTAAAAAGACAAGCATTTTCAGCAGCAGTTACCAAACATGAGTAATGCAAGTCATGAGCAAGTGAATGAAACACTAAAACTTGAGATATAAGTCTACAACAAAATTGCATCGTTGACAGCTGCACATGAATGATCAGGACATACATTTTGGACTATGAGAAAGAAGCAATCCGTGTATAGAAAGTAGTTGTAAGCATTAACATTAAATGTTAAATGAAATGTAAATTAACTCCATCCAGAGTGAATTTAAAATCAAGACAGATCAATTACCAAGGGTTGACCCATTTACGTGTCTATGGCCTAAAATACTACAGATATTTCAGATTCTGATTCTAATGGGAAGGTAGAAGAGTTAGTGGAAATAGCACTCATCTCACATATCTTTAGCCATTGAATTGTTGTGTCAGCTACTCATCTAGCCTCCTTCCAAAGTAGACAGATTAACAGGTACATCTGGGGGATGATGAGGCCTGGAGAAGAGAAGGCTCCAGGGAGACCTTATAGCAGCCTTCCAGTATCTGAAGGGGGCCTACAAGAAAGCTGGAGAGGGACTTTTTACGAGGGCATGTAGTGATAGGATGAGGAGTACTGGCTTCAAACTGGAAGAGGGTAGATTTAGAATGGATATTGGGAAGAAATTTTTCACTCTGAGGGTGGTGAGACAATGGAACAGGTTTCCCAGAGAAGTTGTGGAGGCCCCATCCCTGGAAATGTTCAAGACCAGGCTGGATGGGGCTTTGAGCAACCAGATCTAGTCGGAGTTGTCCTTGCCCATGGCAGCAGGGTTGGAACTAGATGATCTTTAAGGTCCCTTCCAACCTAAACCATTCTATGATTCTATGATTCTATGATTCATACTGTCCTAAAATACATGTCTTTGGTAGTATGAATGATCTTCTGGAGGTAGCTTCTTGAGGGACCACAGAATAACTTAAATTATGGCATTAGGCATAAAAATTGCCTAATTTTAACAGCAAAAGCTAGGTAGAGATGAATCATACCGCAAATGTGGTCATTTTTTAAAAAGTGTTGATTTTTTTAAATAGTGACTCTAAATAAGATTTGATAGTATCCAATAATATATTTTCAGTATGTCAAAAGTTGCTTTTCTTTGTAATTTCAGATTTCTCTCGGGAATAGAGATGTATTCTGTGTTTCAGCAGAAGCATTTTGTGGCGGTTATTTTGGTCTCCTTAAAAGCAGTTAGAGGACATACCTGTTTCATTTTTTACTTTAGAGTCTTTTAGGAACAATACCCTAAAGGTTTTTAGAGAAAAAGTTGAGATTTATCCATGTTTTGGACCTAGTCTTCACCTGGTTTAAATCACTGAGATCAAGGGAAGTGTGCCTGTCTATCACATCTTTAGACCTGGATCATAAATCCTAGGTAGTGGCACTTCCCTGTGAATGCAAGAATGATTGCATTTTAAGAGTAATTAAAGGAAGATGCCATCTACAAGAAAATTAGTTCACAATACACCTTTATTCCTTATGTATATTTGAGGAATAGGTGACGTATTTCTGATGTGGTTTTTGTCTTAATTTATGTGATCATAGACTATAATTTAAAATCAGGAAAAATGGTGAGTAAGAGCACAGCAATAACAAAAAGCTACTACAGTAATTTTATACCAGCTGGTAGATTATAAAACTGTGATTTCATTGTCTGCCATTTCTACTGATCTTTGGCAGCCATAGAATAATAGACCAAGGAAAAGCAAAATTGCAGATATTTCTTCAGATCTTAGCACCCAAAGTAACTGAAAAATTGAAAAATGAGATAATGCTATATGCTTAGTATGGAAGAAAAAGAAAAAACGTTTTTCCTTCACTAGTTTGGGGAAACAATAAGGTCACATTAAGCATGAAGCATTAGAACCAAATGGATTTTAGCTTTAATGATTGCCACTGCTGGGAATTTTACATTAAAATAGTTACACTTACAGAAAACAGGCTGTAGATAATGACAGCTTATTTCTAAGTGATTTACCTCTTTGAATAATTCACTGTAACTATAATCATAAAAAAGTTTGGAAAGATAAGAGAGATGAGAAATTTAAATTAAAAAGTGGAATAGATAAAAAGAAATTTACAAAATTATTCTTGAGCTGAAATGTTTCTTTCTTTTTTAGCTAAATAGCTCTTTCTCTACAAAATTTAAAACAAATGCACAAAAGCTTTAGGGTTTGGGGGGGTGTGTCTGTGATCACATGGAAGAAATAACTATTTAATGTGAAAAAAGAAGAAAGATAGTAGAAGTATTACCTACAGAGCAAGTTTAAAAAAGGGTTCATATCTTCTTTTTTACAGTGTTGACATTGGGGCTTATCCTTTACTTTAAGATAGGTAGCCAAATGAAGATAAACAATGCTACTTCTTTTTTTATCCTCAGTATGAGCAGTCTTCTTGTGTCAACTCTTTCTTCTCCTTTTTTCCATCCATTTTCATTAACTACTGGTCAATTGTTATTGGTTTGTTTTATTCTTGACAGTGTTTCTTATTGCAAGTTTTCTGTTTCCTGCTGATTTTGATTCAGTTCTCACATTGACAAATAACACACTGGACACATGAGACATGTCAAAAGCCTTCATTCGACACAGAAAAAACACTTACAAAAAATCTATTTTTATAGCCCACTATCCTTCATAGTGATTCTTAAATGATCAGGATGAGAAAATAGGTCACAGAAATTCACGTGGTATAGAGCTACACAATATCATTAAAACAGAAGAATGTGTTACCGATGAATGAGACAAATTATCAAATAAAATACAAATGCTTAGTTTCAATCTCATTTTATCCTAAAAGCTGAACAATTTTCCATTCGATATTCAGTCTGAAAATATAAATATACAAGTAGCCAAACTAGTACTACATCTTGGCTACTGCATAAAAGGAAAACTTAAAAACTCTGTAGCAGGAATCATCAAACAACTTTACCTGCCTAAACACTGAGTATCCAGTCTAATCTAGTTGTGTAGGTTCCCTCTGTAGCTGCTGGAGAGGAAGGCAGCTTTAGAGGATATTTTATATCTCAAATTAGATGTCTGAAGTAGATGGGATGAGCTAGTCTCTTTGTCTTCACCGATTCTAAAGGGAGGCTTAGATCGGTGTTTTATACATGTACATGTATGTATTCAGTAATTTAAAAACCTGTGTGATATATATTCTAGTCCTAACATTGCTGTTAGACATTGGTTTACCACTCTGCACCTTAGCCATCTGTGAGGTGGATGCGATATGATCATGTCCCATTTGCAAAGTTGTCTCAGACATATGGAGAAAAAGTTCTAGGAGATCTCACGGGTGAATTCTGCTACTCTTATCCACTAGTTATTACCTTCACACCCATAACTCACATACAAGCACCTAATAAAATGCATACTTTGTTCTTTTTCAGAGTGCATGATGCTTTTGTAAAAAGAATTATTGTTAAGCTCTTACATGATTGTGTTTGGCGCTCCTCCTCAATCTGCAGTGTTTTCATGGGTACAACAACATAAAGCCTTTTGATGAATAGTGAAGGAAGCCTTCGGAATGAAAATCAACTAAGATTGCCATGATAGCATAAAGGATTGTAGCAGATGCAATGGTCATACTTCTCTCCAGAGACAAGGAAGGATATTCTGTACTCTGATCTCTACAGGGGTTGCACAATTGAAACAGTCAAATATTCATATGGTGAGAAGACTCTTTCTGAAATAGCCGCTGAAGTTACAGTTCAGGATGGTTTCATGCAGGCTTTCCTGGAACAAAGATGTCTCCTTACCTTTCATATCAACAGTCAATGTATAATTCATTGAAGTTAAAAGAAACTAACTTTAGTATTCTTCCTGTGCCTTTCAACTAGCTCTCATTACATAATGAAATGAATCCTAGCATCTTAAGATTCTTTATTTTAGTTCTTTATTACTATATTTTTTGCAACTTTCAGCCTGTGTGTATATATCATAGTATGAGTACGCTACGTAAACTTTATATTTTTTTAGAGGAATGACTTAGGACAAGAATTTAGAAAGCGGTTAAAACAGCAAACAATTTTACTAAATACTCTACAAGTTCTCTTTTATTGACTTCTGTGATTTTGATCTGAGGTTTCCTTTTCTTTTTTTTTGTTATTAATTGTTATCAGCCTCCTTAAGAAGTCAGTTTGCATGTAGCTGTGAAGATCTGGGAGCTGTTCAATGTTAAGTGGCAGTAAATATGGGAACAATAAAAGATCTTTACCAAAATGGACAGTAATTTTACCAAGAGTTACAGATTTTGGAATTTCATTCTTGAAACACAGTTTTACCTCTGTAGACTGGAGCTTTCTTTGTTTGATTAGCAGTTTGCCCACCTTTCATTTTCTTTTTAAATTGATGCCTTCATCACTTTGCTGATGGAAAAATTTGCTCCTAAGTAAAAAAACCCCAAATCTCCAACTCAAGCTCAATCCATGCCTTGAACTATATATCGGGCATCAATGTTTATTGAGTAATAGCTCCCCATCTCCTTTACTTCAAGTTGTCGAGTACCTTTTCTATTGGGCAGTTGAAAGAATTAACATTATTGGTGCTGTTAAACAGCATTAGGAACTTGCCCCTCACAAACTACACAGTTAAGCAAGTGTTTCTTGATGAAGATCTGCCCTTTTCTTAATCTGGGGAAGTAAAGGACTGGTTTTCTTCCATACTTTACAGAACAAGCCATAAACAAAGAAAGATTTTTTTTTTTCCATGTGAATCTCTTTTTCCAAACTGAACTTCATCTAAAGGGAATTTAAATAGAAACTAGCTGCCCAATGACAAAACCTTTTACCTGGAATTTTCTAGTGTAAGCAAAATCAACAGTCTTTTTATGGTTTTGATTCAAAATTCCTCACTCATGAAGTTCTGTTCATGTTTCCAGTTTTGTCAACGAGGTCTTATTCTTTCATTGTCTATACTGTCTGATAGGGTTGCATAGACAGTGCTCAGCACAACTAACTATCCTCTTGGCTCACCGTAAGAATTTTATAACCTACTGTTACCAGGAAAGAGACCTGGCTGTATATGTCTTTTGAGGGCTGTTTAATCTTACTCCCCAAACTAAGTCATATGTTTAGCAGGGAATTTCAAACGCAGGTCCTGTGGCTGTACCACTGTGCTGCTGGTCCTACAGGTACAAGCAGCTATGGTATCAGAGGATGCTCCCTTGAAGGATCCAAAGGAGCTGAGCCGAATACCCAAGAAGAAATCTGTCAGGCACACTGAGCTCTTAGATCTCAGAGAGTTTCAAGAGTTTTGTGGAGACAGACACCTAAGCAGGTGGAAACATAGTAGAAAGAATTTTGTCATGGAAGAATGATGGGGGCTTGGATCATGGCAGGAAGAAGGAAGGGAGATCAATGTTTGTGGCAACGTGGGTATTTGCACTTTTGGATCTGCTACAGTCTACTTCTCTGTTTTTAAGGCAGAAATGGCCTGTTGGGCACCTCCTTCCCCAGAAGCTAATAGCTGATATCAGTCTTGGGCTGTACAAATGACACCATGAAAGCTTTGCTCTGCTGGGTGCTTGTGAAGCTCTGAAGGGCAGTAGAGAGGTGACCTATTTGACTAGCAATCAGTAGATGCCTAAGTTATAGATAGTTACAGTTACTTGATACAAAACTCCCTTCAAGTTCTGCTTAAGATCAAAGACTTTAATAAGGGCAGTATCAACTACTGATCATATTTTAACACCAAGCTCTATTCAATTGGTTAAAAGAAATATATACATCCAGTTTCAGGAGATTTTTCTACATCTCTAGATGCAGAATGCAATGGACATGGCTGGCTGGATCTGCTAGTAAAACGCCATAAGGGTGGTATTTAGACTCATCTTCATCAATTAGTTCTAGCCAACTTTACAATGAATGTGTTCAGTTCAGACAACTGTTCTGGACACACATTGGTCAGATGTGTAAATACAAGTTTCAGGTACTTCAATTAGTGGTTACCTAGCAAGTGGACACTAAAATGTATAACTGCTGGATGGAGAGGAGGTCACACAGTAAAACTTATAAAAGAGATCATTCTAAGCATGTTATGACATAGCCTTCTTTGAAAATTGATGTGAACTTATTGTGTATTGGAATCATATCTACCTTTAATTATTTGTGTACTTCAGTTTCATTTTTTATTTCTGTGATGCTCAAAGCCTGTGATATACAAGCAGTGTGAAAACGGTGTGACAGAATAATTGGCAAGAAAATGAGCTGTATACTTTCCGTGACCTAATAAAATATGCATGTAAAAGGGAAAAAATATGTTAAATTAAAGCACTTTTTTCCCTATAAACAAGTGTTAGAGATAGTTTATGGTTGTAAAGGGAAAACACATTTTATGGGTGAAATGGTAACATTATTATTACTATTAATATTATTATTACTACAACTATTTCCCTGCACAGTGTAGATTATACATTTTGTTTCATGGTGATAAATTACAATTTTTATTGTTGTTGAGTGAATAATTTCATTGCTCAGGGGAGATATGAAAATTGGCAGTTGCTTCTAAATAGTTTTTCTTTCACTTAGGAGTTTCAGATACACCTACTAGAAATTAATAAAATCATGATGCAAATTTTATATTTGTATTATTATTTTTATTATTTACAATAACAATGATAGTGATAGTGATAGTTTAGAATAATAGTTTGCTGTAAGACTCCTTTTTTTTTTCTATATCAGTAATGTAAAATACAATCCAAAGTATTTGTGAAATTTCAGTCATTTTTTCAAAGCGGTGGTGCTAAAGTTCCCTTTTTCCTCTTTTGCTCTGAGCGTGGATTGAATAGCTTCATTCAGATAATCAGAAAATTCAGAAACCTTATGAATATCTAAGTAATATAGGTGTGCAAGGGGAATAAACATATTTATGTATGACATTCTCACTTAACTGTTACTGACTCATACGTACTACGAATTTGACACTTGAAAAGCTAATATTCTGTAGAGAAAGAAATGTATTTCTCCCTTAGTCAAGAAGTTTTTTTCTTAGCTTTATTTTCCAATGTTTAACAAGGTCATCAATGTTTTTATTTACCTTATATAATAATGAATACTTGCAGGTATATCAAATGTACTGTAAAAATGAATCTACCTTATAAAGGCTAAATAATGAGGATTAAATGAGCCATGAAATGCCAGAAAAAGCATAGGTTTTCTATCACTTATTTCTATTTTTATGAACTCTTTGAAGCACTTTTAATTATTAAGCATTTTGATATGATTACATAGAAAATAGATTTAAGTAAAATATTCTTTTTGGGGCCAATTGGAACTAATCTGTACTACTACTCATTTTGAAGTAGCCTTATTTCTTCCATGACAGATGTGCAAGCAATCTGTATACAAATTAGTATTTTTTGTCTTCTCCTGTGCATACAAATGAAGTTGGTTATTGTTGAATTTTAACATTTATAACCTTTAGACACACTGCAGTCTACTATAGCCTTGGGTCCCAAATTTGAAGGCCAGACTTCTTATGCGTAGTATAGAGAACTTGATGCCTACAAGTAGGATTCACAAAAACTAACAGCTACGAGCTACCCAAGATGGGAATGCCAAGATATGAAAGCACTCTGAGTTGGGTATTGAGAACACTTTATATTATATATTCTCAATAAAGAATCCTCTTCAGGAAATAAATATCCAATTCCAGGTCAGCTCTCAAAAATTCTCTGCTCCACAAAACCTGCAGATAAAGAGTTTGGCCTTATTTTACTCAGCAGTCCAGAGTTCTAACCTCATGTCTAGCAGAGAGGAATCTGTTTTCAAACATTTGTGCTTCCTGATTTGGGGTTCTGATTTGATCAGATGGTTGAAATCAGGTCTATTTGAATTACAAATGAGTGTCTTAATCATTAAGGTGCTGGATAATCTGGTATGAGTTTATCTTGAAGCAGTTTTACTGTGTATAAATTATTAAATATTCAGTGGCATAGAAGTTGAAAGAGAGGTCTTCCAGCATCCCAGGAGAGTACCCTAATTATCAAGATACTGGATATCGTGGTGTGAACTCCTCTCAGTATACAATTGAAGATATTTCTGTTTGTATAAATAATTAAACTGAATTTGGGAACAGAAACTTGTAACCTGACTCTTTCATATCCCAGAAGAGAACACCAACCAACAGGCTGTACAATCAGGTTTGCAGTTTCTCCTTCTCTCTCTCAGTCCCATTGAATATTCAGTTATTTAATAGGGAATGAAACACTCTCAGCTGGAACAATTACTAATCATACTAAAATAGCCAATAGTCTGGATGCAAAGATATTGCTTGGGATCTTTAACTTTTTTAATTTATTTGTCTTTATAAATCAGAAAAAATTTCATGATCCTAAATAATATGATTTGGGCCAAATGACAGTTTCCACTGAAAACAAATCTCATATATAGCTCAGAACTGAGCCAGTAGGTGGAAGGAAACAAACTAGTGGAAAAGACCTGGAACTTCCCATAGGAATGTCTAAACCCACAGTGATTCTGAAATTCAGGAATAGTACCGTCAGTGGGGCCACAAAAAACATTTAAGCAACAGAGAAGGAAGTAAGAAAATGGAGGCAGAAACTGATTTAAAACTATTGTTTTTTAAGACCAAGAGCTGTATGCAATACCTCTAAACATATGTATTGAACATATATTTCAATAATCTCATATTCTTCATCGATTTATGTCTATTAATGGTAGATGTGCATGTGTGCCTCTTGGTGAGATGTCTAAAATACAAAAGAGACATTTGTATAGTAAAACATCCAAATTCTGTACATAAAATTAGATGAAAAACAGAAGGCATTAGCCAGCCTGAATAAATAGAAGGAAGTACTCAAGAATATAGTTTTAAGCAATTGAGACTGATATGTGGTTTTCCAAACAAGGCTAAGCTCACTTGTAGCTTTGGTGGTTATATGTATCAAACTTATGTGTAATTGTCTGAAGTGCAAAAGCTTACCAAGCAACAGACTGTGAAATGTAACGTATGACGGATTAAATTTTGTATATAGGTAAAAATAGAAATCATACCTGTAGAAGGCTGATTTAATGTTCCTCACTTTCTGGGCTTTCATCAGAAAAATGCCAGTACTATAAATTGCCTGAATAAAAGGGAATTTTATATCAATTTGAATTAGGGTCTACAGAAGTCAAAACCCTTGTGAGAAATTGACTTTCTTGTCCTCTCTCAGAAGGAGAGACAACATGAATCAGATTACATTCCTACAGTGAAAGTACCTGAAGAATAAACAGTTTCATCTCTGGTGTTATAATGGAAACCAGCCAGCAAAGGATATTGACTCGAGCTGAAAGAAGCAGACAGTCTTTCCAGAGGGGATTGGACAAGTGGACTTACTTCAGACACTTCCAGCAATTCTGAAAATCAAATGGAAGTTTGGAAATTAATTAATAATTATAGTTAATAATTTAAAAATAAATATTTAATAAATAGTGTGTGGCCAAACTGCAGATAGTGTTCCCTGAATTATCGTTAGACAGACACCATAGAACCATAGGTTCAGACGCTCAGTCGCTGAACTGTCATGAACAGGGAATGCTGATCTGGCAGTTTGCTTAGGTCACCTCGCACTACATCAGAACTCCTTTGGCTATTTCAGGCACAGCAGCAACAGGCTCTGACCAGATTCCTAATGAGCTCTCTGAATGTTTTGTTGTATGGTATCTTGGTCTGAAAGTTTAGCAGGGTAAAACATCTGTGAAAAAATAAAGAATATGTAGAAAGAGACATGGCTATCATTTTGTTGCAATTTGTTGGCTATCAATTTGTTGCATGGCTCCTTTTGTTGCAATTTTAGACTTTTAATGACCCAGCTGGCCTATAAAAAACAGCTTTTGGAAAACAGGAATGGCCAACTGCAACAACATCAAATGCATAAATCACATTGTCTTGCCACTGCAAAGTCTGTATCCCCCACTGCAGTAATCAGAGAGCATGTAATTTCCTGTAAGTTGCAAGGAAACAAGCTTATATAAAAAGCAGCATACTGCTCTTTTGCTTAAAGAACCTGTGTTTCAGCCGTCTGCCTTTCTTTCTGACTTCACATAATCAGATCTATTGAAATCAGTGAATAATATGCCACTATTAATGTTTTGAATCCATATTTCTAGATTTTAGATGCTTCTAGAAGCCTGAATGGTGTAATTTAATCAGAATATATTTGTATCTGGACTGTGCAATTCTCAATTCCCATTATAGGGGTATTTTGGAGTGGTATATGTGAATTTACTGCAAGAGTTGCGTAACTTCAAACTAAAGGGTGAAAGGTTTCTTGTAGTATCTTGTGAAGACTGAATATTCAGTAAAGTATTGCAGTACTGTAAAGTTACTTCTTTACCAACAAGTGATTGTTTCATTCAACTCAGATTTCTAACAAACAACAAAAATATGACTTTATTCTCAAAATATAATGGAATTACATATTCAAGCATGTTGTATAGGTAGTCTCAGCCAGTGTAAAGTCAGATCTAAACAATGCTTAAGACTGAAGAGGCTTTCTTAATGTTGTATCAATACAGTTTAGTCTTTTTCACATTCAGTGCCTAAAAGGAGCTTGGAAACAATTCAGCATAGGTTGCTTTTCAAACATATTTTAAGGTGAATTTGAAAGATGAGTGCAACAAAGATGGAGATATTAACATAAAGTTTTAGGGGACTCACCAATAGCTGCAAATGCTGAAGCTAACCAAGAGCTAAACGAAATGCAGAGCTGAAAAGAGTGGTCTGACTAGCTTTAAACAACTTAGTTTGGGTGTTGACTAATATTGTAGTGTGGAAGTCTTCCCACTGGGATCAATGAGAAATGGTGTAAAATAACTTTGGAAAGCGCCTTGAAGCACTGATGTTTTTCAGCACTCAGACTATTTTGCTCAGAGGTACCTAGTGTACCTCTAAACAACTTCAGTCCTAAAAAAAATAATTTAAAAATAAACCAAAGTACAGACATTTGCAGTCTCTTCTGATTTGCTTATTCTGTTTATTTTTTTTTTCTTTATGAGAACTTTTTTTTTCAGCTGTTTGTGATCACATTATATTGTCACTTTACTTCATATTTTTCCATATTTATTTTGAGACTGGGCAGCATGTATGTGTCTTCCTTACGTAACTGGTTCTACAAGCTGCTACACAAATTTCTTGGCCGGATGCTATATAATGAATATACCGCATCTTATCTTTGAAGAGCAAAACTGAAGCCTTTGAAAGCCAAACCCTACGTGCAGGTAGAATGTAGAAAAGAGCCATTATTAGAAGAGAGGCTGTGCCAATGGTACTTGCATGGTATCCTCTGCATTATGTCTGTACACATATTTCTGTTTGCACATTATATAACATAAGCTTAAAACCTTTAGAGATCCAAGGATCAGCAATCACTAGAATAAAGCTTTCCATCTGTGTTTGGCAAGGACATTGGGCTTGTCTTTGGATATGGACATTGCCTTAGGTTATCCATGCTTCTCGCACTTGCTGTCTAAAGTGCTGTGATGTGCTCTGCAAGTACATCACACTGTACATATTCAAAATATGCAAAAAAAACCCCATGAGTGCTGTCTACCTAAGTGACATTTCTTGCTGAGAGCAGACTACGGCTGATCTGTCCTGGCTTCCTGCCTGTTTTTGTGGAAAGCTTAATTGGAAGGGATATGACCGCAAAAGCTCTAAAGATTTGGAGGTCTTGTCTACAGACGAGACTGATTATTTCCTAGTCTGTTGCTGTAACTGCTGCCATCTTCCAAGGGACTTAGGCTAAGATCTCTGTGTTTTGAATATGAATGTAACAGCAATTGGACACACACTAACAGGCAACTGGGCCCATAAGAAAACACAGCGCTCCCTTGTTAAGAGACAGATATGGATACCATGTCACCTAACTTTAGACACATTAGCTGTCCAAGTTGAGCTCAGTTACAAAAATCCTGACAGACTCTTGTCATCGATAAAGATATACCAAAAGAATAAGCAATCCATGACTTTATGTGGACAATTCAAGAAAAGCTTTGAGGTAGGAGCTACATCATGTGGCCAGCTATACATCTGCAGTGGTCCATGGACTGGTGGGCAACCTGAGTCTTTCTCTATGGAAGGAAACTAACCATGAAAGTCAACATTACCTGCAGAAATGTAAAAAGATTTCCAGGGACATATTGTCAAGTCCTAGAGTTAGCACAGGTATGAACTAGTCGTAAATCATATAGGCTAGGGGTGGACCTGCTGGAAAGCAGTTCTGAGGAGAAGGATCTGGGGGTCCTGGTAGACAGTAAATTATCCATGAGCCAGCAATGTGCCCTTGTTGCCAGGAAGGCCAATGGAATCCTGGGCTGCATAGGGAAGAGTGTGGCCAGTAGGTCGAGGGAGGTCATTCTCCCCCTCTGCTCGGCATGGGTGAGGCCACAACTGGAATACTGTGTCCAGTTCTGGGCTCCCCAGCTCAAGCGGGACAGGGAACATCTGGAGAGAGTTCAGCGTAGGGCAACAAAGATGATTGGGGGATTGGAGCACCTCCCTTAGGAGGAAAGGCTGAGAGAGCTGGGACTCTTTAGCCTGGAGAAGAGAAGGCTGAGGGGAGACCTTATTCTTGCTTCTAAGTATGTAAAGGGTGGGTTGAAGGAGGATGGAGCCAGACTCTTTTCAGTGGTTCCCAGTGACAGGATAAGGCGCAACAGGCACAAGCTGGAACATAGGAAGTTCCATTCAAACATAAGAAAAAACTTTTTCACGGTGAGGGTGACAGAGCACTGGACCAGGCTTCCCAGGGAGGTTGTGGAGTCCCCTTCTCTGGAGATTTTCAAGACCCACCTGGATGCAGTCCTGAGTAATGTGCTCTAGGCAATTCTGCTTTAGCAGGGGAGTTGGACTAGGTGATCTGTGGAGGTCCCTTCCAACTCTGAAAATTCTGTGATTCCATGATTCCTGCCTTTTGACTTTCTGGGAGAGATGGTGTATATATTGTGGGCCTAGGAATGAGGCTTATATGGTCAGGAAGCAGACCACCTTACATACTAAAAGGTAGCTTTCCTTTTGTTAAGGTTGAAACAAATATTTTTTCCTTATCATATGATAAATATAGGAGCAGAGAGGCTTCCAACATCTTAATGACAGTCTGTTAATTGGTATATTACTCTTTTAGGTAAACATTTTCATTATCTCACTATTTCTTTGTGATCTCTTATCTGTCTTTCATAGAATCATAGAACCATAGAATCATAGAATGGTTTAGGTTGGAAGGGACCTTTAAAGATCGTCTAGTCCAGCCCCCTTGTCATGGGCAGGAACAGCTTTTACTAGACGAAGTTGCTCAAAGCCCCATCCAACCTGACCTTGAACACTTCCAGTGATGGAGCAGCTACAACTGCTCTTAGCAACCTGTTCCGGTGCCTCACCACCCTCATCATAAAAAATTTCTTCCTTGTATACAATCTAAATCTATCCTCTCTCAGTTTAAAACCATTGTCCCTTGTCCTCTTACTACAGGCCTTAGTAAAAAGTCTTTCTCTGCCTTTCTTATAACCCCTCCGTTATATACTGAAACACATCAATAAGGTCTCTCGGGAGCCTTCTCTTCTCCAGACTGAACAACTCCAACTCTCTCAACCTTTTTTCATAGAAGAGGTGTTCCAGCCCTCTGATCATTTTCATGGCCCTCCTCTGGACCCACTCCAACAAGTCCATGTCTTTCTTGTACTGAGGACCCCAGAGCTGGATGCAGTACTCCAGATGGGGTCTCATAAGAGCAAAGTAGAGGGGAAGAAGAGCAGCGGAGAGAGTGGAGTAAGGTCCTGTTGTCTGATTACATAGGGTTTTTCAAGAAGACAGGGTATTTTTTTACTTCAAATACTGTGGTCTCAGCTTACTGTGGTCTCAGCTTACTGTGGCTTACAGGTGCTGCTGAACTGCAAATAAATAACAACTGAGTTATTAACATGTTTATACTTTGCTCAAGATTTTTCATTGACCCAGCTAGTGACACATGAAGTAACACAACAGCTTAAAGCTATGTTTATACAAGAAATTAGTGATTCCATTAACATAATCACTGCAGCCACCTTTCTCTTCAGCAGCAGCTGTGCCATCACAGAGTCTCTTTAGTTATACGGATTGTAGCAGGAATAATAGGTAACTGCTGACAAAGAGAAAAGGACACTCATAAAGTATAATGAACCTTTGAGGTTATAGGAAAGTGGCTAGATGCTTAACAGGAGATTTGGATGCCACGTGGAAAGTGAAGTTACATTTCTGCCTATTACCTGGTAAATCATCACAGGCAAATGTTTGATTTATAACATGTTCTTACCCGATATGTGTTTTTCTTTGAAAATTTTCTCTTGACTTTGATATTTTTTCTTTCTTCTAGTGTTAATGTGGATGTTATCACCTATACAAATTATGATATGAATAAGTGTTCAAAGCCTGTAATAATAAAATATATTTGTAAAAATACTTTAAAATACATCACAAAAACAACTGGATTTTATGTGGAAACCTTGACCTTAGGCTTGTGTCAGTTCCTGGCAGCCCAGGGGTTTTTTTTAAACTGAAAATGTTTCAGCCTTCTCCTCTTGAGATTTTAGTTCCTGCTCTTGTCACAGGGCATACTCAGGACAGGTACAGGGACATGACTTTTGCATCAGGGAAGGATGTTCTTGAAGTATAGACACCTTTTTACAAGGTCCAGCTCCTCCTCATTAAGTGAGGACATTGCTTATGTTAGATTGTCCAGTCCTTCCCTATCAGCATTAGGCAGAAGACAACTCTCTACTGGCTGCTTCCCAAGGTAATGTTTTACCATGCCAAAACATCGACACAGGCCTTAGGTGGTGAAGTGGAATCCTGAATCTCATCAGACTTAATTAGAGTTTTGGCGTTTTCCTGATTAGACATAACATTTCATCAAGAGATTTTGGGGCTTTTTTTTTCCTGATATCTTGTTATTTTAAACAACAACCTACGTTGATTCTATACTTCTTCCTGTGTGAAGACATGTATTTTATTAGACTTAGTAGAACAACAACAACAAAAAAGTTTTAATGGCTGCTTTAAAAACAATTTTAGAGTATCCAAGGTGAAATTAAGAAGTGTTTTGTGTATATTTGTGCATGCTTTGTTTAATTTGAGTTTGTCAAAACAAGGAGTAAGGATGAAAAGCATGAAATAATTTTTAAAAAAAGAAATCAGTTTTCTGAATTCTGAAATCAAAATGGTGCTCATACGCCACAGGGCTCAGTCCCTGTCACTGGCTGGAGAAAGTACCCCTGGTAAACTGGAGGCCACAGCCTTCTCCGCAGCCTTCCCTGCGGCTGTGGTGCCCTGAGCAGCAGCACAGGCTGGGGTGGGCTGGCTGGGGAGCCGCTGTGCTGAAAACAAGTTGGGTGTGTTGATGGGCAGCGGGATGAGCGTGAGCCAGTGGTGCCTTGGCAGCAAAGGTGGCCAACAGCTCCTGAGCTAGCAGGAGTATGGTCAGTAGCTTAAATTAAGGAATATTATCCTACTTTACTGAGAATTGAGTGGTTTTTGTCTGAAGAACTAAGAACACATAGGGGAAGAGTAAATTGCAGCCTTCTGATACCTACAAGTAAGTAACCAAAGAGATAAAGCCAGGCGTTCTGCTGAGGTGCCCAGTGAAAAAATGAGAGACAGTGGATGTAAGTTGAAACAGAAGAGGTTCCTACTGCCTAGTTGGGAAAAAAACCCACAAATGAAACCAAAACAAAATCAAACCCACTTCACTATCAAATTGGTTAAGTATTTGCATAGTTTGCCCAGAGAAGCTGAGTTTTTTGAGTGTTTCAAGGCTCTACTGAAAAAAGCTCTAAATCTCTCGTCTGAATTCAGTGTTGACTCTGTTTCGAGCAGGAAGGTGGACTGGGTGACTTTTCAAGGTTCCTTACAGTGTGAACGATTCAGTGATTCTACAGGTTTTATGGCCGTTCAATAAGACCAATTTGACTCAGTAGTATGAAAAGACAGGAAGCCCTGGTCCTCTGAATGATTATCAAAATATAAGCCAAAGGAAATCAATGAAAGTTGTATGCATATATCTTCAGGAATAGCTGAGCCTAATAAAGCAGTATTTATCAATAAGCCCTAGGCAACATGGCATTTTTTTAATATAAATGTTTTATCTATTCTATCACCTTTGCCTGAGATGTTTCAATTCAACTAGAACTGAGAATCTGATTTTCATTTCCTCTTCTCACAAAGATTATATATGACTTCCTTCAAGTTTAAAATGGTTTCTTATGGTCTATTTAGATGTAAGGCAACTCATTCTTGACACTGTAGAAACTAAGTTAAATTTATGCTGTCAGTAAACTTTGAAGTGTCAGTTTTACTAATACCTCCATATATTTGCAGAATAAGTTTTTGGATTAATTTTCGAATCCTGAGCAAATCTTTATCGATGCCAAATGCTACTGTGATTTCACATCTATACTCTTATGATGTTAAGATAAATACTTAACATATATACATTGCAAGACTGAAAAACAGCCTTTTGTTCTTTTGTGGACTCTACATAAAGCAGAGTGAAACAAACAAATATGTAAACCCAAAGGGCTGAGCTGAGATCTAGACCCAACATCTGAGCCCATGCTATGACTTCTTATCTATCCCATCTGAACCAGGAGATAAATTGATGTTGCTTGAAGTTATTTCACCCAGGTTCATTGAGTCACATTACCTTACATTTCGGTCCCCAAACTCATCTCCTTTGCTTTTAACTTGGCTCTCTGGACAACCTCTGGACCTGACTCATCACTTGCCGTATTTGGGGCTGTTGACAGATCCTGTTACCAGCACCTGGTGCTGCCTGCTGTGTCCAGACCCTACAGGACTGGGCTCCTTGGTAAGGGCACAGCCTGAGCTGGGTTCACCCAGCCCTTGTGGAGCTGATGGTCCTTGCTGCTCCCCAACAACCAAACATTTAATTAAGTAACGTTTAAGATTATATCCTTATAAGGATATATATAAGGTGGTGGTTATATACATATATATATGTATAAGGTGGTTATATACAAGGTGGTGGTTAAAAAAACCATGAGGTCAGTTCTCAACAATTAGCACAGCACAGTTGGTTTCACAGGTAAATAAATACAAACATAACATATTTCTGATATCACAGGATTTCTTCTTTTTTCTCTTCTGTTGGAAAGAGTGCCTGATATTTTTGTCGCTTAGTCATAAGTGGATGTCTAGAACAAAGTGTAGGATGGGGCAAGCAGACAGTTATGCTTCTCCTGATATATCCTTGTAAAATTTGTGTCTGAAGTGCTTGAGACAAAGGTTTCTCTGAACCTCCTCCATGAATTTGTCCAATGAATTTTTGAACCCACAAAAACTTTTCATGCCTACAATGTCTTGTTATGATGAATTCCAGAGTTGAAGAATGTGCACCTTTTGTTTTCAACCAGTCACTGGAAAATATGGTTTGAATCCTGCCTACTCTTTGAGAAACAGGGAATAATTAATTTCTCTTCAACTCCTCTGTGCAGCTCAGACTTCTGTGTATCTCTTTTGTGACAAACAACGAGGCCAAAGAATCAGTCTGTGTAACTTCTGTTTGCGTGGAACTTGCTCTGTACCTGTAGTCATCCCAGCTCCTCCCAGTTACAGCCCTCCAGATATACCTTTCTAATAATATTCTTTACTTGCAGAGATTAACTGTAAAAACTACACCAAATATTTAATCTGTGGGTAATTTACATACTGGCATATGATGTTTTATATTTTGTTGTCTACCTTGTTGTAATGACTGCACAGTATTTGCAGGGGGCTCTGTTTGTTTTTATTTATTGGATGTTCAACAGTCTTCAAAGAAATATTATAATTTTTTTCTTTTTTTTTTCCTTTTTTTCCTAAAGAAGCAACAGCTAGTTCAGAGTATTCTTTCCTCATACACTTTACTTGTAATTTATTGGCACTGGATGTCATCAGCTATTTTATTAGTGATAATTATTAGGGGACCTTTCTGCAGCTCTTCATGGCCATCACCAAACTTTATAAACCCATTATTTCCCACCATTTGCTAGTCCATTTATGAGTTTTATGAATAAATATACTGTTCTGTTCTATGTAATGCTTCTTGATCAGGTGTAGTATAAAGATGACAAGAACTTTTTTTAAGTCCAGTTTTTATGGGTGAAGAATAATTAACAATGAGGACCGGCATGAAGTTAAACTGAGAGTAAATGCATTGGGTCTATAGCAGACTGCTTTAATTAGTGTTTTTACGCACTGAAGTATGAGAAGGACATTAAAATATTTAAAATTATGATAAATGGACTCATTCACAGAAACTCTTAGTTACATAACTCCTACCATGAAAAGTGCTAATAATTGTAGAGATGCTTTCCAAATATAGTATCAAAAGTTACTTTGTGAGTAAAAATCGTTATTATGAGAAGACTGTGGACTTGAACAGTTCACAGATATTCTAAGAACTTTCTCCTGCTGAGTGAAAGGACTTCTTTGCCTTGTGAAAGATTTAAATGAAGACTTCTTAGTCAGCAGACAGTCCATCTCATTGGATGGATGGAAGTATGTAAATCTGTATGGAAGTTTAGCTCATTCCTAAAGGCTGAAATGCAGTGAGCACACTTGTTAAAGGTATAAGAATTATATCTTACTCATATTTTCAACATTTCTTATTGTTTGGTATAACCTCTTTGTTTGTGTCAGTGACTGCTTCCCAGATGTACTCATATACATTGTACTGAGATCCTAGCCACCTTATTCAGTGCTTATTATTGTAAAACCTAAGCCCTTCAGTACACCCAGCCGGAAATAATAACTTAAATTTCATCCTTAAATCAAATAGCATCCAATGTTTGATAAGTTCAGAATTATGTAACTTATTTTTACAGTTACATAATGTAATACTGATGCATCATCAGAGTACCCGTGCTTCTTTGCAACTTGTGGCTGCTAGAGCAATTCATAGAGGGCCTGATGACAGAGCACAATTTTCTGTATTTTTGAGGCTAGCTTAGGAACAGAACTCTCTGTTCTGAAAACCTATTTCTCTTAAAATGTCTTTTATTAGCCATTCCCAACATTACCTGTTTCTCCACCATCAACCTGAATTCTTCTCCAGCTAGGTAACTACCTACACTAATGGCTGTTTGTTTGCAGTGATATCACTCAATCACTACCTGGAAAGCCCTTGAGATTCAAAAGTTGCCAGTACTGATATTTATTCTCCATTTACCTTCACTCCGTCATGAATATCTCAGATGAAACCTAAAGAACAAACTTTTTGCTTTGAGCTTTTTAACTTTTCATATTTTATTCATTTTTGACTTCTTTCTCTCTCACTCACTTTGTAATTTCCTATTTCCATGTTTTCCCAGCAATGGAATAATGATCACTTTGAAGTGCTGACTTCTTAGATACATTTAGCTGACAATGTATAAACATGAAAAACTGTTTGAATTTATCTTTTCACATGGTAATTAGGAAAGAAAAGCAGGACTTTATTTATATTTTTTTTATAGATAATACTAAACCATTCTAAAAGAGATGGCACAGCAGTCTGATTAGCCTTATTACTTCCTTTAAACAGATTTGTATTGTGATATACTGGTAGCCTTTGCTGTTAGCATCAGTCCTTATTCTCAGGAGATGTCCAAAGGGCACCCTTTGGATTTTCAGGTTTCAAGATGATGGAAATCTATTTTCAGCTTCCAAAGACAGAACGGTTTGTGCAAAAGCTCTTTTAACTCTTTTAATGAGAGATGTCAAAATGAAAGGATATACGTGGTGCTCACTTCTGACAGAGGTTTGACATCCGTGACACAGAAGTTTTAAAACATCCTTAGAAAACAGACAGGAAAAAAACCTGTTAAGTCAAAGGCAGCATAACATGGACCAATTAAAAAATAAGATAGAAAAAGAAACCTAAGTTTACTTGTACAGAAAAACTTATAGAGACATTTTAACTGAATTTTTTATATGTGATGTGTTTTTACTGAAGTGCACACTTGATTTAAATTAGAATGTTACGTTTGTAACATCTAAGCTATAACATTCAGGAGTATGAAAAATCATGTGATCAGGTTTAAGGATAGGAGCATACCTTTCCAAGCTTGTGAACAGTAGTTTCTGGATGTAAAAAACAGGAACTCAAATAATCTAAGTGGAGAAATGGAGAATCACAATTCAAATAATATTAAATATAAGAATATTCAAAATATTAAATTGAATCAAGGTTTCAATTTTGATAACTGAGTCCTTTTTTTACTTGGAGATCTATTGTTCATTAGAATAAGATATCTATAGCTGAGAACTCAGTTATAGCAAATTTTACATCTCTATTGTCTTGATGGTCCTGGAAACATTCCAACAATAAATATCATAAGTATAGCACAGACACTTAAGAACACATTTAGAAAGCTAGGTCTTGCCAGAGAGTCATAAAATTGAGAAAGAAAAAAAAATTAACTACATTTGAAGACTTTTATAAACTTTTAAGACCTTTAGTTTCTCTCATGCCTGCACATACTGTTTCTTCTATGCAGTTTGATTCAAGCTTTCCTGGAAAGCAAGAATCTTTTTCACCAGCTTTTGTGGACTTTGATTACTGGATCCATAGTGATGCTAAAATTAATGGAGCATCTTTTTGATCAATGTTGACTGTAAAAGCTGCATTGCCTAAATGTGGTTTTAAAAGTAAGAACAGTGAAACAGGTTTCTTAGAACCTGTAAGTTCAGGAGTCCATGAATATGGAATATTGTCACAAATATATGATCCTGTAATGTTTCATGTGAATACACTCACTATTCATATATATTGATTAATAATCCGGTTAAACTGTTCTCAGAGTCTGTTGTCTGTGAAGTGTTTAAAAATTGTACAAGTTGACTCTGTGTTAGTGATTGGCTTTGTCATAATGTTTCTGCTTTTCTAGAGATTAAATGAACATTTTAAAGAAGAATACCTTTAAGAGGGTAGACAAAACAGGAAAAATTCTTTACCCTGCTGTAAAGTTAAAAGTGTTCTCATGATCATCATTTCTTTTCAGCCACCATATGTTTGAACATTCAGTAACAACTAAGTGAATCCCTTTAATAACAATAAATAAAATTTAATTAATTCCTGATGTATGTTTTATTCCCTCCCCCAGAAACCTATTTTAATAAACTTATGCTATTAATTTCCTAATTTGTATTTTTATCATTAATTCTTTGCAAACTGTCTTTTTCTTCTTGCTATGTAAATCTTGCAATGGACTTCAGTAGATTAGACCACACAAATGTTTTAACAGCAAGGCAGACACATACCAACTATTATAATTTACTGAAAAAAATCTTATTTACCCATTTTGTCCTTTAGAAAGCAAAGATTGGGTTTTGTTGAAGCTATCTGTGTACCCCCATAAAGTTGGTCAATGTTTGGTTCAAAAAATGAGGAAGAAGCACAGTAGTCTTCATTCTTTAACATAGGCATTTTCAAAGTGAGATTTTCAATTATTTATTTTGAAAGAAATATTTTTTACCTTTTCTGTCAAAATGCAATTTATTTTTAAGGGAGATTACCAGAAACATCTTCTTTAAGCCCCAATATTTCCAGTTAACCAGCAAACAAGTTATAACAGAGTACAGACTGCTGTAAGACCAGTCATATATGTATATTGGGTATAATTTTTCCTCATATAAATCCATACATTTTTGATCTGCTGTCTTTTTCAAAGTATAAATCAGTGAAGACAAATGTCTACAATTTCTGCTTGGAGCTTGGTCTATTGCATTACTTTTCGTACTCAGTCAATGTGCCTTTCATCTTCCTTTCTCATAGGTCTCTCAAGTGAGTAGAAAATGTTGTTGATATTATAACACCTGCATTATACACTGAGCAAATAATAAAACATTTCTGTGGTTCCCAGCTGTCACTATAAAAGTGAAACTATTGAGGAAAATGTACTTTGGTAACCTGCATGTCTCAAAAAATTAAAATACATGAAACACACTAGAGAATCAGAACAGACCAACTGAATAAATGTTATCCTTCATAATCAGGATCTGAAAGTGCAGGCGATCTTCCAAAAAATTATTTTGTGCCAGTACACCTGGAGATAATACCTGGAAAGCTAAGTAACAGTTCTTTTATGGCACCAAGGGGAGTTGCAAGCCTTGATTGCAAGGCTCATTTTTCTGTCTATAGGTCCATATGTCATTGCCTTATATTCAACATGTGCTCTATCAATTCAGCCATCCATTTTGATGAACGGACATGCACAGAATCTCTCTGGTTTTTGGTGATGATTCATCTGTGCTATCTCACACAGCATCTCAGTGACACTTTATTTCCTGTCAACAATTTTGTCACGTTTGCTCTTAGATGAACTGTGATTCACAGATGTTAACATTTCTTTTTCTTCTTTGTCAGTTTACCACTCTGTTACTTGCACCTTTGAAAAGCGTGGCTATGGCACAGTTTTTTCAGGCAAAGCAGTTTACTGCTGTAGGGTGAGGGTATTCCAGGAAGTACAGATCAAGAGTTTCCACCTGTTTTCAGAAGAAATAAATAACATACAACAAATAAGAGCAAACTGGACTCTGGTTAATAAATTTTCCTTTCTGAAAATCAAGCTTCATGAGTATATAATCAGTAGAAGGGCTGTGCTACAGTTATTTGCTGGTGGAATTACTTTAAGCTAAATTTCTGTTGAATTAAAAATGAAGCTCTTTGTTCAATAAAATAAAGACATTTATTTGGCCAGAGTTAAAAACCAGAATTTACACAGTAATTATTGTATTATGTCTCTTCAGAAGTTAGTAACAAAAATTTTTTCTTCAAATTGAAAACTGAAGGCACAGTTCATGCTTATATATTCAAACTGAGGAATGGAATTTTATGTGAATAAACAGAATATGTGTCTAAATCAATACATGTCCTGTACATTAAACAGTATAAATTTAAACTTAAAAGAGTAACTGCAGTGCATTAACATCGTATCTTAAACTGAACTTTTAAACCAAACAAAATAACTTAAAATACTGCCACTAACAGAAAAGTTTCCAAAACAATATTCTGTGCATAAAATAAGAAAAAGAGGTTACTGAATTCCTACTTAAGCAGGAGTGTTGATCTGCTTAAGAGTAGAAGGGCTCTTCAGAGGGATCTGGATAGGCTGGATTGATGGGCCAAGGCCAATGGTATGAAGTTCAAAAGGCCAAGTGCCAGCTCCTGCAGTTGAGTCACAACAACCCCATGCAACGCTACAGGCTTGGGGAAGAGCGTCTGGAAAGCTGCTTGGCAGAAAAGGACCTGGGCGTGTTGGTTGACAGCCGGCTGAATATGAGCCAGCAGTGTGCCCAGGTGGCCAAGAAGGCCAACACATCCTGGCTTGTATCAGAAACAGTGTGGCCAGCAGGAGTAGAGAAGTGATCGTTCCCCCTGTACTTGGCACTGGTGAGGTCCCACCTTGAATACTGTGTTCAGTTTTGGGCCCCTCACTACGAGAGACATTGAGGTGCTGGAGCATGTCCAGCAAATGGTAATGAAGCTGGTGAAGGGTCTAGAGAACAAGTCCTGTGAGGAGCAGCTGAAGGAACTGAGATTGTTTAGCCTGGAGAAAACTAGGCTGAGGGGAGACTTTGTCGCGCTCTCCAACTACCTGAAAGGAGGCTGTAGTGAGGTGGGTGTCAGTCTCTCCTCCCAAGTGAAAAGTGATAGGACAAGGGGAAACATCCTCAAGTTGTGCCAGGGGAGGTTTAGATTGGATATTAGGAAAAATTTCTTCACCGAAAGGGTTGTCAAGTAGTGGAACAGGCTGCCCAGGGAAGCAATTGAGTCACCATCCCTAGAGGTATTTGAAAGATGTGTAAACACAGTGCACAGGGACATGGTTTCATGGTGGTTTTGGCAGTGTTAGGTTAACAGTTGGATTCGGTGATCTTAAAGGTCTTTTCCAACCTAAATGATCTATGATTCTATTCTATGATTCTAGATATTCTGTTTGTGCTTCTGCTACCAAAGGATTGGTTATCACAGAACAAGAAATCATTTTTGTTCTTTAGCACTTCCGTCTACAAATTAAACATAATCATCTACATCATGGTTGATCTAAGATTTAACAGGTCAATTGGTGATGAAAGGCTTACATATAGTATAGCAATAATTCTCTATTATAGTGTCCAACTAACCCAGTGGTGGCATTCCAAGATATCTTGCAAAACATATAAATTAAATGTTCAACTTTCTATCTGGAAATCAAGGAAGTTCAGTAACAACATATATATAAAACTAGTTATTTCAGCTTTCATGTATATGTAATTAATTTGTAATGATTTTGCAAATTTCATTGTCTATATTTCAGTGATAGCTCTGTAATTAATTAGGGTTTTTCTCCAAGACAGCAATGGGGATATGAACTATCTGATTAAATAAATTTTCTATTACCCATAAAAGTAATTAAGGAAAGCTAATTGTTTTCATGTCAATATTGCCCAGTTTTGAGAAAGTAAGCTGTAGTGTAATATCAGAACAATTAAATTACTAAAAAACATGATTCAAGCAAAGAGAAAGAATCACAGGCTAAAAAGAACAAATCTCATTCCTATTCCAGGCTGTTATAACTGTTTTTATCTACTTTTGGCTGGAGATTGAGGGGCCTGAGTTAATACCTGCTGGAGTCTTTAGAGAGATGCAAAGCAAATCCAGCCTTAAAAGCATATCCTATTTTGACAAACTAGACCTTTGGGTTGTTTTTTTTCTTCCTGTAAACTAAAAAGTATCAATTTGTGCACTGTAAAAAGAACAGACACAACTGCTTCTTCATTTTCTTCTTAGGTGTGGAGACAAGAAGAAAGTAGTATCATGAAATACTGACTGAAAAGGAATATTCTGTTATTCACCTGGGTTTTTTTCTCCAGGACAGAACTTAGGGTAGATTATGGAAAAAGTGTTTTGGTGCTTCCCTTGCTGTAGAGGAACTGCCTATACATCGCAAACATAGGCTTGTGCCTCATAGCTATGTGGACATTCTCTTTAAATCAATATATTCATACTAGGAGACTTGAGGGATCTTCCTGAGCAAACCTCTATTACTAAACAAAACAAGACTTTGGGTAACAAGGCTTGACACTACAAATGCGAGCAAAATCCACCTGGTCAGCCAGATAATTTTGATGCACAAAAAAGTGGTTTTTACAGTGAAAGGATGCAAATGAGAAGGCTGTTGTGGGGGTGCTCAGATAAGCACACTCAGCTCTTAGGACAGGTATGTGAGTATTTTGGGAAGAGCACACCCAAAACTGTCTGAAAACACTTTTGCCTCAAATTGGTCATGCTAAAGAAGAAGGTGATCATCAACTAGATTAAACATTATCTAGGGAATTACAAGGAGACTTTTGAAACAGAGAAGGGTTCAGCTTGAAAAGTGATCATAGAATCATAGAATGGTTTAGGTTGGAAGGGAGCTTAAAGATCATCTAGTTCCAATCCCCTTGCCATTGACAAAGACAGCTCCCACTAGACCAGATTACTCAAAGCCTTGAGTAATTGTCTTGAACACTTCCAGGGATGGGGCCACCACAGCTTCCCTGGGCAACCTGTTCCAGTGCCTCACCACCCTCAGAGTGAAAAATTTCTTCCTGAGATATAATGTAAATCTACCCTCCTCCGGTTTGAAGCCATTACTCCTTGTCCTATCACTACATGTCCTTGTAAAAAGTCCCTCTCTGGTATTCTTGTAGGCCCCTTTCAGATACTGGAAGGCTGCTACAAGGTCTCCATGGAGCCTTCTCTTCTCCAGGCTGAACAACCCCAGCTCTCTCAGCCTGTCCTCATAGGACAGGTGCTCCAGCCCTCTGATCATCTTCATGGCCCTCCTCTGGAGCTGCTCCAACACGTCCATGTCCTTCTTATGCTGGGGGCTTCAGAGGTGGACACAGTACCCCAGGTGGGGTCTCACAAGGGCAGAGCAGAGGGCCAGAATCACCTCCCTCGACCTGCTGGCCACACTTCTTTTGATGCAGCCCAGGATGCAGTTGGCCTTCTGGGCTGTGAGCACACGTTGCCAGCTCATGTTGAGCTTCTCATCCACCAACACTCCCAAGTCCCTCTCCTCAGGGCTGCTCTCAATCCATTCTCCGCCCAGCCTGTATCTGTGCATGGGATTGCTCCGACCCACGTGCAGGACCTTGCACTTGGCCTTGTTGAACTTCATGAGGTTTGCACGGACCCACCTGTCAAGCCTGTCCAGGTCCCTCTGGATGACATCCCTTCCCTCCAATGTGCTGACCGCTCCACACAGCTTGATGTCATCAGCAAATTTGCTGAGGGTGCACTCAGTCCCTACATCCATGTCGCCAACAAAGTTGTTAAATAACAACGGTCCCAGTACTGACTGCTGAGGAACACGACTTGTCACTGCATGCCACTTGGACATCAACCCGTTGATCGCAACTCTGAATGCGACCATCCAGCCAGTTCCTTATCCACTGAGTAGTCCATCCATCAAATCCATGTCTCTCCAGTTTAGAGAACAGGATATCACGCGGGACAGTGTCAAATGCTTTGTGCAAATCCAGGTAGATGACATCTGTTGCTCTCCCCTTATCCACCAAGGCTGTAACCTCATCGTAGAAGGCCACCAAGTTTCTCAGGCACAATTTTCCTTTAGTGAAGCCATGTTGGCTGAACAAAAACAAATTTTTATAATCAAGAAGATATTATAATGAAAATATGTTATTAACCAATTGCAGATGTCAGTCTGAATTCTTAAGATTACTACTGATTGTAGGGCCAGAACAGAAAGGTGATATTTTGAAAAAAAATTCTTGTAAGAATATAAAAATGATTGGAAAAAACACATTTAATTGTGTCTTAAAAATTTCTTTTTGTTCCTCAAGCATTGCTAATGGTAATTACTTATCTCTGCCCAGCATTCAGTCTAGGGGTTATAAAATCTGTATAAAAACTGATAGGCTAACTTTATCCTCTTTGCAAAGGAGATCTGAGAGCAGGATTAGAACAAGATTGCACTCTGCCCCTAGAAGAATTAAAAACCTGGTTAAATTATCTCTTCTGAGTAAATTTTCCCAGATGAAAAGAGTGACTGTGATGCAAATTGACTTTTTGTTATATGGACATTATCCACTGTGATTGCAGTGATACTCTAAACAACGACAGACTGGTTCTCAGCTAAGGGAGCAGTTTTATACAGGCTATCAAGATAAAACCTAGTTGTTTTTCTGCAATTACTGTGTACAGATAAGTGCTCATAACATCCTCTCACTGCCCCTAATTAAACTATTAGTAGATACTGCAGAATTTTTTGTTCATGTCAAACATATACCTTCCTTAATGGAAGGGAGGAACGACCTCACAGAAACACAGTGAACAGTACTGTTTTGCATTACCTCTAATTGTATCATTCTATTAGTAATTACCTGCTTCCTAAGTTATCATTAGATCTTACCTCCAAAGTGTTAACTTGAAATTGAGTAAAGAATATATTTTTTCTGCCTGATCATTATATTTTTCTTAATGGTTGAACCTAGAGAAAGGCTTTCTTCTATATTCTGAGGGGAGATTTTGTTTCCTTAATGTATGGCTTAATATCTCCAGACATGCATCTAATACAACAAGCATTGACAAATTTGTGTTGATCTGTACAGAGAAAAATAAAATACTTGAAGTCATAACAAAGAATAAAACAGTGTGCCTGATCAGAGACACTTAAGCCTTCCAACTCTGAGGAGAATGTTTAACTAAAGATATTTAAACTTTCCTTTAGGGTCACAACCCTCTTACTGCCCATCCTTATCTAATATTGAAGTTAAGAGTGGAATGCTTGTGCTTAGTCCTTCATGATTACAAAAGAGAATTTGCATGTGAGGACTTGCTGCAATAGATTTAAAAACTAAAACAAAGTGTTTCTCTCTTTATCCCAGACATAAGAACAGTTGAAATAGAAAGTAGAGTACCTGGTAAGACATTGTCCTTGTCAATGTTTTTGCTTGCCAGTTTTTTTGGTGTTCTCCCTACGCTGTGCCTGACAGCAGTGTGAAGTTTGTTTCATAGTTGGCAAATACATTAGCAACAACAGCAATAAAAATGCCACAAAACTGACTACGTCGTGTTCGTTTGAATCATAAGTTCATGTCAGCAGAGTTAAATCAGGGATTGATTTTCCTGAACAAATCAATAAACCAGCTTGAGATAGTAAGTCCTTCCTCAAAACAAAACAGAAGCAAAATATTGAGATGAATCTCATTAAAGGTCCCGAAATTATTTTTTCTTAAAGATCCATTCTCTTCTAACAGAATAGTCTCAAAAGCTGAATGGAAGGAGGTAGACATGGCCAATGAGAGAAGGATTTCATAGAGGAATAAGTTATGCCTCTGGTATCAGAAATCTTGTCTATGAATTTTACCTATTCCATCATACAGTCTATGTGACAAAAACTGTGTTTGGTTCTTCTGAATGTATTTGCAAATTCACTCTAAATTGGCAAAAATATTGGTCAGCTGGAAAACAGTCATAAGATCCCCAGACATCAGAGCTACTCAATAAGAGGTGAGCATCCTCTTTCATTTTTAATTGTCCTTCACTTCCCTTCTACATCTGTAAGTGGAATGCTTGTGTTGCATGCAAGAATAATAAACAGAATTAAACATACAGGCTTTTAATTCCAATTGTGAAAGCTAGAGTCCAAATGTTAATCCAAACCAAAGCATTTTCATATTCATTTGTATGAGTCTTATTTTTCCCAGAAAAATAAAGAAAAATACCAATTACTTACATAACACGAATAGCTTAGCAAATGACAACTGTGAGAAATTACACTGTACTTTTTAGAAAATTATAATTAAGACTTGAAAAACATCAACTAAATGGTTCAGTTCTGTTTACCGCCAGGAACACATTGTTGTTGCTCAGCATCTTTGTTCTTGTTGGATAGGATCTGTTTGTTAATGCAATACTATAAGGCCAATCTAGCAAAATAGAGTCCCGCTCTATAACTGAGGCACTAGGCTCTACCAGAAAGCAAAGCTCCAAATAAAATCAGACTTAATAGTACAGAAGACAATAATGAAGAGACAAAGATACGATTTGAGCTGTGGCTTGTTTTGGTTTCCCTTTCTTTGGTAATGCATAAGAAAATAAAGAAATGTCTTGTGATGAGCTCTTTTGCTTCCTGTGAAGGGAGATGTTTCTGTTGTTAACTAAAGAAAATTTTGTCACTGCAACTTTTGCTGACTTGTTGATTTTTTTCCTCCTGAGTGGCTGATAGTTCAATGTTTTCTCTTGATGCAGTCTACTACATCTTCCAGAGACTGAAAATTCCTTCACAATTCTAATATTATTCTAATCCAAATAGGACCTAAGTCATAAACAGCAAAGTAAGGAACTTTCACCAGATTTCATGTAAATTCAGAAGTAGAAACCTGATTATAAACAAAACTTCTAGACACACTTCAGTCACCAGTGACTAGCAGTATATTTCAGACTTTGTTTGTGTAAGCTGTCAATTTTACAATAAGACAAATGCATGCACTGGTAAAAATAGTAATTCATAATTGGAGTCAGTATAATGAAGAGGCAAGATATAGTATCATCATGCCACAGATAGCTTTGTAGAAAACTTTTCCAAATTAAAATTCTAGTGGAAAAATACATTAATGAAAGCAATGTCTAGTAAGGAAAAAATCTTTAGTTTTCCCAGAAAAAAAGTGTTTGTGTTACTACCTGATAAAAGATGCCCTTAAAGAGAACATTTAGGTATTTCTCTGATGCATATCCAATCATATGGTAGTCACAATTTGGAAGGATGCACATTTAATCCCTGATCAGAATGAGTCATTTAAGAACAATTCAGCTGGAGCAGAAGTTAACAGTTAATTGTTCCTTTATTTTGGAAGGTAAGGAGAACACCCCACACACCACTCATCTCTCACTGCAATTATTTTTCTCAATCCTTTTATACAATTGGCCTAAAGCATCTGGCTGATTAAATAAAATATAAAAGAAAGTAGAGTAGGGTTGTAAGAACACCCTACCCTGAAATCTTTCTAAAATCATGATAATTACAGAAGTGGCTGTGTCAGTTTTTCCAAAGGAGGTTCACTTTGGAAATATATCTTTGGTGTTTGATATGTGAGAAACACAGCACTTGTGTTACTGCTGAATGAGAGCAATTTTTTGTTTAACCAAATGTTTAATAACAGGTTTGTTCAAACCTGCCTGTGGCAATCTGGATTTCAAAGTTTCTCTGCCTTTAACAGAACACAGAAAATAGCACCACTGTTAAGAACAGCCTATGCATATTTTTTTTTCTTTGGTGTATTATACATGTGAAATGAAATATCATAAAAGGATGAAAAATGGCACTTAGAGTAGCACTGTATAATGTGTCTATCTTCTCTTTGCTTTAGAAATTGCTACAAAAAATTCTATTTACACTAGGTTGTCTAAATGATAGAACTCAGCACTGCAGTGGAATCTGAAATGGTGAAATATTAAAATATCACTTTTTATTTTCGAAAGTATTCTGGTGATTTTCACAGAGGATTCTGCATTTAGTGCTGTAACTTCCAGTTACTGTTGTTTGAACTGTCTCCTATTATTTGTTTATTTTGAGGTGTTAGTGAATCATGTCATGAATAAGCAGTGCTTGCATTTTCTTTTGCTTCTAATGCTATTGTCATGCATAACAAGAACTCATCAGTTCTCTTAACTCCAAAACCAATCCAATTACTTAATTAGGGGAACATCATTTTATTAGCAACACTACATGATGTTGTTTAGCAAAGATATTAGTTGATTGTCACCTGAAAACAGCACCCATTCCCACATGCTTTTCCAGCTGTACTTATAAAATATACCCAAAATTATTTCCAAATGGTTGTTATTGAGTGATCAGTGTTTTGTCAAAGCATGGATCAGAAAGCCCTGTGACACAAGGACTTCCAAATGTTACTCACAGTTCGGCCTTAAAGCATGTTTACACCCACCTCCAATCTACAGCCTTTGCTGCTGCTTACAGTGAAGATTATTTTTTTCTTAACCTTTGAAGAAAACTGTAGCTTTCCTGTTAGATCACAGCTAAATATTAGATTTAATTTATTATTTACTTGTTGCTATTCGCATGACCTTTTTCCCCCAATACCTATGAAGGTTTAGCACCTGCAGAAAAAAGTATTTGTGAAGACTGCCTGAGACAACTTTAAAAAATTTCCAAGCTCCAGAAAAGTGTAGGCTAAGTTCTCAAATAAATTTTAAAAGTGGGATCTTAGAACAAAGTGACTGATGTCTACAAAAATGAATCTTAGCAAAAGATGATGAAACTTTCCTCACTCTGAGGTTTTGTTATTTCTTTTTAACTTTCTGTAAGCTGCATCACACATATGCTAAGTAGTGTGAATGTCTCAGTGTTTCTTCATTTTCAGAATATACAAAGATGGCTTACATATATAGACAGATACATAGCAGAAATAAGATACAGAAAATGTTGCACATTTTTATTTGGTCTGTATTTTACTCCAAATTATTAAATACACCATGATAAACAGGGAAGAGAGAAGGATAGAGCAAACTGAAAGATAATCAATGAGGTCCAGTGTTTTTTACATTTAAAATACCTAGGTGACAGCGGCATGATTTCTTCATAGACTTGTGAAGGCTGGTGATTAAACTTGCCCGTTCAAGAAAATGGATGGATCTGCTAACTGACTATAAAATATAGTCACTTGAGCTGGGCTGACAGGCAATTTTGTTTTGTGAATTATCTCAATACTTGGACAATTTCTTTTATTAAAAATTCCCAAATTATCTGTAAGTTTTTTGAGCCTTAGTCAGGTTAGGCTGTTCTAGAGCCATGAAGCTTGGTATACTGAAGATCCTATGAGCGCAGAAACTCTGACTGTCCATCAACATTTGAATTAACTGATAAAGGAACTGAGGAAATGAATTATTTCACCAGTACTGCTTCAAAGAGCTCTAGGGCCATGACAATCATGACGGCAGAAACATGACTAATTCATACCCCTGTGAAATTCTTCTGTGTCTGATATCCAGGATTCAACAGGCAGAAATGCTTCAATGGGTTGAATTTAGTACTATCAAGTTGTATTCCAATGTAAATTATGTTAGAACAAGAAACAGAGAGAGAATAGGTTTATGACATGTGTCTGTAATAGTGTCATTATCTCCCCTTTCCCCCGAACTCCTTCCTGTCTTCAAATAATACTAGATTAATAAAATGAAAAGTTTGTGTCAAATGTTTAGGCAGATGAGTTGTCTCCATCAAAAACAATATTTTAAACTGAATTAAGTGGATGAATGTCTTGATCTAGTCTCAAATTCTGTTCTTCAACACAGCATTGTCGTGCAATCCCTCCCTTTTACGGTAGCATCCTCTAGTATACCCATAAGAAATGCTGAAATTCTTCCTAAAGCACGATACTGATAAAGTACCAAAGGAAATTTTATTTATTTGTCCTAATTCTATAGTTTCAGTAATTTTTGTCAAATCCAAGAAAAGCTGTACCCTTATTTTTATCCTTGTTTTTTGGTTGTATTTTTAAACAATAATAATCCACTCCATACACATCAGTTTATTTTTTCTCACCCAAAGAAAGAATCAACTTTTGATCCACTGCAGGTAACTTCGTTCTGGATCCAAAGTTAAGCTTGTTCCTCATGAACTTGGGACTTTGGAGATTTATAGTAATTAAGGTTAGACGATTAGCAACAAGCTTCTTATTTTTCTCTCTCACACTGAGTAAATTAGTCTCATTAAAAAGTCTGGGCCCCGCCACTGCATAGCACTTAAAAACCTTCTCACATTTAAGGAAGTTAGAATGTCTAAGTCAGTGAACTTAAAATCAAATGAATATTTATGTTTTACTGAGTGGGTTGATTATTCACCAGCTTCAGTTATGCGCATGCTGAAATGGATATGTAAAATAATGTTGGGCAATTGATACAGTCTGTGTAGATGAGTATATTAGTATTCAATAAACCTATTATATTTTGCTAAGATACCATATTTCTAAATAGAATTTAGCTGAAGAAAATCTGCTTGATTATTGAGGAAATACACTGCAAGACAGATGTTGAATCAATTTTGATCAAGAGTACATGCACTGTTTGGCTCATTGAATATTGAAAAAGAATAATTTTCAGATAAAATATATGGCATCTCAATGATCACACACAAATTTCTTAGATAAACTCTTAACTTATAGTTGGGAATGGTTTATTTAAAAAACAAAATAGTATCTCTTTAGCCTTACAGTTTTAAAAAATATACCTAAATTGCAATGCCTTATAGCTTTATTTGAAAAATTTTTAAATATTTAATAGACTTAAAGATACAGAGTTCAGCCTTTCCCATATTTTGACATCTAATCCATTCGTAACTCTTCCACATGGGTTACGGCCACTGTAAAGCAGGACAGACCCACTGAACAAAACTATTGAACACTAGAAAAATCAGAGTGTTAAAGTTTACTGTTAACTGTCAAAGAATGGATGTGATGAGACATTAGCATTCTGATACAGCAATTCTTTGGCAAACTGTCATAAGAACATGAGGCAGAACAACATCAGCCTATTGTTAGGATAATGAGAAAAATGAAAATGGGCAATAATACAAATGTAACTGCCATCCATTATAATTCTTATAATGGACTTATAATTTGTCTCATCCTCATTGAGCAGCGTAAAATATTTAGGGAGATTAAAAAAAGAAAAAGAACAATTCACAGCTATATTTTGTAGTGTGCAGTTGGATTGGCATGAAATTTCAAAACCCTTTACTATCACAAGCTTTGCACCACGAAATTGCTTTTATCAACCTTGTTACTGTTTAATACTGGTATTATATGATGTGTGCAAGTAAAGAAAATATTTTGCTAATGTTGCAGTAGCCTCCTTCATTGGATAGAATAATAATATAGTAGTTATGGGAAGGTTAGAACATTTGAAGATAAAATATTGGTTCAATCTGAAAATATTTGCTGTAAAATTTAAATGAAAGATTTGTTAATTTTTAAGCATAGTTTTTAAAGAATATCCATCTAATGTCCAGGGCATAGTCCTGTGTTTCAGCCCTTGTAAAAATTTTGCATTGACTTCAACACTCTGAATTAATTCCTTCATGATTTTATTATCTGGATAACAAAATGGACAATAAATAAATAAACTAGAGCTGAGGGAGTTGCCACAGCCTCCCAACAAACCACTGGAGTACTTCATTGTCCTCACTATTACACACTTCCTTTCCATTATTTAAAGACCCTTTTCTGATCTGCGGTGAGTTTTGAGAAGGGAATAAACTCCTTAAAAGCTATGTTTTACATATATGAACACTGCTCCTGTGTTTTCCTTTCCTCAGTCTAAACATACCTTTCACCTTCCTTTTGATGTCTGATTTTGCAGAGCTTTCAAAAACCTCCCGCTCTCCTTGGGACTCTCTTTAGTTGAATCACTCCTTTCAACTTGCATTGCCCCGGATTTGAAATGCTAAGGGTTTATCAGTTCTGAACACAGTAAAATCACTGTTTTATACTCAACTTTCCTATTTATAGACCCAAGGAAGGTGTTTGCTGACTAATGCCGTAACTCATTACCCTAGAGACTCCTGTTCTCTGAATATAGTCAGCCGTTTTCAAGTACCCTATCTTACGTGGCTACTATCAATAGTATCAATGATGACAAAAGGAAACATTCAGATCTGGATTTCCATTTTGCTTGCAATAAAATTTTTGGTGGAAATATACATCCAAACCAGCATTCATAACCAGTCTTCATAAGACAGAGATGTACTCAAATTAATTCAAACACTGTTTATTAAAATAAATAGCTAAAATGAAAAGAAAGAAAGGGAGAAAAGAAAGCTCCTGGAGCCAACATATTAAGTTTCTCTTCACAGTGGGCAAGAAGTGAAATCTTGGGTAGAGAAGTTTAAAGTGCAAGCACTAACTGGACCAGTAGCTTACAGGAACCATTTTACTACCAAAGTCCCAGAGCTCATTAAGCTGAAATAGGTGCTATTATGTAAAATAAGAAAACCTCTGCCATTTACATTCAAAGGACAGGGATTACAGAATGACTCAGCTGTCTCTCCATGCCAAACTCATCTTTTTCAGTTCTTTGTTTACAAACTGATTCATATTCAGGGAAACACAGTATAGAAGATCTCAGTGTTTAAATTAACTCATGCAGACAGGAAAAGTGGCCCCAAATAGCTATTTTTACACCTGGTGATGTAAGTGGTGTCACAATTAAGCTTTTTGGAGCCTTGAAAGAGCACTGAGCAGTAGCCAGCTCCTCGGGGATTGCAGCTGATTGTCACCTGACTAATTGAAATTCCTCTGCAATGCTGGCTGCTGTTAGACTACTGTGGAGCTGGCCATCCTAGGCTCTCAGCGGCCTAGCAAATACCGTATCTGTCAGTCTGAATCCAAGATAAGGAAGTTCCTGTAAGACACATCCCAACAGTACTGGGAGGGCTCAGTGCACTGAAGTCACGGCGGATATCAGTCTATCGGCCTCGGCGGGGATGCCTGCTGCATGTAGTACCGGCTGTCTGCCCTGCGACTCAGGGGTTCACTGTCATTGTGCAGTCTTCACCTTAGCTGGAAATAGTTTATTTTGCATATCCAAAGATGCAACAGAAATACATTTATATATGTAAGATGCACATGAAACATTAGGAGTGATTTACATAAATAAGTTCCACTTTTTTTTTTATAAATGTCACAGAAGCTGGCACAGGTGAGGCGCCCACCCTAGAAAATAAAATGAGTATTTGAAAAGGGGTTTGAAAATGAGTCACCAGCACCATAGTCTAAGACTTTGTCTCTTATTTGTTTTGATTTCCTTCCTTTTCCTTTTTTAATGACTGCACGCCCTCGCTTGTTGACTTATAAAAAAGAGAAGACATATTTTGTCTGTTATATACTCTGTTCACTTCAAGATGTTAACTGAGCGATCAATAAGTATTTATCTCAGCACTTCCCAAGCATTAACTCTTCATACTGGTCACAGAAAATAGGCAATATTTCCTCTTTTCAAAGCTGAGCTCAAGGATATTCTTGGAAAAGGTATTCTATTTCAACATCAACATTTCACAGAAATTAGTATTGAAATTTCTGCTTTATAAAAATTACATTTTAATTTCAAGCATCTGTAAGAAAAGCTATTGAGAATGATGATGTCAAACCATTTTAGATTATAAATCTCTAACTTTAGCTACTGTTAATAAAAGTTGTAAACCTGGCTATTTCAATGCAAAATCTACAAATGTCATTAAAAATATCAGTACTTTGAATAGCAGTTTTAGTGTTAAAAAGGTTTTTGTGTTATTTATCTGAAATAGGACTAATACTGAAGAAATTAATGGGAAAGTAAAGATAACAGAATTGAGCATCTTCAGGACTGGAAGTCATCTGTCTGTGTATGTGTAGTGCAAATTTTTTCTTTCTTTCTTTCTTTCTTTCTTTCTTTCTTTCTTTCTTTCTTTCTTTCTTTCTTTCTTTCTTTCTTTCTTTCTTTCTCTCTCTCTTCCTCTCTTCCTCTCTTCCTCTCTTCCTCTCTTCCTCTCTTTCCCTCCCTTCCTCCCTTCCTCCCTTCCTTCCTCCCTTCCTCCCTTCCTCCCTTCCTCCCTTCCTCCCTTCTCTCTTTCTCCCTTTCTTTCTCTCTTTCTTTCTTTTCTTCTTTTTTTCAGGATGGGTTCCTGTTCACATACATCTGTGTGATGCTTGCTTTATTTCCCAACAGCATGATACTGTTGACTCATGACCTAAATTATTTTCTGAAAAACTGCTACCAAGCCAGTTATTTCCTATCCTGTATTTATGCAGTCGACACTTCCTGAGGACATCTGTGAGCTGTGAACCCTGCTCTGTGGACCACCTGCCAGTAAATTATGTGTTGTAATGTTCAGAATATCAATGCCAAAGTCCTTTTTGGAACTCTAGATGGATTTTAGAATTTTTTTAACCTCTCCATATCAACATTCAATTGAGTTTTAGTGACAGTATCATTCTGGACCTGGTATTATGTTGTTTAACATGATTTACAAAAGTATGAGAAAGTGAGGCAAAGTGAGATGAAGGTCTTTCCTAGAGATATATAAAAGGTCCAGAAAATTAATCATGTTTCAGGTTCTTACTTTTCTAATAGCCCAGTTTCCATCCTATGGCAAAAAATGGTGATTTTACAGGTGCAGATTGAGAGGACTACTGCCACACCAGTGTTCAGTCACTAGTAGGGGCTGATGCGTAACATGACTCAGTGGCTAAATAGCTACAGAACCACCACTAAACTAGGGCTTTGTCAGCTTCTGATTTTTTTCCCATTTTATTTACCATGAAATCATCTTAGTTCTCTGACGGAGTACTAAGTAGTCCAGAATTTGGGACAGGATATCTCCTCAGTCAGTCTCTGTATATGCAGTGAGACAGGGCAGAATTGCCTGGTTTATGATCACAGATCCAAAACTGGATCATTACCATGTCCTGACTCCATGATAGTACCCAATTCTTCTGCAAGAGAAAACCACGACCGGGAAGAGGCTGATGAGACCTCAGCATATACCAGTGGGTGTGCTGCTCCACATACCTTCTCCACAGTCTGAACACACTCTCAGCAAAAAATCCAGTCTATTAGCGTTTCAACATATGCTGCAGATCAACTCCTACACTCTTCTTCTCACTCACAAACCCAGAAATTCTTTCTCTCTTCATGATTTCATTTGCTCAAGCCTCAACCTTATGCCCAGAAGTACTTGTGACAAAATTGCCAGCACAGCAGGTAGTGATGGAATACAAAACTAACACTGGTAAAAGAAAACCATATTAACAATTTCACACACAGATACAAATACAATCAATCAATCTATCTGTCTGTCTGTCTATCTATCTATCTATCTATCTATCTATCTATCTATCTATCTATCTACCAAGATAGATACAATATAGATTGAAACATGGTGCCCTAAGTGTGTGAGCACAAGATAATAACAGCAGCTTTGAGAATACAGGCACAGATGATACCAAGGGCTCTGGGGATACAGCCAAAAATCAGAAACAGTCAACCACTGATCACTAAAGGAATGCAACCTTGAAAGCTGGACAGAGCTGGTTTATGGTGAAACAAAGAGAGCAAACCCCATACATGCAACATATGTAAATCATCCCACATATGCTGCCAAAACAAAGGTGATAACAAGGAAGTTAAATGATGGTCACAAGCCCTACAAGAAGAGGGAGGGAGGGAGGAATGAAAAAAGAAGAGAGGAAATGCTCTGGTATTGCCCCTGGTTTAAGGATGCCTGATCAACATCACTAATCTGCAGCAATTCTTCTGTTCCCTTTGGTAGACAAAGAACATTGGGTTTTTTCATTTGCATTCTCTGTGTTTTGCTACAGTAGTTATATTTAGTGTGATCTTTTGCAATAAAACCGGGTGAAGTAAACAAGGATTTTTAAAAGATGTGTGTGTGTTTTCTACTCCAGTTTTCCCAGATGACAAGGTGATTGATGACTGACCAGAATATATTTGGGTGCTGTCCTATAGATAGCTAGGTAGATCAATAGATAGAACGATAGATAGATTGATATTCCCCTATATTTCATATTTATTTACTGAAATGGAATCCTACTTTCTGTAACTGATGAACAGATTTTCATTGATTTAATAGAGCTAGAGGGGTTTATTAAATGTTGTAGACAAGAGAAAATGAAAAACTCAGATATTGTAAAGATATAATCAACATATATCAATAAGAAAATATTATAAATATTACTTATTCAATATTAAAATAACACCTCAGTACATATCTTCTTTTATGGCTGTAAACTAACAAAATTTGTTGGAAAATACAAATCACTAACACACTGAAAGTTCATAATGCTAAAGACAATTTCAAGGATTAATAAGTTCCTAGGAATAAGAAATTGCTTTTGCTGCATGGATATTAATTTGATATATATCATTATCATGTCCCAAAAAAATCAATAAAGCACGATAATAAAACCTGAAACCTGAAACCACTAACTTGATGGAACTCATTCTTTGTGAAATACAGCTCTTGCTGCTTATGAAATACTTGTGCAAGAGTTTGCTATTGTAAAGTATATTCATGTATACTCTCAGTGAGTAATTTGAAATGTAGTATTTTCCTCAGCTGCCTTCACAGGAACATACTGACATAGAATAATAGAATCATAGAATCGTTTAGACACTTAAGATCATCGAGTCCAACTGTTAAACTAACACTACCAAGTCCTCCACTAAACCATGTCTTAAATGGTAAGACAATATTTTGATGAATTTGGTATTCTTATATTTGTAAGATGGGCACATACTATTTGTAAATGACATAGAATTTCTAATATAAATAAATATTTTCTTCTACCATAAATAACCTGCATACACACATATGTGTACTTACTTATATGCTTATGTAAAATTGTGGACATATCCAAGGTACTGATCAACAATAATGAGAGACTTTGATTCCTTAACTCCTTTCTTTTCTATGGTAGTGCATTTCCTAGAAAACTTCCAATTAGCTGGAAAACGCTTGTATTTCATACTAGAAAGGATCATACATTCTTGCAAGGGAGTGAAACATAAGTAAAGGAAAAATGTTATTGAAAAATATTTCAAGATATTACAGAAGGCAACAAGGCAAACAAGTAAGGTGAGGTTTCAAGTAACAAAAGGGTCATAGTTACATGAAGGAACACTTTTACTGTAGAATGGAAAAGTCATTGATACTAGCATGAGGTACTGCTTCCAGTATTCACTTGGCAGCAACCATAAAGAAGCAGCAGAACTGATTTGTTCATACCCAAATTACGAGAAAGAGAAATCTTGTATATGAGAAATTGGTAACAGACCATCACCTTTTCGACCGTGATACATCCAAATGAAGTCACCAACCTTTGAAGCAATCCTGATCAGGATGGGGAGTGAGCAGAACCAGCACTTCAATAAATGGGTGATCTGATGCTTATGACTCCTTTTCTTCATTTGACTATTTGAGATGATTTAAACCCCAGTAAACACATCCTGAGTGATACCAGCATTTCTGAAGAACTCGATAGTCAAAACACACAAACTACTTCAAAGGTTATTTTGGTTGCCAAACACTACTTTGGCTGCCAAATTAGCTTTAAAGCTCCAGCCTAAGTAGGAGGTGATTTTCTCGGCTGAGGAAGATTGCTCATTAGAAATACACTGCTTCCATCCCAAACCCACTGTCTGGACTGTGGGCTGTGAGGTGTGACCACTTCCAACAGAGAGGTGTCCATCACCCTTCTGAGTTTTATAGTTTCTGCTTGATGTGCCCTGTACTTAATATTTCCCACACATTATAGTCTCATATCCATATGGCTAAACTAGCATGAATTTAAAATGATTTATATTTAGATTGTGTTATTTCACTCACTTGTAATTCCTACATGAAGTAGATGAAGCACTGAAATAATAATGTACCCGTTTGAGCTGGCGTGTTTCACAAAAACCATCCTCTATCTACAAATCTACTATGTTTTCATTTTTAGAATCAAGTTAGTTCTTGAGGGCTCATATAAGCAAATACCTAGATGAGAGCTACTGAAACATTATTGTTAACTTCGCATGTTTTCATTTTTTTATAACATTATCTATAAAAATTCATATGTTCAGATTTATCCAAGGCTTTGGCAGAGCTTAGGTAGCAAGAATATATGTATGATCCTATAATACAATTCACAAAAAATATGCTGTGTCAGTCTGAGGATCCTGAGTTGTTTTCTATTCAGAGAAACATACCTTGACCTTTAGTAAGAGCTAAACTAAAACTGATAAAAGCCCTGGAGTACAAATTGTTTTGCAACACAAATATTGTATTATTTGAGCCCGTCTATTCCGGTGACTGAATTACACTGCCAGAAAGAAAAGCTCTGCAACCTCTGTGTGTCTCACTGTTTTCTCTTCACTTAAAGTTGCCTTGACTGTAGCATCATAATAACAGTAGCAGAGAAATACAAATCAAATGGAGGCAACTACTGCTAGTCTCATTGAACTCTCATAATAAAATAAAATAAAATAAAATAAAATAAAATAAAATAAAATAAAATAAAATAAAATAAAATGCATTTTCAGTACTAATTGGAAAGAATATTACAAAACAACAGAACCAGTTTTGGGCTGAACCATCAGAACAGCTGCTGGCAACTGCACATTTAGGTTAAGCTAAATAATAATACAACTCTCATTTTTTAGAAGGGAGAGAGGAAAAAGCCCCATGTCTTATCTACTGCCTAAGATCCCTTACAGTTTAATAAACGGTCGCTCTCTTTTTTACTCTTTTTAATAAGATCAAAATATTCTTTTGAAATAGATTGGTAAAATAAACCCAATCTTTCTGGTTTCAAGTTTTTTATTGGAATTGGGAAGACTGATTCATTTTTACTGAAGATAAACTTACAGTCCAAGCTGTATTTGCTGTCTGGACCATGCGTCTCACTTTAGAAATCAAATTGTGTGAAAGTGGATCACTGATCTTCTGCCTGCTCTGACACTCATCTTGGCTTGGAACCACCATTCATCCTGGAAAAAGGCCATATGGCAAAACAGCAAGCAGAGGTCCAGGTATAAAATAGGGTCAATTCATACAAATCTAGACTGATTTAGACATCTCTTCTGCTGGGAACACAGAAATCTCTTGGGTTTGTCATGCCATTGTTTAGGGTCCTGTTAATTTCCTTAGGAATCAATCCCAAGTTTGGGAAAACGACAGAAGAGGAGACATGCTAACAACAGACACTTCCAGCACTTGTGGAATCACATTTTCACTGATCTGAGGAAGATAAATGCTGTCTGCAGTACCCATGCTCTACGCTCATCACCAGTTTCAACCTGTCATTCCAGCCTTATGGAGCCAAATTACTGAATTACGGCTAAAGTCAGGTCCAGGACTGCCGTTTACCTACAGCCATCCATACTACTCTTCAGTTCCCTCCTTTTGTCATGCCCTTCTGCTTTGCTCTCTAACACTCTTCTCCAAGAAAGAAAAAAATAAAATTTTAATTTCCTAATAGTCTTCTTAAAGCCACTATGAAAGCTAGAGCCACGTGTGATGGCTCTTATTAGTTTCTCTGTGTGTCAGAAATTAGTCCAGTAGAATCGATAATATAAATGCAGTTTAAATGAGCCAGGATCAGGGTTTGTGAACCGGAGGCATTTCCTGTTTGAGTAAAGGTCACTTAATGACCGCAATCTTCTAAACTCGGTACAAGCTACCCATAAGTTTATGGCCCAATACTCATGGATTCACTGTTAGCCTATTCCCAGTCACACACACAGACTTTCTTCATAAGTAGATTATAACTATAGTGCAGTTTTTATAATACTGTCAACAAAAAGCAGGGTGGGTATTCACAAATACATTAACTCAAAAATGCTTGTATCTGTGTCAAAAGGCAAATGCTTTGCATATTTCTTTCAGAATCCAACCTTTGGCTTAGACAGCCAAAGGCAGATAAAGCTTAACAATGTCTGTCAGGAACTATCATTTATATGGCTGAAACTAGCTAAAACTGCATGAGCTGAGATCTGTTGGCTCCTAGGTTTTCCTCCTTCACTGTTATAATGTCCAGCTTTGTAGTTATTTTAGTACATCTGAAAAAAAATATTATTAATATACCATTTCTATGTTTCCCTATATCACTCTAGGGCTGGCAATTTGAAGATGACAATTTTCTTTTTCTTTGCACATTTTCCATCTTGCTTCCATTTATCTCTATGATGATACATATATTCAATCTAATTTTGCTACCATGTTCTTTTGCTTTTGAATCAACGGCTTATTTTTCCCTCCAAGATGATCAATTTTGTCAAGCACCGTTGTCTCTGAAAAATAATCTGTTCCATTTCATTTCTGCCTGTTTCCACAGCTCTTTTTCTGTCCCATCTTGCTTTCTTTGCATCTATTTTTCCTCAATAATGGTTTTTTTTTTCTTCTACATCATTCAGCAGCATGATAGCCCTGGTTAATTAGTGCCATTGGTACATTGCTTTTATTCACTATTACTCTCCCACGGGGTGCAAGCTACATAGTGATAGCATTCTTGTAACATCACATGGGGTGGCTGTTTCATAAGATCTCTGTCCGGGTAGTGTTAATAATATTTGCAAGTTTCCTCTGTTTAGGGAGAAATTCTGCCATTTTTTCATGAGATTGAAAGAATTTTGTCTGCGTCCCAAGACCATAAGGACCTAGTTCTGTCAGGAACTTGCTTGCTTTCAGGTAATAAATTTCCATTGATCCTACTGAGACTTGAGATCAGAGTCCTTGATGCTAACGTATTCATCTCTCTCTGTAGTGCCAACAGTTCATATTCACACCACACAGGTTCAAAGCAGTCACCCAATGAACTATAAATCCATCAAGTCAGATCATAAAAAGAACAAAAAACTGCATCATACACCAGCAGGCGTGTCTAACATTAATGTCTGCATACACAAGTGAGTACAATAGGAGACAATGGTAACAGTTTAGAGATAACTAATCTGTGGTCCTACAATACTGTTAAGATCAAAACCTACTTACTCTAATCAGGTTTCTTCAGTGTAAATTCCTGGTTTACAGACTTTCAAAAATCTGATTGTCTATAGGTATATGAATAAAGTGGAGAGTGTAATGCCACACTATAAAGAATCAATGCAATGTGATTTCCCAAATCTATTTTGTCTATTAAAATCTAAGTACAAATTTCATGCCCCAGAAGATTTTAGCTGCAAGTGAAAGATATATACTAAAATCACAATTTTAATAGTTACCAATTCACAGCAAATAGGAGTCAGACATCTCATATACTATCATGTAATAATTTTTTTTCCCTTCCATTTTGTTATTTAGCAGCACAGTAGGCTTTGAGACAGTGATACAGAATGAGAAAACTAGGGGATGAGAATGCAAGTTTCTTTGGAGTACAAGAGATGACTTACTGGCTATATAAAGACTATGAACTAGAATGTATACACTATATAGCAACCTTAGTGGAACGATAGAGGAAAAAGTACAAGTTGCAGAAGCAAAAGAGGTTGTAAGGAAGCACCAATAGACTGATCTTTATGCACAGAGCTAGAAGGGTATTGACTGTCAGCATTTGCAAGCCGTAAGTTGTTTTGAGAAACAAACATGAATTCCTTTAATAGAATCATTGAGTATTTTAGGTTACAGAGATGTCTGGAGGTCTTCTAGTTTGACCCTCTACTCACAGCAAGTCCAATTAGATCAGGTTGCTCAGGGACCTGTACAGCTGAGTTTTTAATATCTTCAAGGATAAAGATGCCACATCACCTTTGGGCAAACTGTTCTAGTGTTTGACCATCCTTATGGGGAAAAAAATTAAAATTGCCTTTTATACCTAATCAGGATTTCTATGCTTCAACTTGCATCCACTGCCTCTCTTCCTATCACCATGTATGTTGAAGCAGAAAGTCTGGCTCTGTCTTCTCTTTACCCTCTCATTGGTCACCTTATTTTCTTGAGGTTGAATAAGCCCAGTTCTCTCAGCCTTTCCTTCCATGTCACGAGACTTCAATCATCTTGTTAGTCTTCCATTGGAGTTGTTCCAACCTGTCAATGTTTCTTGTGTGGGAGAGACCAAAACTGGACACAATACTCTGGATGTGGTCTCACAAGCGTTAGATAGGGGGGAAGGCTCACCTCCATGGAGCTGTTGGCAACATTCTTGCTAATACAGCTGGGACTACGTTGGCCACCTTTGCTATAAGGGTTCAACTTGCTGTTTATCAGCTCCTTTTCCCTGTCACGGCTTTCCATCCACTTGGTGCCTACTCTGTACTGTTCATGTGGTTATTCCATCCCAGATGTAAGATTTTCCACCTGCCTCTGTTGAACTTCACAAGTTTTCTGTCAATCTTTTTCTCCAGTTTGGTGAAGCCATTCTGAAACTCTAGCATAGTGATCACTCCACACAGTCAGGTTTGCAGTGTCACTGAGACTACACTCCATCTCATCATCCAAGTCATTAATGAAGATGCCTTATTACACAGGATGAAATATAACTGTGGTTTGCCACAGATAAACTGATTTTAAAAAATGAGCTACGAAAAACAACATTTCCATTGTCATTTAACCAATAAATTCATTTTACCCATGTGAGTATTCCAATGATACTAATACATACAAGATCAAGTAGACAAGCCCAGATAAAACTGAAACCATATAATTCATTTGTGTGATTAGCAAACAGATGAAGAAAAATGGAGAAAGAGTGTTAATAAGAACCAGCAGTTTCTCTGTAAATAATTCTCAAGCAGTTGTGTTCTTTACTTGCCAATTTGTTTATATTGAAAAGCTGTTAGAGTGTTCAGTCAGCACCGTTCTAATGTGATATGAGAGATAAAAACCAGTCAGTATTATTACTGTGAAATGGCTGCTTTAATTTAGTTAAATTTTTGTGCTGGTCCTTAACAAAATGTATCAAAACTGCAGAGACAAAAACTGAAAAAGTTCCAGGTGACTTTCAGCCTTACACATATGACCAGTGAAATACTGTGTACTGCTTAGACTGTGTCATCATCCATCATCTTAATCTCCTTATATCAGCTTCCAAAGAACGTCTTACTGAGGAAAGGAAATGTTTTTGTGACAGGTCATCAACTAGTGTTTTTATCCAGTGCTCCCAAGATTTTTTCTGCCTTCTTTGCAGCTGGTTGTGTACAAAGCTCTGAAAGATACAGAAATGCCATTCCTGTTAGACACCGGTTAATTCCACTTTTTTTCTCTCGGTACAAAGGCCATTACTTCTATCCAGATAAATCAAAGAATAGTTGGGTCTTTTTATGAACCAATTGCTTAAACACAAAACAAGGAAAGAAAGAATGTCCTAGTGCATATCATTCTTACTAAAAGACACAATTCTACTGATTACAAATTTACATGTTATATATCTAAGGTTAAATGAAATGTATAAGAAAATTAATGAAACATTAACATATCAGTATGTTATCCCTCTGCACCATTTTCCTGCTACTAGGCAGGTGCTATGACCAGGAACTATAGTTAGAGATTCAGAGGATTACTGAATGCTGAATTTTCCCAATGCTTACTGGGACATATTATTAAACAGTCATATTTCCTAACTTGTTTGTATTCTGATAAGTCTCAATGAGTGATTGTGTTGGGATTTTTTCAATGATGTAACTATAAATTCTTATTAGTTGTGTTTTGCTACAGTGTAGAGCATTTACCCAAGTAATTCTAAAATACGTTTATACTGCCTGAATAATAAATTAATATTTATTTATTAATATAATATAAAATAAACAATTACTTTCTTTTATATTATAATACATCCTTAAGAAGAACACAGTTTTCTAAAAAGTATTATAATAAAATGGTAAATTTAAAAAAATTTTACAACTTCAGCTTCATAGATATGTGTGTGTATATAAATATATGTATTGAGAGAGAGAGAGAGAAGGAAAGAGAGAGAAAGTCAAAATAATTATGTATTATTTTAATTTGGGTAGGTTCGACTTGAGTCAGAATATTTTGCTGCATGGACATAATCCTAAATATACAGTTTAAGCAAGCACTCCCAGTTCAGCAAAGGAACAAAAATTATTTAACATCTATTTTTTAAGTCCTTGTGTTATAGGAGCTCTAATTCAGTCCACTAGTCTTCTATAAATCATGCTTCTTGAAACACTAGAATTACCACATGTAATGTAGCTGATTTAGCAACAGAAAGATATGAACAGCATAACAAAAACAGTGTCACACAGCTCTACCTGTGTTATGAGAAATACAACCAATGTGGAGAATGCTGCCTGACTTTTCTGACTTCTGTTGCTTTGTTATAGGTAAATATTAATTGTAATTTTTTTTGTCCTTCTACAGATGGCAATAAAAGTTGAGTGAGACAGAAAATCCATTTTTTTTCTCAGAAATTCCTTTTTTCCTAAGAAAATTCATTATTAAAATTACTGAATTTTAATAATACAAACAAAAAACATGTTTGTAGCCTTTCACTGTGAAGGATACCCAGAGGGTGGTGATGTGGTCCCTGAGGTTACCCATGTTCTCGTCCCAAATATAAAAACAAATGCCACTATCTATACCCTCTGTATGTCAATATCAAGATCTACAAAGCAGTATTTCTACATGGAAAATTCAAGAAGACTAGAAATAATACAGTAAATAAAACCACTAACCCATGAAACATATAATGGTGCATTTTGTGTAGCAATCAATCACTCCTGTGACTGCTCTTCAGGTGCTAGTGTTCAGGTAAAATTAAATTCTCTCACTTTCTCTTAAGAGCTTGCCAGCATTTTAAATACCTATTTTTAAGGTATCAACGGCTGTCTTTTTCCCAATATTGTAAGCTGTTTTTGTGGCTAAGCTGGTGTGACATCGAGTAACTCAGACTTCAGTGAAAATAAAAGAAACTGAGCCATTAAATAAATAAAAATAAATAAATAAATAAATACATAATAAAATAAAAGCTCTGAAAAAGTAATAGGACAAAAGAAAGTAATAAAGCAAAAATTAAATAAAAAAACCCAAACCAGAACCAGACTGAAAAGCAAGAGGACTCCTTTACTGTAAACATACATATCTTATCACAGAATCACAGAATCACAGAACCATAGGGGTTGGAAGGGACCTCTGGAAATCATCTAGTCCAACCCCCCTGCCACAGCAGGGGCACCTAGACCTGGTTGCACAGGATGGCATCCAGGTAGGTTTGGAATGTCTCCAGAGTCGGAGACTCCAACACTTCTCTAGGCAGCCTGTTCCAGTGCTCTGCCACCCTCAAAGGAAAGAAGTTCCCCCTCATGTTTAGATGGAACTTCCTATAGTCAAGTTTGTGCCCATTACTTCTTGTCCTATCACTGGGCACCACTGAAAAAAGACTGGTCCCATCTTCCTGGCACCCTCCCTTTAAGTATTTGTAAGCATTGATGACATCCCCCCTCAGTCTTCTCTTCTCCAGACTAAAAAGACCCAAGTCCCTCAGCCTTTCCTCATAAGAAAGATGTTCCAGTCCCCTAATCATCTTTGTAGCCCTCTGCTGTACCCTCTCCAGCAGTTCCCTGTCCTTCTTGAACTGGGGAGCCCAGAACTGGACACAGTACTAGTTTCATTATTGCAGGAATAAATGACTTTTTAATCAATAATAAGTCAAAGACAGAACATTTATGTCAGAAGCAATTTTAGAGTAAAATTTCTTAATAATAGGGACATTTGGGAGATAATGAACAAAAGCTTTTCATAATTCCAGTTGGAAAAAGTGAGCAGTCTTTCACAAACTCATTATTAGAAGTTTTCATTGGCTATAATTTCTCTACAAAAATTTGCAGGAAATAGATTCTTTGGAAAACTTAAAAAATGATACTGTAATAATATTCTAACAGTATATCTAATAGGATGTCTAAAGGTGTACTAATAAGTCACCTTTCTATTGTCTGTCTGGAAGTGTGATCAAGTCTTTACACAATGCAATACTTGTCTTTTTGCTTATTTGCACACACATTTTGATGATCTTGTTATGGTGAACAACAGATGATTGCTCCCGCACTTGCTGCAGTTTCCTCTAGCTCACACAGACCGCTTGGCTGTCCGTATGGTTGCTGGCCAGGGAAAGCACGCAGATTGCACACTGGCTTGCATGGTGAGCTGGGATGCCCTTGTAGACCAACCCTTCCTGCTGAGCTCCACTGAACTGGAGATCACTCCTTCTTCTGCTGCCCTCGAACACCTCTTCCAGGAGCTGGCATATCTGACAGCATGCAGGGATTTGCTGAGGATCCAGAGCAAAGCGGAGGGTTCCACATAACCACTACTGGAATTCCAGCATTTGGAAACAGGAGAGGAGTAAGGTCCCACTGGCTGAATCATGTGCCTAAGGCATCAAACTTGCTGATCTGAGACTAAAACTTATAAAACTTCCTCTGTGTGCAATTAAACTTGTGGTGAGCTGAGGATCTGTCTCTGGGTGAATGTGTGGGGAAAATTCGTAGTGATATGATTTTGAGAATGGAGATAACAGATTTTGGAAACTCCCCAGTCTCCTTGCTAAGGGTGACTGAGACCAGGCAGCTGAAAAATAAGGAGCCTTGGGAGCTGGAGGATGGAAGTTTTCGTGATCCTGCTCTGAAGAATAGTGTGTGAACAAGTTGGCGTAAAACTAAAAAGCAAAGAAGATGGACAGGGGACCTAGCCAAAAACAGATGAAAAGTGAGCTTCAAAACTGGCCTGTTTTGTTAGTAGATCTGATGAAGTCATCACATTCCTCTAAACATGTTAGATCTCAACAAATTTTGTCAGAATAAGGTTGTTGTAAAAGACGTCTAGTGTTTTTTCTAGTAAACAAGGCAAACAATTGAATACAGGAATAGAGAAACTTTGTATTTGAACAGTGACCTAGTGAACTGGATTCTATTACTTACTGTGTCATGAAACTCCATGTGATGCTAGGCAAAACTGTTAATGGAATTTTTCTGGATCCCTACAACCTATACGCTGCTTGTGACTGCCTTAAGAACCTGGACTTTTTCTGGCAGAAAATCTGAAAAAGTATGGAGTCACATAAATTAATCAGGTCTGTGCTTTTAACTTACGTAATATATTTAAAGAAAAGTAAGGTGGAAAAAACCATGCATAAATTGTTTAAATAGGGACAGAACCTTGATGTGTTCATTCCAGCATCTAGCTCAGTTTACCTACTGAAGAGATAATGGAAAAGTAGTGTTATGAAAACTGATGTATTGACATCTTCGAAAAACTTCAGCACTCTAGCAAGTGATGAATGCCATAAAAAGCACTTAAGGAAATTCTTATTTCTTTCTTCAAAGCAGAGTTTGGATAATGGGCAACAGAAATAAGCTAGGCTTAAAAAATGAGTATTAATAACATGCAATCAAGTATTAATCAATGGTCTATGTCTCAAGAACTTTCTGTCATGTTAACTGAATGAGAAATAGGCTATGTAGGAAAAATGTAGGAAAAAATGTGATCTTATATGAGAAGACTGCATCAAAGTGTAAGCACATAAGAATTAAGGTGTTTTGACTGCCATATAAATGATATTTCATAACTTTTGAAAACATTTGGGGCTTGGACTAGATTACGTTTAAAGGTCCCTTCCAACCCAAACTATTCTATGATTCTATGATCCTATGATCCTATGATTCTATGATTCTATGATACCATTGCAACGTTGATTATGCTATTTCAATATAGGACTTTCATGTCTATGACAGATATTTGTATTTTTGTGAGAACCTAGTAATAGCCATACTAATCATAAATGAAAGGAAGGTTTAGCTGTTGGTAATTCCTTCCCATACAGATTCACAGTTCCCCTCTAATAATTTCTCGTTTGGTATTTTCAGTATTGTTTGCATGTTCACAAATTCATACTAGCTGTTCTGTGCAGAGTTCCTTATGAAGTAGAGCAAAGCACTTTTAAAATGCCTGTTTTGGAGCTAACTTGGATGTCAGTGAAAACCAGAGATTTCAGTGAAAACCAGAGATTTCACACTCAAAGTGTTTTTCATATTGTCAAAGCTGCAGGGGAATAGAAAGTGCTTGCAAGGAAATATAGAAAGCCAGCATAACAGTAGCAAATAGGGGATGCCAGGCACAGCAATGTCTCAAATTCTACCCTCATTTGAGCTCAGATTAATAACTCTCTGTCCGCTCACTATGATGAACATTGAAACCTCTTTGGAGAGTAAATGTCTTTTTGAACAGAGCGTGATAATGATAATACCCACTTTTTACATAACAGTCATTCAAGAAATAGGAAATTTGGGTTCTTCAAATGAACCATGAACTGCATTCCAGGATAGTAGTTACAGCATGTTATTTCCAGGTATAAAACATAAAAGGAGAAGAATCGGTTGTCTTTACCAGTCCCGTAGATGATGCTGTATAAAAAAGACTACAAGAAGAAAAACAGGGAAGCAAGAGCTTGATTCTGGGAACTAGCTATTCAGGCAGAAACTGGCAGCTAGAATTCAATCCCCAGGTCTCTCAATATTTCATATCTTTAACATTATATAAAAATAAATATATTCAAATTATCAAGGACTCGCAGATCTTCATCCCAAAGATATAGCTTTATGACTAAGGGATCAGCCTACCTTAGTTAACTTACTGAAGGAGATCATTGTCTTAGGAAATGTGGTTTTGAATCCTTTCTCTGCCTAAGAATTTTTACTACTTGCTTCCCAGGAGAGAGCATTAACCCTAAAGCTGTTGTCCAACACGTCCAGATCTTTCATGCAGCTTAATGAAATCAGCCACATCTCCTGTGCTTTGTGCTGAACTTATGGTTGTTGCTTTGTGGTAGGAAAGGACAGAAGAAGCCTAATAAATTGTCCATTACAAGGAATTATGGTGTGTTTAGATTAGTCAGGGCTTTGGCAAGGGGTAAAGGTGTTGCTGTTTAGATCAGGATTTTCAGAAGTCACAAGCAGTTATGTTCTGGGTAGCTCTCAGTTTGACAAGGTACCATTCTAGCCAGTTTTAATTACTTCCAGAATTAGGCAGCAATGCAAATGTGTAAATAAGCATGTAATTTTTTCTAAATATTGCTAAAGTTGTAGCCAAAGTGATTGCTACCTTCGGTTTCTGTTCCCAGAAGAGATTATAATGGTTTAGTGATTATGCTGCCTCTATATCTATATCTATATCTATATCTATATCTATATCTATATCTATATCTATATCTATATCTATATCTATATCTATATCTATATCTATATCTATATCTGTAGCTATATCTATATCTATATCTACATCTATACCTATATCATCTATCTCTATCTCTATATCTGTGTCTATCTCTATCTCTATGTAAGTGGGGAATTCATTAATTGATAATGGTTTTGGATATTTTCCCTAAAGTATGAACCTTCAACTACTGGTAATGCACAAGAAGAAAACCCACATGAAACCTATCCCACTGGCTTTTATCCCTGACTTTGTACTCCACTCTTGCAATTCTAATAAGATTTAATTGTTTTGCTTCATTTTTGTCTCTGTGCTTTAATTGGAACTTATTCTCCTTATAATAATGAATATCTGTCTGCATTATTTTGGGAGATACTTATCTGCATTCATGTAAGAATATAACAAGTAGATGTTCAAGTCTAAGAAAGTCACCCTACAAACCCTTTGTACTTAGGAGAGAGGAAAAAGTACCTCCAGAGTGTGATTCATCTGATCCTAAAAAAAGCATCTAAAATAGATTAGATGACTTTTCCTAAGATTGTTGTTCATACAAAGCCTTTAAAGGGCAAATAAATGTGGACTTTCTGAAGATCTGAGCATCAGAAAAAAAAAGCAAAGTTCTAAAGGCAAATTACATGCACACACACATATATATATGTATCAGTATACAAATACAATAGACTTGATTATGGGCTCACAATTTTTTCTCTTAGGGAAAAAAACTCAACTAGTATATTTGTGTATATAATGATATATAGTCATATAGATATAGATATATATATATACTGACATAAAGCCGTATACGTATAAATACATATACAACTGTATTAGGTTTGGTTGGGGTTTTTTTTATTGTATGTATATGTACACTGTATAAAATAGTTGTCGAATAATACAAATCTATGCAGTTTGCGTGGCAAGGTTTTGGTAGTGGGGGAGCTACAGGGGTGGCTTCTGTGAGAAGCTTCTAGAAGCTTCCCCGATGTCTGATAGAGCCAATGCCAGCCAGCTCCAAGACAGACCTGATGCTGGCCAAGGCTGAGCCCATCAGCACCGATGCTAGCATCTCATCTCTGTGATAATTAAGAAGGGAGAAAAAAATCTGAACCACAGCAATTGCAGCCAGACTGAGGAGTGAAAATATGTGAGAGCAACACCTCTGCAGACACCAAGGTCTGTGAAGAAGGAGAGAGAGGAGGTTCATCAGGTGTCAGCTGCACCCCGTGCAGCCTGTGGTGAAGACCATGGTGAGGCAGGCTGTCCTCCTGCAGCTCTTGGAGGTTAACGGTGAAGCAGATATCCACCTGCAGCCTGTGGAGGACCCCATGCCAGAACAGGTGGATGCCCGAAGGACACTGTGATCGCATGGAGAGCCTGCGCTGGAGCAGGCTCCTGGCAGGACCTGTGGACCCATGGAGAGAGGAGCCCATGGTGGAGCAGGTTTGCTCGCAGGACTTGTGACCCCATGGGGGACCCACACTGGAGCAGTCTGTACCTGAAAGACTGCATCCCATGGAAAGGACCCACACTGCGACAGTTCATGAAGAACTGCAGCCTGTGGGAAGGACTCACATTGGAGAAGTTCATGGAAGATTGCCTCCTGTGAAAGGGACCCCACGCTGGAGCAGGCGAAGAGCGTGAGGAGTCCTCCCCCTGAGAAGGAAAGAGCAGCAGACACAATGTGTGATGAACTGACTGCAACCCCCATTCCCCATCCCCCTGTGCCACTTGGGAGGAGGAGGCAGAGAAAATCGGGAGTGAAGTTGAGCCTGGGAAGAAGGGAGGGGTGGGGGGGAAGGTGTTTTAGGGTTTGGTTTTATTTCTCATTATCCTACTCTGATTTGATTGGTAATAAATTATTAAATTAATTTCCCCAAGCTGAGTCTGTTTTGCCCATGACGGTGACTGGTGAGTGATCGCTCCCTGTCCTTATTTCGACCCATGAGCCTTGCATTGTATTTTCCCTCCCCTGTCCAGCTGAGGAGGGGAGTGATAGAGAGGCTTGGTGGGTACCTGGGGTCCAGGCAGGGTCAACCTACCATATACAGTCATACCTCAGCAATAACTAATTCCAAATGTGACATTTAAGGGTAAAGTACATAGTAACAACACTCATTTGGTCTCGTTTGCCAAAATCTCACAGGTACAGTATTTCTTCAAACAATAGCATGCTGTGCTCATTATGTGTTGGATACCACACAAAGTTAGTTCCTATAGGTATATACATATTGCTTCTCCCCAGATTCACACTGTAACATCAGTGACTTCAGCTTATTTTAACTAATGTAAATGAAGTTATAATCAGGCTACTGATTGAAGTGCAGTTTAGATTAAATGTGTTCCTTTCTTAGGTAGGTAAATATCTGCTTGTTTCTAAAAATCTGTTTTTACTGACTGAGGGAGGCAGTTTTAGTCTCAACTATAGGATAAAATGATTTCTAAATTCTTAACATGAAAAAGACTGGTGATCACAGCTTCCTCACAGTAGGCTATAAAAACGGTTGTATTTGCTCACTCTTAGCTCTGTGTTGTGTGCGCCAGAGTCCTGAAGTTCTGCATAACTTTGAAAGTACCTTGTCTTCAAAATCAAAAAGAACAAAGTTTGGTTTCTATTTTCTTCTGTTTCATTTTTGAGTTTCCCATCCAACAAGCTCGTCAAATAGACTCTGCTGCATGAGAAAAACAGATGACATGGGAACACATCACACTCAATGTCCTTGGGCATATTTTGTTGACTTTAAATAGCATCTAGCACTTCATGACAGAAAATCATTTCTATTTCAGAACTTTAACAGCTGAAATAACACATTGATAGGTAGCCCTATACTAGTTCACTAAATACAGAGTTAGAAACACTTCAAAATATGTCCTTGACCAGTCTTGCCTGTGTCATTTAATAAGCTGAGACTGACAGAATTACAGTTAATAGTAAAATATAACTTTTTTACTTTTAATATCAAAAAAAGTCTTGTGTTCCCTCTCCCTTTGAACTATATAGTATCATGCTAGCTAGGACTGTTCACATTTCTTTGGTCTGAGAAGAAGTAAAGAATTCCCCACAGCATATTACTCTAAAACTAACTGTAATCCATTCAGTACTCAAATTATGTTAATGACATTTGGCTATCGAGGTAAAAGAAGGAAGGCATTTTCATTCCTTTTTTCTTTTCAGCACAGTTCTTACAATGTGAGATATTTTATCTAATAGAAGGTTAGAAGGATAGCCTTTCCTATGTGACGTGTGAAATATGCTATATGTCGTTACAAAATGCTATATTTGTAATGGTTTTACTACAATTATAAAATTTTCAGCCATTATGGAAATATTTTTCCTCCCCATGTTGTCAATCTTCAGATAAAATTTAGAAGATGTCGACATCCAAGAAAGTAACTTCTGGTGCCCTTTAAAGTCACCGGAGAGAACAGGCTCTTTTAAGGTGTGACTCATCTGATGGATGAGTACTTTCAGATGACATTACATTAATTTCACCCTAAAGTGTCTTCCTGTTCTCACTGACTATAAAGGAAGTTTAGATGACTAGTTCAGACACAGCAACCTATATTTTAGGCTCTACATTTGGTCAGATTAATCCTATTCAAAATGTCCCTTTTCCATCTACAGGGTCAGTCACAAAAAGCCAGTACTGGAAAAGGGAGAAAAGGACATTTGCTAAGAATGGAGCTTGTGGTGTGGTACCTACCTGGCATTCTCTGCCCTGCCTGTTGATGGAAACTGTTTAAAAAGTGTATGCAGCTTTAGGGTGTCCGTCTTATCACCAGCCAAGACATTTGAAAATATTCTTGTGACTGGATTTTAATGTTCTGAATCCTCACAGACCGAACAGTTCAAAGCTTCACCCTTTATGACTAATGAGCAGTGAATTCTCAATGTGCTTTTCCTAGATAATGCTAATCTCATTATAGATTAGAAACAATGTCACATGTGATGGCATGAATGGAAAATCAAATAATGATCAAAAGTCATTAATTCTGTAAGATAATCTTTCAAAAGAAATGTTAAGAAATACCAATCTGTTTGAAAACAATCAATAAATGCTGAGAAAAATAGGAGAGTAATCAAATAAACAGTGAATTCTGAGTGGCAGAATATCTTTAAAGTCAAATTTTCCAGACATTTGAGCATTTAAATTCAGTATTCTTATGAAGTAAAACACTTAACTTTACATACGTAATTTTCAAGTTAATGCTGCACAATCTTAAACACAAAATTAGCCATATGTTGCCACGCTGTTTTGAATAGGGATAGTTTATCTATTCAATGTGTGTGTAGACTTGAAAAAATACACATTAAAACATCTAATATGTTATCAAATTTTCTGCAGGGTCAAAGTCAACCTAAATTATGAAATACCAGGTCTTTAGTAACCTATACCAACAAACCTTAAGAGGTATTTGGGTAGTTATAGGTGTCCATTGTTTAAGAAGTTACTTCTCAGTGGAAATATAATTTCTCTGACTAGCATACCTGATCTATTGCAGTGTAAAGTAAAATGGATAAAATATAAAAATAAATGATTCTGAGTGCAAAATAAACCAATTTTATTTCTGCTTTGAATATACTAAGAATGAGCACATATCCCGTTACTTTTGACAGAATGGAGATAAAAAAAGGATTCTGTGAAAGCCAGGTGTAAACCAGATTGATTTTTAATACTTGGATAGTGTCAGAACATTTTCAATGCATCAGAAAACGTAAAATAACAATGCTCTCTCAATGAAGTCACCTCTTCTGTTAAGAATAGCAAAGAGGGAAGCACTTAGCCTACTGTGTATAATGCACAATAAAATTTTGTCTCAATAGACAGGACAGTTTCTCCATACAGAATATACCATTACTTTTCCTGTGTTTTGAGCCTCCTACGACATAATCTGCAAATAGTTACAATGGTCGAACCCTTCAACGTTGGCACATCAGCCTCCATCTCTCAATTGTAAATATATTTGTGTATAAAAAATATGCGTCATTTTGTCCTTAAAAGAAATGAGCTGTTTCTTTGAATGTAATAAAAAGTGTTCATTGAATGACAAATGCAGAAAATTCCAACATGTTTTCATCTCTTCAGTAATTTGAACTCTTTACCTTCTTCAAACATCTACCTGGAAAAAGTATCAGAAGAGACGTCTATGCTGAGGTGCCCTTGTGATGGTTTCACAGTGACCACTTAAATATTTCCTGTCTGCTTCCACAATGAATATTGTACAGAGAAATTAATTAGTGTCAGGAGGATTTTGTTGTGAACAGATCAAAGATGAAATCTCACATTCTAGGTATTGTTCTCCCATTACTTCTAGATAAACATATAAAGTATATTTGTTTTGATGATGAAACACACCTGTTATATTCTTGCATTTTTCTACAGAGAATATTATTCCCAAGAAATATTACAGAATTGGGGTTTTTTAACACCTAATTGTTCCTCTGCTTTTCAACATAGAATAATATGGATACACATAAACAAAAAACATGTATGTTTATATATGTGTATATACATGCATATAAGGAGACTGAGTTTTGCTTAAATGTAGAGACATGCTCAAAACATGAGTGAATATTTTTTAACTTCATACGTTTTAACCCAGACATAGGCTTGATTTTACTGGTTTAGATCACTTCAGTCCTAAAGTCAAAACCCAAACCTGTCCAATACCCCTATTTATTCCTTCCCTCATTTCAGTACTTCTTTTTACAAGTTGATATAAGTCCACTTAACACAGTTCATGTGACAAGCAAAACTCAGGTAGGGAAAAGGGGACAGTCTCTACGTCTCTAGGTCATCTGCTTCACACTGCTAGTATGTCGTTCTAGCTCTAGAGAGGCTGGCCATCAAAAAAGATTTCTCAAATTACTGTCAGCAGGATTTCTCAAATCTTTTTTCAAATGAAATAAGAGTGTTCAAGAGTATGAGAAGACAATCTATTAGAAATAAAGAAACAGACAAATAGAGAAAGCATACATTGTGGTTTATATTCTGAACGCCCACTCTTTCAAACTTCTGAATTCCTGTTACAACATGTACATAGAAGCTTTGCAAAATGAATGTTTCTGTCAGTAGTGGAACCAACAAGACTTTGGTTACTGCAGGTTTTGTTTCTTCATACAGAGGTTCTGTGTGGATTCTCAAAAGGCTAATATAGCTTTTTCTGTCTTAAAACATTCCCTGTGGGCATTAGTGGATCTCTTCTCAGTATTAAGTTGCTGGTTCTCACAAAACTTTCCAGAATCCAGTCACGTTCTTTTTTCCTGTGACTTCTACTCTGATAAAACTGGTTCAAATTGGTCAAAGTTTCAAAAGGATTTGAATTTTTTTGTGTGTTTTGTGGGGTTTTTGATTTGGGGGAGTGGTTGTTTTGTTTTTTCAATGGAAAAGTATACCAGTGGGTTGTACTATTACGCAATATTTTATTTAGCAAGTCGGACGGAGGATGGAAGGACACCCAACCCCTCAAAAAAACGAGAAAAATTACCTGCTGTTATTACAGATGTTCTAAAAGTACCACTACTTTTTTTAAAAGTGTAGTGTGCTGACAGCATAAATTAAAGATGCATTTAAAGGTGTCATTTCTAGAAACTACAGAGAATTCTCAGTCACCAGTAAAATTGCTTAAATTGGATAGATATACATAAAATCTCTTCTTTTCTAAAAGCCTTTGACAATATCTTGTAGTCCATTATAATAAATCTAATTTTATTACTGGATGACCCTCTACCAAAGGTCCAAATAAAGACATTCACACTCTCGCAGGCCTTGAGACCCCTGCCTATTTGACTTATTCATCTTAAGCTCATTTCCCATGTGTCCTCAATTAATTTTGATTTTATTTTATAGACAATATGGAAAAGTTTGAAATTTGTAATCAGACTTCTTTAGAAAATCATTCAGAGCTGGACTCTCCAGAGATGTGACCTAGATATAGGTCATAACATATGGTAAAATGGGATGAGTTGCTAAAGCTGTGTCTATCGAAGCTGAAAAAATAGGTAAAGAAGCACCCTCTATCTGTCTGTGCTTACTCTTCTCTTCCAAAATAACCATGAAGGAGACTAGGGAATATTCATACCACAAATGGGATGTTGTATAATCATCTTCCACCTGGATCCCTAACATAGGGGACTTTATTAAATCAGGAGGCAGGATAGTCCCGTAAGATTAATATAGTATGCATCAGTTGCCAGATTCTTTGATGCTGTACAGCTGTTCTGCATCATATCTCCAGCATAAGATTAATTCACTTAATCAGTGAGTTAAAGTTCTGTGTAAATGTAAACATGCAGTGAAGTGATAGAGAAAAGTATATAGAGAAGTGGTTAGGGTCATCTGTAGACTGCATCTAGACCCCATTCCATAGCATATTGTATTTATAATGCCTTAGGGTCATTTTCAGCTGCCAGAGGTCTCCTAAACATATTGATTGAACCTGGGAATAGCCAGAGGATCCCTAGGAGAAGGAAGGCACTGACTGTGTTCACACACTTAGACTTGGATACTGATTATCATCACTATCAGTCCTTAGAAGCATCTTTATGAATCTCTGGCCTAATTATTTAACAAATTGCAATAGGTGTAAGAGAGAGGGAGGCAGAGGTTGATTCCATAGACTTGCAACTGACTCAGAGCAGGAACCTAAATCTGCGTCCCCATTTTGATTTACCCAAACATAGTGGGGTGTTTGGATTTGGGGGTTTTTTGTTTGATTTTTTTTTAGCGGTGGTGGTGGTGTTTGGGTGTTGGGGTTCTTTTGTTTGTTTTTGTTTTTGGGTTTTTTTTTTCAGGATTAACAGGAGTATGAAAACCAGAACATCTCAGGAGATACCTGGCTTTGACAAAACAAAAAATTTTCAAAGGGAGAGAATTTTCTACCTTCTCCAGACCAATGCAGTCATGCAGTTGTGCAGACCAATGCAGGCATTAAATGCAGGTCTACCACAAGGAACACTGGAGGTTTTTTGTGCTAGCCATAAACCTGAATATGTGCCGTCTCTAATCTTTTATAAAAGGCTTTGCACAATCTCGCATGCTCTGTTCTTTAAAGCTACAGTTTCTAAGTTACTGACATAACTCACTGAACTTAAGACTCAATAAAAAAAAGATACAGAAAGCCTGTCATCCTTAACTTGGTTCTAAACTAAACTGCAAAACTTTACCTATTTGCTTTGGTGATGCACCTTTTTTATTTTTTGCCACATGATCTGTAAAATGACAGGAAATTTAACTCTTTTTCAGAAAAAAACAGGAAATAAAATGAAATAAACCAAACCAAAACAAAACTGGAAAATAAAACTAGCAAAAACTTTCAGGGCATACCTAACAATGCGTATACAAGTATGGCAACAAGTTCGTTAATATTGAGCAGTGAAAGTTTTCGTACTGCTAGATTTTACCCACATTTGGTTGTTGAGTCTTCCAAGCATCAGAATCCCTTTCTAACTCTCATAACAAGGCCAAGATAAACAGGAATAAAATGAATTCCAAACTAAAGTCTTCCAAACCAAAGACTTTTCTAGAATTAAAGTAGAAACAACAATAAAAGAGAAGATATTTTTTCAAGATTCATATATGGATCATGTAACTGAAATAAATAGGACAAATGTTAAATGAAATATTTCCAATTCTTGTGTCCCAGAGAATTTATTCTTGTCTGAGCAGTTGTAATTGCCTTAAATATAAGTAAAGCTTTTAAAAAGTCATTCTGTAATTTGTTAGTCTGAATTTGCAAGCTCTCGGAATTCACAAAAAAAATACACTGGTAGAAAAGCTTAGAAAACAAGACCCATGTGTGTTTTTCTAGAAAGATGTAAGAGTGTCTAGCATTTTAGAACACCAGAAGAAGTTACTCTAAAAATATTTCCTACATTTTAAAATTAACCCAGAGCACCTTGTAGTAAGAACAAGGAAATTCAGGTAATAAAGTTGATAAATAAATGCTGTATACCCTTCACAATCACAATTTGATTTAAGTTCCTAGGGCTATAAGAAACCTCTTAGAGATGTCTCAAAATACAGGTATAAAATTATCTAAGTAGTTAACCAAAAATTTATTTGATTTAAAATAAGCCATGTTACGTCACAAGCTCTTTGAATAGAAGCAGATGCAAAGTCACAGACAATGTAGCCTTCCTAATAAAAACTGGAACACAATCAGTCAACACATCTATGCCTAACAGTCTAAGTGGTTTCTCACATGAAACTAAACAGCAAAACCTGTTACACAGACATACGTATAAATGATTGTATGATGGTGTTTCAGAAGCAAACACTGTTGAAAATGTGATGCCAGTCAGGGTGTGTGGTTACTTCTGTAATAAACTCCAGTTAATTTTGAAATTGAACGTGCTGTCCAGGAAGTGCCAAACGGTTTTGAATTCCTGAGACTTAAAAAGCAGAAAGAATGGACATAATAGGAAGCAGAACTAGAAGAAACAAGAATGAAGAACAATTTAATTATGTGTTATCAAGAATCTACACATATGACATCATAACATTAATATTAAATTTGTGTTGTACTGAACAAATGTATTCTTGATGGTATTACTTGATGTGAGTTAGAACTGCTTGTCACTTTTAGCTATAATATCCATCTTGAAAATGTCAGAATATCAGATTTAAACATTTGCCATGAATATTTAAATGTTTTGGATTTACTTTATTCTTTGTAATCCATTGTTTCATAGGTATGCTGGCTATAGGGGATCCCGTCAGGCCATCTAGTCCAAATTAATGTACAACATCATTAAGTTTCATCCAGATTAAGCCAATAGATTTCCTATTTTGAAGGAAAAAAAATCTGTCCAAGGAGAACAATGGATGCATCAAATAAAAGTAGTAGTAGTAGTAGTAGTAGTAGTAGTAGTAGTAGTAATAATAATAATAATAATAATTAGGTATTATTATTATTATTATTATTATTATTATTATTATTATTATTATTATTATTATTATTATTATTTTAAAATTGCTGTTAGTAAATAACTCCTTATTCTGATACGAGTTTTATGACCTAAAATTCTCTTCCCATACTGAATATAGAACAAATGTTCGTCATTCACAAACAGAATGAAATGAAAGGGTGTCATTAATCCTAGCATTTCAGTAAAATTGATTGAACCTTGTGGGATATATGTAAGACAGTTTTGTAATAGAATAAACGTTAAAAGCAAAAGGCTGTTTTTTGCACGCAAGTCTCAAAGCAGCATGATACTCTTCTCTAAGAAATTTTGCAGTGATTTGCCCTGTTGAAAAACACATTACAAACTATATGCTCCAGAAAATGAATAATATTCTCTTCAAAATAACATTAGTAAACTAGTAAACAGATCACTTAGGAACTGTTAAAACAGACTTATTAATTAAGCCATTACAAAAAATTTGCTTCAGGATACATTGTATGCTGTCTTCCTTATTCCAACTGGCTGCCAATTCTTTCTTTCAGAAACAGTTTGCTTAAGGGAACTGATGCAATAATAAAGTTAAAAACGAAAAGAAAAAAAAAAGAAAAAAAATTAGTTTATCTTCATTACTTGATGTTTAGGGTACATCTTGCAGTAATACAGAACAGTCTCTATCATTGTTAAATTTATACAAAGGTTTCACATTCCTGCGAAATGAAAAATAAATATTGATATTTTACATCATGTTATTTGTAGAGTTGATGTGTGAAAACTCTTTTAAAGAAATATTTATACCAACACATACTGTGTTTCTATTCAATCTTATGGGCATCCCTCGCATCTGCTCAAATTTCAGTTCATTGTGTAGTGTCATACTAAGGTAAAAGTAGATTGTAAAAAGAGTTTTTTAAGGAAGATGCCGAATATGCATTATGCACCAACACGTGTTTGTTTTCTTTTATTATAGACAGTATGAACTAGAATAGTTCCTTCCTGAAAATCTAAAATTTATTGTCATGTCTAACTATAAATCCTCAGTCTAAAATGTAAGAAAGTTTCATATCCTGAATGTCCCTGTGGGACAGACATATCAGAACATGCATACACCTGGCTAGTAATGATTCAAAAGTATTAATTAAGCAAAAACAGTTAAAATGAAGAAGTTTATTCACAGCAGTCAAGTTGTTGGCTCTAGAAGGAACAACACTTGAATAGTAAAAAAATTTCACAAATGGTGGTTTAGCGAATGTACTAATAAATTCCTCTGTACCTGAAAACAAGACCAGAGTATGTAACAGAATTCTCAGGTTCATTTGTACAGGAATCTTTTACAACCAGCCCAATAACTCCACTTAAATCTCCAGTTACAATCTTTCTCTTGTGCTGAACTGGAAATGGAGGTACCCAGAGGTAAAATTCAACTTATCCATAACCATTTTCTTCTGGCAATCTAAAATCCACACAATACATTCTCAGTAACATGTAGCCCAGTTTCTACTGGAGGATTCTGCCTTAATTAGGTTTCAGGTAAATATCTCAATTAATGAAATATTATGCTACAGGTGACTCAAAACTGGAATTTTTCATTTTAAGAGACTTGCACAGGTTTATAAGATGTGGCTGAACAATAAAAATGGATGGCATAATTGTAAATTTCATAAATAACTTTAATTTAGCTAGAAAAATGAAAAATAATAATAAAAAAATCTGTGTGTGAAATGTAGAGTGAAAAAGTGATCTTTATTAACAGTAGGACCAGCAAATGAAATCAGTTGCAAGTAATAGCCTGAGTAGTTAAATATGAATCATGAAGTTTAATCAAGTTTTTGCCTTCAAAAAAGAGGAAGATTTTGAATATAAGAGAAAAAATAAGTTGACTAATGGAAATAAATATATAGAATGGAAATAATCATAACCCAAGTGAAGCAAAAATAAAATTACTTAATTCAGTCTCTTTACAAAATTTGGATGTTGCCATCTGACTGTTTTGAAAGAATGAACGCACAGCAATATATATATAATAGAAAGCATTTTTATTATGTTTATTATCTCATGCTTTGGTACTGTACAGTTGAAGAATAGCATGTGTGACTACACTGTATACTGCAAAATGCTTCTTGTTTAAAAGAATATTTACTGAAGAGTAGAAAGAATAAAAGATTTAGTCAGAAACTCTCTGACTTCTGTAGTTTGAACAGTCTTAGAGCCTTAAGAATACATAAAGATTTAATAAAACAAAAAAGAAATAAATTTAATCTTTGTTTATTAATCATAACAAATGCTAACATAAATTATAAATGCCTTTTTCTTTTTTTTTTTTAAGATAGATGAGACTTACAGTATTTCCTGTATTAGGACTAGAGCAGAGCATCTATTTAAATTCTTTCCGGAAAAAAACAGCGAAGGTGGGATTACAGATGAATTAAAAAGCAACGGAGCAACGATAACTTGAAGAGAAGATGACAATGGATTTTGAAAGATCAGCTCTCAGTTAAGTGGCATTTCATAAAAATAATTTTTAGGACAGATGGTTTAGTAGTTTTAACTAAACGACAAAGGATTGGATCTGACTCAGAATTTGTGATGAAATAAACTTGGGAAGTGTTATCCATAAGAAAAGAATTAATATATATAGGAAGAACTAACTACTGTGATGACAGGAATTTTAAGGTGTAATGCAATTGATAAACATGCGGGATCACGTGCTTCAGGTCTAATAAGATAAACTTCCGTGACATCAGTTTAGGAGCTCATCTATAGAAAAAAAGATGAAAGAACTTTGATCTGTTCGTTGATCACAGAATAAGTTCTGGCTGTTAACTTGATGTAGCTGCGGAAAAGACAAATGAAGTCTTAGTACAGCCGAACAGAGGCTTCCAGCAGAGGCAGGAAGAAATTGATCCCACTGTACAATTTAGGCCAGGTCAGCCTTCTCGCAGAATGCATATATGACTGGTTACTCCCGCTCGTGAAAAAAGAACTCAGAATGGAACAAACACAGGAAGCCCTAGGAGGGTGTTCAGAGAATGAAGCAGCTACTACTTGACAGGAGACTAAAGAATGTGACTTGTTTAATCCAGCTAAGGCAGGCTAAGAAGTTACTCAATTGATGTCTGTTACTATCAAAGAAGTATTGTTAGGGACAAGTGTAGCTAATAAGAAAAAGTAAATGTAGTAGGTAGCAAAGAACTGTCACCTACTGCAGCTTATACAAGGCTGAGAAATGCTAGATAATGTGTACCTAGATAGAGTAATGAAAAAAATACCCATGCAATTCAGCTGCTCTAAACTGGACTTAGGCAAAACTGTGTACTTACATCTAGTTCAAAAGGCTATATCCAAACTGTGCTCAAGAAGTCAAAGTTAGAAGTGCTGATCTGGATTGCTACTAGGCTGTGTACATACAGTTTGAAGCCTCAAATCTGCAGGCATCTCTTTACATAAAATAGATTGGAACATAACTCGCCAAGGAGAACAGCTCCAGTGCAGGGAAGTCCTCACTGGGGAAGGGAACCGAGGTGAAAAGAGCCTGCAAGGAGCTCTTTTGGTGGCTTTTCGAAGCCGGGAAAAGCGGATAGCTCGTGCCGGGACCAGCAGCTTGTGGGAGGGCTGCTGACACGGCAGGAGCGCAGCCAGCACCACCGGCAGCAGTTCTAAACAAGCTGTTGGGAGCGCAGGAAGAAGCGAGTAGGTGTCACCCAGGGGTATCCACTTGAAAGAGGACCATGGCGTCCCTGTGCTCTGCAGGCACCAGCTCTGATGTAGCTTCCCAGATGGAGCTCTCCTGGGAACACGCTGCCACCCGGGTGTGGGGCTGCGGGGTGGGCCCTGCACCTACACCGATGTCGGGTGTCAGCAGTGAGCATGCCTGTGGGAGGTGTGCCCAGGTAGAGGAGCTCCTCCGGTTAGCTCAGGGAGGAGGTAAGCAGGTTGAGAACTATCAGGGAGTGTGAGAGAGAGGTAGACACATGGGGTCATACCCTACCTCCCATGAGAGAAACCCAGCAGGCAGACAGAGCCCCTGCTAAAGAAGACTCCCTGTCCTCTGTCCGACTGACTGAACATGGTGACGTGGAGAACAGGGGGCAATGGCAAGATATTCCTGCCCGATGCAAAAGGCGCTGCAGACGTGTCTGCCCAGCACCTACCCCACCTTCCCAGGTGCCGTTGCAGAACAGGTACAGTGCTCTGCAAGGGGAACTGGACAACGGTGAGGATGATAGTCCTTCCAGCTTGGAGGTGTCGTCGAGGCCTAGTCAGACCGCCCCCTGCATCAAAACCACCTCAATAAATAAAACAAAAGATGGGTCATTGTCATAGGTGACTCGCTTCTGAAGGGAACGGAAGGCCCGATATGTAGACCAGACCTGCTATATAGGGAAGCCTGCTGCCTCCCTGGGGCCCGGGTTAATGATGTAAAGAGGAAACTTCCAACTCTAGTACAGCCCTCAGATTATTATCCCTTTCTGGTCTTTCAGGTAGGCATTGGTGAAGTAGGGAGGAGAAGTCCAAGGGCAATGAAAAGAGTTTTCAGGTCCTTGGGATGACTGGTCAAGGGATCCGGAGCACAAGTCAAGTTCTCCTCTATCCCTCCAGTTGCAGGGAATGATGAGGGGGTAAACAGGAAGAGCCAGCAGATCAATGCTTGGCTCCGAGACTGGTGCTACCAGCAGGACTTTGGATTCTTTGACCATGGCTTGATTTACAGGACACCAGGCCTGCTGGTAACAAACAGGAAAAGCTTATCTTCCGGGGGAAAAAGGACAAGAGTTAGCAGGGCTCATTGAGAGGGCTTTAAACTAAATTTGAGGGGGATGGGGATGTAACTAGGCTCGCTGGAGAGGTGCTCAGGTGCAGTGGCCCAGCACTTGTGGGGCAGTGTGCTAGTATTTTTGAGAATCAGAAGGCCTACCACCCCTCAAGGGTAAAAACTACACATTCATTTGCCTCTGAAATCTTTATACACCAATGCATGCAGCATGGGGAACAAACAGGAAGAACTGGAGATCCGTGTGCAGTCGCAGGGCCATGATCTCATCACAATTACTGAGACATGGTGGGATAGCTCACACGACTGGAACGCTGTCACGGATGGCTATGTCATCTTTAGGAAAGATAGGCCAGCAAGGCGAGGTGGTGGAGTTGCTCTTTATGTGAGAGAGCAACTGCAATGTCTTGAGCTCTCCCTGGGGGCGGATGAAGAGAGAGTGGAGAGCTTGTGGGTAAGGATTAAGGGGCAGACTAACATGAGAGACACTGTTGTGGGGGTTTATTACAGGCCACCTGATCAGGATGCAGAAGTTGATGAGGCCTTCTACAGACAGCTGAGACCCGCCTCACAATCAGAGGCCTTGGTTCTCATGGGGGACTTGAATCACCCTGATATCTGCTGGAAAGGCTACACAGTTAGGCATGTACAGTCCAGGAGGTTCCTCCAGTGTCTCGATGACAACTTTTTGACTCAGCTGGTGGAGGAGCTGACAAGGAGAGGTGTACTACTGGACCTAGTACTGACCAACAAAGAGGGACTGGTGGAGGACATTAAGGTTGGGGGCAGCCTCGGCTGTAGCGATCATGAGAAGATCGAGTTCAGGATTATGTGCAGTAGGCATACAACGACAAGTAGGGATGCAACCTTGGACTTCAGGAGGGCTACCTTTGATCTCTTCAAGAAACTGCTTGGAGAAATCCCATGGGTTAGGGCTCTAGAGGGTAGGGGGGCTCAAGAGAGCTGGTTGGTATTCAAATATCACTTCCTGCAAGCTCAGGATTGGTGCATCCCTAAGAGCAAGAAATCAGGCAAGGGGAAGCAGGAGACATGCATGGTTGAGCAGGGAGCTTCTGAAAAAGCTCAAGAGGAAGAAGGAAGTTTCCACTAAGCAGAGGAAGGCCCTGGTCACTTGGGAAGATGACAAGAATGCTGCCAGAGTATGCAGGGATGAAACGAGGAAAGCCAAGGCCTCCTTGGAATTAAATCTGGCAAGGGACGTCAAGGTCAACAGGAAGGGTTTCTTCAACTACATCGGAGGCAAAAGGAAAACTAGAGAAAATGTGGGCCCGCTGTTGAATGAGACAGGGCCTGTGGTGACAGATGATGCAGAGAAGGCGGAATTACTGAATGCCTTCTTTGCTTCAGTCTTTACTGCTCAGGCCAGCCCTCAGGAGTCCCAGACTTTGCAGGTAGCAGAGAAAGTCTGGAGGAAGGAGGACTTTCCCTTGGTTGAGGAGGATCAAGTTAGAGATCAGTTAAGTAAACCAGATATCCACAAGTCCATGGGTCGTGATGGGATGCACCCGCGAGTGCTGAGGGAGCTGGCTGAAGTCATTGCTGGGCTGCTCTGCATCATCTTTGCAAGGTTCTGGAGAACAGGCAAGGTGCGTGAGGACTGGAGGAAAGCCAATGTCACTCCAGTTTTCCAAAAGGGCAAGAAGGAAGACCTGGGAAACTACAGGCCAGTCAGCCTCACCTCCATCCCTGGAAAGATGATGGAACAGCTCGTTCTGGGTGTCATCTCCAAGCATCTGGAGGAAAAGAAGGTTATCAGAAGTAACCAACATGGATTCCCCAAGGGGAAGTCATGTCTGACTAATCTGATAACCTTCTACGATGGCGTGACTGGATGAACAGATGAGGGGAGCACAGTGGATGTTGTCTACCTTGACTTCAGCAAGGTTTTTGACACTGTCTCCCACAGCATCCTCATAGGCAAGCTTAGGAAGTGTGGGTTGGATAAATGGATGGTGGGGTGGATTGAACACTGTCTGGCAGATAGAGCTCAGAGGGTTGTGGTTAGTGGCACAGAGTCTAGTTGGAGGTCTGTGACAAGTGGTGCTCCCCAGGGGTCAGTACTGGGTCCAGTCCTGTTCAACATATTCATCAATGACCTGGATGAAGGGACAGAGTGTACCATCAGCAAGTTTGCTGATGACACAAAACTGGGAGGGGTGGCTGACCCACCGGAAGGCTGTGCTGCCATTCAGCATGACCTAGACAGGCTGGAGAGCTGGGCAGAGAGAAACTTAATGAGGTTCAGCAAGGGCAAGTGTAGGGTCCTGCACCTGGGGAGGAACAACCCCATGCACCAGTACAGGTTAGGGGTTGACCTGCTGGAAAGCAGCTCTGTGGAAAGGGACCTGGGAGTCCTGGTGGACAACAGGATGACCATGAGCCACCAATGTGTCCTTGTGGCAAAGAAGGTCAATGGCATCCTGGGGTGCATCAAGAGGTGTGTGGCAAACAGGTCACAGGAGGTTATCCCTCCCCCTCTACTCTGCCCTGGTGAGGTTGCACCTGGAGTACTGTGTCCAGTTCTGGGCTCCCCAGTTCAAGAAGGACAGGGAACTGCTGGAGAGGGTACAGCAGAGGGCTACAAAGATGATTAGGGGGCTGGACCATCTTTCTTATGAGGAAAGGCTGAGGGACTTGGGTCTTTTTAGTCTGGAGAGGAGAAGGCTCAGAGGGGATCTCATCAATTCTTATAAAAACTTAAAGGGAGGATGCCAGGAAGATGAGACGAGTCTTTTTTCAGTGGTGCCCAGTGATAGGACAAGAAGTAATGGGCACAAACTTGAACCTAGGAAGTGCCATCTGAACATGAGAAGGAATTTCTTTCCTTTGAGGGTGGCAGAGCACTGGAAGTGGCTGCCCAGAGAGGTGGTGGAGTCTCCGACTCTGGAGACATTCCAAACCTGCCTGGACGTCATCCTGTGCAACCTGCTCTAGGTGCCCCTGCTCTGGCAGGGGGGTTGGACTAGATGATTTCCAGAGGTCCCTTCCAACCCCTTTGATTCTGTGAAAGTAAAGAAAAGATTTGACTAGTCACATTCAGATTCTCCTCACTAAACATTTTTTGAACAATGTGACACTTTTTATAATTTGTCCAGCACTTTGCCAATGCATTGCTTTGCCATTCTAGCCACATTGGCCCAGTGAAAGAAACCACAGTGACATTTTTGGTGTTCAGTCCAGTTTGTGGTTCTGGGATTCAAGGTCCTTAACTACTAACTACTAGAAACCAGCAGACCCTACAGGAAAGTCCAGCAGCACTTAAACTGGTGAACGATCACATTACACAGAAGTGCAAACTGGTGATGAAAAATTTAATCTGGGGTGAGAGGAAAGTTCTTAATGGTCAAATCAGAGATGTTCAGGAACAGCTTGCTGGGTGTGAGAGGAGGCAGAAAAATCACCACTCATGAGACAGAGCTCAGTGTTTATGAAAGGGACTGTGAGACGAAGTGACTAGAGTAACAAGGCACAAGTTGACCCACATTTTTTTTCCCCCCCTAGTCTTGCATTTTTTTAAGGAATGAAAGGATGAATGACTTACTGGTAAATGTAATTTTTCATGCAGTCTCTTCTTCCAACTCCATTTCACATGCTGTTACATTACTCCTTGTCATCTCCCATTAGACTCTAGCTAATTTTACTACATTATTAATGCTTCATCACTTTATACATCAATAGGTCCTCCAGTTACCTTTCTGTCCTCTCTGAAGTCCTTATCTGCACTTCCTATTTAGAGCAAATGAACAGTTCAAGCAGAAATGTAAAGCTTTATGGACCAGATTTGCACACATCTGCTAAATTCCATTTAAACATTGGAAATAACTTCAGAGGACTCATCCAGCCTTTTTTCCAAATAGGAGTAATAGCAGTACAGGACAAATCCAATTGTTAGCCACTGTTTAAAACAAGAAACTGTTACTGTGAATCTTTATTTCTAGCGTAACTTACTTCCAGCTTAGGAAAAAAATTCAAACTTTTGGACATTACTTGTAGTTGTATAATATGACTTTATAATATTACTTTTTGGTAAAAAGATTCCTTGTACTAATGATAATAACAAAAACTCAGTTAAAGAGCTAAATAAAATGTTTCCTACAACTGGATGGACATACAAGTTCAGCATCAGCTCCCTTCTTGTTGCTGATACCATGCTTCTTTTTCACTTTCTCTAATTACTTTTTGATATTTGGTCAGCCCATAGAGACTACTGAAGTAAGTGCAGGAGGTCTACTAAATCACAGGTTATTTAAATCTGTAATGTGTCAATCTATTTGATCTGTTTGCATTCAGCAAACATTACTGAATCCCAGAGAACTTCCAGCCTTGGTAGGGACTGTGGGGTGAAAATTTATATAAAAGTTGAAAGTCTCAATTCCCTGCTGGTGAAGAATTCTAGGAGTCACAAGCCATGCCCAAAGAAAAGAAAGGTATGGTATTTCAGTATCAAATAGTGCTGGCAGATGTTTTGTAATCCTCTTAGTACCTCTCTGCCTCCAGTAAATCTTTTAATGTGTTAGTAACTCAAAGATGAACAAATTGTAGAGTCATAGGCTATCCAGATGGCAGACAATCATGTGGAAAATATATCTAAACCTTATTTGCGTATATCATTAGACCTCAGCTTAGCTGGTCATCATAGATTCTGTCACCTCAGAACATGCACCAACCCACCATTGGTAATTTTTTTCCATGTGATGCATCCGGCATCACTCAGTTCTGGTTTTATCTCCCAGCTCTCATTGAGGGTCTGCAAGTTCTCTCATGCCAGTTCCCACAATTTCATCCTCTTCTGATCCCAAACTGAGCTCTGAATGTTTGGCTGGAGCTTTTCATGTAGTGGGCAGGATGAACCACAAAAAGCTCATTGAATCCTTTTCATCAGAAGACTTTGAAGAATTTACCAAGGTAAGAAAGTATGCTGTTTAGACAGACATTTTACAATATTTTGATCTGGCTAACCACTCTGTCTTCTAAGAAAGGGAATAAAATTTGTTAATCTGTTTCAGTACTGAATAAGGTAGTTTGTTAATTTACTACCGAATACACGAAGGAAAACTGAAAATTAGGACCTCTGGTCATTCTGTGACACTACTGCTAGATCTGAAAATATATACCTGCCAGTATGTACAAAATGTGTAATTTGTTCTTGAAAGGCAAAAGCACTACATGTAAATTAACCGAATAGCAGGCATGAATACCTATGCCTAAAATAATTTTTACATTGCTAATAAAGCAAAAGAATTTCTGTTCCTATGAAGTCTGGTTTTGGTTTCACCTTCAGATAAGGTGAGATAATACCATTTTGTGTCCCAAATCCTACATGTGTCACACACATGCCTGAAACATGACACCTGAGTTTATTACAGATCTGTTGTAAAGCAATGTCATTACTTTGGTGAGCTTAAAAAGAACACAATAGTTTTGAATAACACAGGTAAGAAATGACTTTCAGTATGTCTGGAATGCCTTGAGAATGAATGAGAAAAAGAAGATGTGGGAAAAGTTTCACTGATGGCTCTTTAATCCCAAAAAGCAACACAGAAGGGCTTCAGTCTGCTACCAGATTACAAAGCAGTTAATTCTTGTGTTGTACTGCTTGGTTCTGTTGAGCTGACCCTGAACAGAAGGAGTACACTGAACACAGAGGAGATACTATAGCTATCTTGTATTGTGCCTGGTTTTCCCAGGCTAGAATGTAGGTAGGATCTTTCCCAAAGGAGATTTTATAAGGCTGTGAATTCATGTTCCATCTTTCAAGAAGCAAATTCAGTTTAGGATGCTACTGACCCTCATTTATTCTAGTACAGCAGGTCACAGGGTTTTGTGGTGAGGTCAATCACTAAAAAAATCTGTGGAAGGGATCATATTTGTCCACAGTTGGTTTACTGATCCAGTTCATAACCACACAAACAGCTTAACTGCTACAGATGAAGGAGATCCATGTTGTGACATGTGGGACAGAAACACAAAGGCTGACAGATGTATTAAGGGAGAGACAGTCTGCAATATCATTGCCCATAGTATATTGTATCTGCTTGATTTGTTTCTCCACTTTCTACTACTGTTTCTAGTGCGGAAACTTCATGTTTGCTAAATATAAATGATTTTCATAGTTGCATCAAAGGCCAGAAAAAATCCTCTGCAATGAGGGGTCCTCTCCTGACAGTACATCCTGAAATGGACATTAAGTCCTTCTCTACTGGAAGAAATATCTTGAGTTCAAGTAATGGTCAGAAAGGAATGGGACATATAGCAATAATAAACACAAAACAGAAAACTCCCAAAAAGAGAAGGGAACAGACAGATCAGCTTCAATCTTGATGGAAAGAAAGATGTTTTCTCTAAACACCAAGAAGAGTCTGCATGGTCTTCGATGTAACCCATGAAGCTAACAAAAACTGATGACTAGAGAACAACACCTTAGGGAAGGACTTGCACAACAAAGAGGTGTGGGAAGGTGAAAAGTTTAGTTTTGCATCCTTTTCTTCTCATCACCTGGAAAGGTTGAATCTTCTTTCAATAAAGAGCTACTTGTTCCAATTTTTGCTTTAATAAAATCAAACATTAGAATTTCAAAACTCTCTTGATATTTTGGGGTGCTGTCTACAAAGAAACAGGATAGGCAGTTTAGCTCCAGAGATTTGGTCATTGCAGTACTTAGGAAAACAGAGCGTGAAGCTTTGGAGAGAATCACTATGATACTGAAAACCCACAAAGAGGGTGAGTCATAGGGTTCCTCAGTAATATGAAGCATTGGTAACGATACCACAGAGTACAAACTTGTCAGCAACAGAAATTTCTAAGGAAGGATAAATAGAGAAAAACTGCAAATTAAAAGAAAATCAAAGATGGAAGCATAGATCATTCAGGTGTCAGTCATGGAGAGGCTGCCCAAAGGCATAGTCAGCCTGCTCTCACCATCAGTGTTAGGTAGAAAGGTGTTCTTGATTCTTTCTGCCATTTGTTCATCAGAGAAGGTACATTTTTACAACAGTCTTTCTAGTTTAGTGAAACGACATTTAAGAGCAAACTGCAGTTCTAGTGGAAAATTCCTGGCATTAGTCACAAAGGATTCTCTGCATACCATGCCTCTAGGAGGCCAAATGCATACTGTAGCCTCTACAGTTAATAAAACTCAGCCCACTTTTGCTCTCTGGATTTCCAGACTCTTGAACATTTACATACGTACAACATTTGCCTCTTCTACGCAAAGGCTCCCTCCAGCCTGAAAAAAGTGTTGCAAATGTGTTGACTTTAACTCAATCTGGAAATTTTCATTGAATCAAAGAGTTATCTGATGACAAACATAATATCTAATATCCATTTGAAGTCAGATTAATCTTCAATATACTCAAGTTAAAGTGAGTGCAATCACATTTGGACCAAATTATTAGCTCTATGCCTAGCAATGAACAGCAGCAGTAAAAAGCTGATGAAAGGCTTGCAAAATGTTTGGATTATCAAAGTTTACTGTCTAGTCCACAGTTTGATAATAATTTCTGGTCACTGTAGTTTGAGTTTACACCTTCCATACCCTGTGTTCTCACTTCCCTGCTAAACCATTAGCTGGTTTGGTAAAAACTTTAGTGGGTGAGATGGACAAGATGAACTGAACAGGGGAACTGATGGCTGAAAATAACACCGCTGCACAAACACTTGTGCTGACACAACCGCTGCTTTGACAGACCCTTCTGCCAAAGGTTCATAGCCACCCTTTGCCCCAGGTACAATTCGAGCCCATATTTGTTTGTTTGATTTTTTTGGTTGTTTGCTTCCCAGCGAAAAAAAGGAAAAGTAAATTTTACAGCCAACTTTATTTCCCGCTAGGGAAGTCAATAAAGCTAAAGCCAATATTACAGATAGCTAGCGGAAAGAGAAAGCTGTATGTTGTTCATGGATAAAACAAATAAAAATAATCCAGTTTGGGGTAAATGCTGATTTTTTTTTTCATTAGATTGCTTTTTACTTCTTTACCTAATCCTTTATTTGTTCTAATTTTAAACTTTTTTTCAGTGCTTTCTATCTTTTCTTTTTTTCTCCCCATGTTTTGCCCCCTCTTTTCTGCTGTCTTGTTTCTTCCTCTTTCAATCCAACTGAGAACAAATACAAAAACATGTAAGACTGAAGCAAGTTCAGGTTAGTTTGGAGTCAGAAATAACTAATGTCTGGTTTGTTTATTTTCTCTGTTGTCTTTATGATTAGTTATTTGAAATGAACAATGTTTTTTTCCAAGAGCACAACTTGTTAAAAGAGGTTTTCTATAATCATACTTCTCACTGTGAGAGAGTGATAATTCAAAAATCATTACATTTTATCTGACTCCCTGCCTGTAAATAGCATGAACAGATTTTGATCCATTGCTCTGCCTTTATAGGAAGAAGAGAAAAAACTAGCTAGTACATTCCAATATGTAATAAAAAATATGTAAAACTATGCGCATGCATATTTCAGGATTCGTTTTTGTAGCTTGATACTATTCAACTTTTCATGTCAGTAGATGGTATAGATATGCATAGAACTCACATTCAAAAAATGGCCTCTATTTACCTAACTGATCTTGCCATAGTTTACATATAAGATTCTTCATGAAAGGTAAAGCAGAATCTGTGCCTCAAATTTGAAATGATCTTTCAGCCAGATAAATATACAGTGGATGCAATGTCTGATACAATAAAACACAATTTTCAAAATTGTTTATAAAACTGGAAATTGAATCGGAACCTGTCACACAAACTGAGGGGGGGGAGAGGGGGAGGGGGGCAGGGAATTAGTAGCTGAATTGCATTTAACTAAAACAAAACAAACAAAAAAGTTACAATAGCAAACCAAAGCCAGATGCACACATCTTATGTAAGTACTACACCAGAAATTTTGTTATAACTATTCAGTCATTGAGTGTTCATGCATTTTCATATAGAATTAATGAGCTTCACAGTTTCACAATTATTATGTCACTGTGTTTCTTGATTAGTTAGGAAAATAGATATCAAAACAAAACCAACACAGTCACAAACCTCAAAGGTGGACTAGAAAACTCAGCTAGTTTTTAACAGAGTTGTGCTCTTAGATACTGACTAAGAATTAGCTTTTCAAAGAAGCTTAGTGATGAACATGCAGTCAGTTTGGATCCATGAGCTACTGGTTACTAAGCCCTTTAGAGAAATCCAGTCACTTACTGGATTTAAGCATGAGTGAGTGCATTCTGAATTGTTGACCTGATTTGTGTGTGTTGGAAAGTTAATCTTTAGTACCGCAGATGTCTTTTAGCCTTCAAAATGATCACCAGCTAGATATGTAGCCCTATCATTTTGTAAGCCTGAAATTTGTGAATCTAAGAGATGTGGTTGCATAGGATGACATACTTTAGTTCTCCTAGATTATGCGGACTTCAGCAGGTGATAGCCAAATGGATTTACAATCAATGAGATAATTTTCAGTAGCAGATATGGAATTCCTTGGGTGCACTTGCATCACTTTGGAAACTCTTTAGAAAGCTCTCCTTCATAAAAGTCAGGCCATGCATCCTTTCTCATGTGGAGTCTTCTATCAGGTCCTTCTTCAGCTAGGGAAGGAAGGATTTGCATAGTTTGACTCAGCTTTGTCAGATAGAGTGGAGAATGAGAAATAGAATCAACAGGGGCATCAACAACAGATAGTGTCTGTGGGAGAAGCTTGGATTAAAACCTGCTTTCATTTCATAGTTTCATTATGAGAGCAGTGGAAACTGTAGGCAAAGAACAAATTTTATGACAATGTTATCAAAACACTTTAAATGATTCAAGGATGTTTGGGTAAATTCATATAGTCTGTTAAGCCTAGATCAGAAGACTAGCCACAAGATCTACCTTGCGTCATTGTTCACCATTCAAATCCTAAAACCAGGCCTGAAATTTCGTAGAGTAATAACAAAGATAAAAGTCACTGAGACTGTTTAGTTTAGGAATGAGAGGATTCAGTGGAATGAAATAAGGTGGGGACAGAAAAAATAATAAATGTTTGAACTAAAAAACTGGCCCTCATAAATGCAGCTTTGTATTGGAGAATACATGGGTATTTAATGACACATTCAAGTAAAAGCTTTTAGGAAATTCTTACATAGTACAATCTTACATATTCTTACATAGGCAAAAGTTACCACCGTGGTGGTGAATGCAATAGTTAGAAAGGTATTAAGAAATATATAAATATTTGAACTTGATAACTAAAGAGATTTTTTAATAACTCTTTTGAGGGTGGTGATACAAGTTTTCTTTCTTGATAATTTTAAAAGTGACTGATAAGAGAGAGGAAGGAGCTTTCTTCTAAGTGACCATGCAATATCTTGAATTTTTCTTGAAAGTCGAAAAAGGCAAAACCAACAGAAAAAACCAGTCTGCTGCTCTGGCCCTGTAATGGGAATTCCTGGTATTACTACCTATAGCAAACTCAGTTTTGTCTCTACTTTGAGATTTGAAAGTAGTACCCTTGTTCCACATTCAAAGCCTATTAGTCATACTTCACAAAATATTCTCTGGATCAAATTAAAATGGAAACTAGAAAGAAATTAATATTTTTTGCCTGCACAGACAATTTCTCACTGTTCAAAGATCAAACATGGAAAAGAGGAGATTGCCTGATCAGAAGGTATCATTTGCTACAGAAATCCTGTTGAAACTTTTTATTTCTTACAGCAGTCAATTTAAACTTTTCTCCCTTGCGGTGACTTTCCTTATAACAGCATGATACAAGAGCATAACAGCCCAATTCTCTCTCTGTTTCCCGTGAAACAAGGTCAATACATCTATATTACCCAACACACACCTTTTCCTCTTTTCCCCTTTTTCCTCCTTCATTTTTCTTCTTCTTATTGCAGGAGATGCAAGAAGGTAACATTCTGGTAGTCATATATCAAACTGATGCCTCAATTTCTGCAGCATGTTTGCACAGTATTTATGATCTTTTTGGAGTTTAATCCAAAGTGTTACATTCTAAGGGAAGAGTGCTCTGAACCATGAAAGAAAGGTCTAAATACTTGGAATAGCCAGGCTATTTGACTGCCCTCTTGAAACGGGCAGTCTACACCAGTTGAAAAGTAAATGTGATCCATAACCACTACTGAGAAAAAAACAGAGGAAAATATCAATTTCAGTAACTTTAGGCACTTAAAAGTTATGTAAGTGTATGGTGATTTTGAGCAATGGAGAAGATGGTACAGCCCTCACACTGTTATAAATGATAAGTGTTCCTGGTGGTTTCAGGATGTTTGCTAGAGTCAATACATTTGCACTGGAATAGTACAAATGAATGTGTGCCTTTGTTTGTGTCTCTTTACAGAGAACTCAGCTCTGTTGTCTGACATGATTGGTACATTTTGAAAGAAACCAATTTATTAACATAGCATTTGATGACTAGAAAATGGACATGAAGAGACTTCCAAATTCCTAGATATAGGTTACAAAGACAAATTACTGTGAGTTAATTTGAACAATTTTGAAAAACATGATGTTATCACATGAAACCTGTAGGAATCAAAAAATGAACATCCAGGTCAGACATTGATATTTCATTAAAGCTTCACTGAGATGCATCTTTACTACTTTGCTATAAATTTTCCAATGTTATTGATTTAAAAAAAAAAAAAGGAAATCTTCTTATATAATTAGGTACCACTGCACAGTACCTATAAAATTGAATCTCACATTAGTTGTATGGCAAATGAAAGCATAATGAAATCCAAATTAGACCAAATGACAGAACTTAAACTAAAACAAAACAAACCCAAAATTCCAAAACCCCAATCAAAAAAACCCCCACAGAAATGGTAACTTCTGAAAAAAAGAGCAATACGGTGAAAGAGTGCATGAAATTAGCAAAACCTCTTCAAGGTTATGTAAAAAGAAGACAAATATCCAGTTCTTACTGACTTTGATTTCAGTCCCTTTGTCCCTTTGAAATTTGCAGCCATAATAAATGAATAACAAACAATCCTTTTGAAATCCAAAAGATCTAGCAATTGCTAGTGCAGTCAGGCTACATTTGTGTGAAAGATACTCATGAGAACTGCAGAACCTCTGCTGAAGTATTGCCATTGTGTTATCTATTTTCATTATTGTTCTTGTGAACTATCTGCAATCTATTATACAAATATTGAATATTTCTTTTAAATAATGTTTGCAGACACCAGAGATGAAAACCCCACAAAATCTCAATGCCATTCTGTCTTGAAAGTGTAAATAACACAAAGTGATTTATCGTTATGTCGTTCATTATCATACGTTCTCTGTTTGTAGAGAAAACCTTCTTAAATAAAAGACAAGAAAAATATATGAAGTTTCCTTTGTTGAAAAAGTTATCCTGACAACATGAAAATTTAAAAATTAAAGCAATACTTTAATAAGAAGCTTCAATTCTTTACACCTAATTCTTCAAGTTATAGAACAATTTGGTTAAATAAAAATGAATATAGATTTTACTAAACCTAAATTTGTGTAAACTGTTTAAAGAAAAGGAAAATTGCATGCTGAAGTGCTTCAACTTTTCTTTTTCAGTAGTAGATGTACCTGTAGAAATACCAGCGTTTTAATGATGTAGTCATTAGGTGAGTTACTTCACTAACATCTTCCATTACTACCATCACATTTCAAAATAATGTTGAGAACAGACATATCTAAAACATAAATGCACAAGCAAGTGACAATATTCTCCATCTCAAAAGTGCAGCTGAGCAATCCAACAAACTGAAAATGTTAAAAAGAAACAGGCAAACAAGGAGATTTCATTTGTCATGCATGAAGGAATATTTCAATTAGTTTAGTGTGGATTTTTGTCAATTGTATAAAACTGTATGTGCTTCCTAAGAACATTTGTTTTCCTGGTGAAAAACCTTACTTCTCAAATGGTAGGCTCCAGAATCAGTGTTTTGGAAATTGTCAGATGGAGCAGAGACTACAAATTCATCAAAAAAGTGATTACAGGAGAGAGTTCCATTTTGACAAAGTTGTGACAGAAAGGAAGCAGGTTTCCAGTAGTCATCTGCAATGCTAGCGCACCCACCTGCATTTTATGCAGGCTGTTGGTGGACTTCCAGGCTCCCAACTTTTTATCAGTCCACCTGGCAGGCTGTGGAGGAGCTATGAGCTCCTGGCTCCCGGGTCGCTCTGCCTAGCCAAGGTTTTAAGGCTCTTGGCTTGTTTCCAGCTTGCCTGGTGGAGAGTTGAGAAGCCCCTCAACCTTGCATTTCCAGCTCCAAGTGCCCAGCTGCTCAGCAGACCAAGCTTTCACGGACTATGATCTGGGTCTACCTTTCCAGATACAGACCCAGATACTTTATAACTTCTAGGATCCATAGCATTGCATCCAGAGAAGTTTTCTTACAGCTTACATTTTGCCTTCCAATTCAAACCAAAAAATTCAAAGATATTTATTATTAACAGAAAATTGAGATCTGTGAAACAGAATTACTTTTCTATCTTCAGCTCTTCTAAAATAATGATGAAAAATATGCTTTTTAAGTTTTTGCATTCCAAAACACATTACTTTCCAGGTATATCAGCAGATGAGATGTTAGAATAGGGGTCTAGAGAACAAAATAATTTTCTGAGTTTACAGGCTGCCACTACTGTTTGTCATTGGACTCTCCACTTGCAGCTATGACAATGGTGTAAAAAAGTTCTAAAACATTGGTTAGGCTCATCTGAGATAGCTCTACTGTTCTCTACTAGGTCTGAAGTTCATTTTTAAGGGAAAACTAAATAAAAAAAAATTATTTAAAAAAATCTTTTAAAAGAGAAGGTCTTATACAGAACCTGCATGCACTGTAGTCAATGGGAGCTTTTAATGAGAGCAGCAACATGCTTATAATGTGAATGTTGTTTTGTACAAGCAAAGAAGTTCTCTGTGTTTCATTGTTATAAAATGTTAAACAAAAAGAACTAAAATGCCATGTGGTCATAAAGTCAGAAGTTCTTGGCAACTGAGAATGTTAAAGAGTAAGAGACAGTGCAGAAAAGGGTAAGAAGAAAGACAGGGAGGAAGAATGAATAGGGAGCGTGATAAAATGAATCAAACTTAAAACGCATGGGATATAAAAATATTCACAAAAGAGGATATTTACAAAATAAATATTTGAACTAAGTTCTATCTTAATCTGATGCAAATCAATAAAAACTATACTCTTACATAACTTATAGCTGTTATTACCAGAATATATTTTTTTTAACTTCATCACTTTATAAGATTTCAGATCAACAGTTTGTCATGAGGAAGTGTAGCAAGGAATTATCAGAAGGCATAATCAGGAACCAAATAAATGAAGTATTTCAGGCAACTGGTACTACTGAGTGGACATCTACGTGTTTTGGTTGAGGGTTTGTGCAATGTAAAAATAGATTTGTGGGTGAATGAGATCAGTGAGGAATGGAAAAACTCTATGGAATTAACAATTCAAGTCAGGTGGAGAAAAGAAGTGAGAAAATTAGTCAAGAAATCACTAAGTCATAAAATAATTAGTCAAATATGGCCAAAATCATTAACATCCCAGTGACATGGCATGAAACTTCATTTTTAAATTTAGACTGCTAAAAAGTTTCAAAATTTTGATTAATTACATGGTCTGTCTGAGTGGTAGCTCTGTATTAGACACTGAAACATATTTGCTGTGTATATTTAGATAATCTATTTCCAACTTTTCACCTGTATGATATGTGCTATTAAATGGACTATTTTTTGAATGAATGAATGATAGAATCATAGACTGGTTTAGATTGGAAGGAACCTTAAAGATCATCTAGTTCCAACCCCCCTGCCATGGTCAGGAACACCTCCCACTATATCTGGTTCCTCAAAGGCCCATCCAACCTGGCCTTGAACACTTCCAGGGATGAGGCCTCTACAACTTCCCTGGGCAACCTGTTCCAGTGCCTCACCACCCTCAGAGTGAAAACTTTCTTCCTGAGATCTAATCTAAATCTACTGTCTTCCAGTTTTAAGCCATTTCCCTTTAGCAGTTAGGTAATGTAAAGAAGATTAATTATTAACAATAAATTCTTGCAGCTTGGCAAATTATAAACATTAATGAAGAAAAGGTTTGGAGATATTTATTTAGCTGCCCATTGCCCTTATGAGTAGGTAGACTATTTAGACTTGTGCACCTCCAGGTTCCTCAGCTGGTCTCAAACCTGGTCTTCTCCTACAGTTCCTCATTCTCCCAGTCCCTGCCTTTGTCTTCTGCAACTTGGGTGGTGTGGGTAGAGCCCTTACTGGTGAAGACTGAGGCAAAAAAGTCGTTGAGTGCCTCAACCTTCTCCATGTCCCGGGTGACCAGGTCTCCTGTTTCCTTCCAGAGAGGGCCCACATCTTCCCTAGTCTTCCTTTTGCTGCTATCATACCTATAGAAGGCTTTCTTGTTGCCCTTGAGATCCCCGGCCAGATTTAGCTCTATCTAGGCTTTCTTTAGCTTTCCTAACCTGATCTCTGGCTGCCCAGACAATTCCTCTGTATTCCTCCCAGGCTACCTGTCCTTGCTCCCACCCTCTGTAGGCTTCCTTTTTGCTTTTGAGTGTGTCCAGGATCTCCTTGTTCATCCATGCAGGCCTCCTGGCGTTTTTGCCTGACTTCCTCTTTGTTGGGATGCATCACTCCTGAGCTTGGTGGAGGTAGTCCTTGAATATTATCCAGCTTTCCTTGGGCCCCTCTTCCCTCCAGGGCTTTATCCCACCGTCCTCTACCAAGCAGATCCCCGAAGAGGCCAAAGTCTGCTCTCCTGAAGTCCAGGGTAGGAAGCTTACTGTGCGTCCAGCCCCTCCTTGTTGGTGAGAATGAGGTCCAGCATGGCACTCCTCCATCACTTGGAGAAGGAAGTTATCGTCGACGCATTTTGGGAACTTTCTGGATTGCTTATGCCCTGTTGTGTTCTCCTTCCAACAGATATCGGGGTGGTTGAAGTCCCCCATGAGGACTAGGGTTTGTTAACGTGAGGCTGCTCCTATCTGTCTATAGAGGTCCTCATCCGCTTGAGTGTTCCTGGTCATGTGGCCTGTAGCAGATTCCCAATGTAGCATCATGTGTCCCTGCCCTCCCTTTAATCTTGACCGATGGTCAGCTCCTCATCCATCCCCAGGCTGAGCTCCGTGCACTCCAGCTGGTCGCTGAATGAAACTATGGACTGATTAAATCATATAGGTTTCCATCTCTGAATCTGGAAGTTCCATTGTTTTGTCTGTTGAGCAAAACAGGCAAGATGGAGGTTATACACTTTACAGTTTAGGTCACATTTTCTTCCTATTTTATTTTGGGGAGCCATGCCGCAAGCCTTCTCTTTGTTGGGAGAACCCTGTTGAGATCTTACCACTTTTATCAGTCTGTCAAGTGTTGAAGGAATATTATTCCTCCCTAGATGCTGGACTTTGCATTTCCCTTTGTTGAACTTCATGAGGTTCCTGTCAGTCCATTTCTCTGGCTTTCTGAGATCCCTCTAGGTGACAGTACAACCCTCTGGTCTCTAAGCCACTCCTCCCAGCCTTGTATCATCAACAAATTTGCTCAATGTACACTGTGCCCCATTATCTGGACCATTAATGAAGATGTCAAATGGGATTGGATCCCATATTGAACCCTGAGGTATACTAATAGTTACTGGCCTCCAACTTGACTTAGTGTGACTGATCACCATCCATTCCCAGCCCTTCAGCCAGTTTTTAATGCAGCTCACTGCCTGTTCATCCAGCCCATATTTCATCAGCTTCTCTATGAGGGTCTTATGGGAGACACCTTGAAGAACTTTCTGGGAAATCACTTTTCCCAATTCAGAGCTCTGCTTCACTATGGAAAGGTGCTGGGGTCATTTATTTGCCACCCATCAAAACCAGATTTTCTCACAGCTGTGCCTTTATTAATAACGCCTCAGTGGATGTGCTAGACATCACAGAACATCAAAGGCTTTAAACTGCTTGTTGTCATAGTTATGTAATTCAGTACAAGTGTTCCCAGAAGTATCTCTCCTGATCTTTTCCATTATCTGAATAATAACTTGTGACTTTGAAATATCTAGATTATATTAAAGGTTTTAAAGAAACCAGCTTCTCTAATCAACAGCATATTCTTACTATGTAAATTGGTTTTGCAGTAACAGTCTTTGTCTTAATGACAAAAGAAAAGGAAAAAAGAAGAAAAAACTCAACTTGTGTTTAGTATTTTCATTAGGATCTTGGCTTTTTTTTTCTTCCCCTCCCCCCCCCCCAACTTAATACCCACATTCTTTGGTGTCTTCAGAGGAGTATCAATTATGTGGTGATAACACAAAAACTTCTTTACCTTAAATTTGTTTCACGACTTTTTTCAATTAAAGAACCCACACTCTGTGAAACCTACATCTGTGTGTTTAAGTAAAAATAATTTGTGCCTCAAAGCTATACAACAGAAGAATAAAAAAAAGTCTCTGATCATTTCCAAATGCAATCACTGAAAAAAAGTCAAAGGCAAAGAGCAGGACTGTTTTTTCAAGTTATGTATGAGTGCAGGTTTTTCTTCTTATACCTCTTTCTACCATGGTATCATCTAGTTTTTTGGATGGGACTTCCAATCATCTCTCATTCTGTTCTTTAGCCTATTGTGTTCTTTGACTTTTTAAAAAATCTTGATTGGGATCTTCTAATGGTCTTTTTCTCAGCTTGATGTCTTTAGTCTCCTTTACAATGTGATCTCAAATTAGGAATTACAAAGTAATCTCAAATATACCTTCCAAAATAATATATCGACCCAGCAGATTCAGATCTGTTAGAAAGCTTTCAGCATTGTCTTCATTTTTTTCTGGTCTTGTAGGATTTTTCTTCCCAATAATTTATCTTGTTTTTTGAATGCATTATAGTTTGAAGCTTTAGGAATGCCTCCTAATTGGGTTACCATTCTTCACTTAATGCTAGTCCATTAAACATACCTCATTCTTCTGAATTAGCAATATTAAAATGTAAGCAGAGTACCAATAAAACTCAAAATCCAACTGTCTTTTGCTCATCTTGCATTGCAGTAGCACCATTTGCAAAACAGGGAGACAGACCTCTTGCCTGGACCACCTCTAGTGCCTGCTGCCTTCCTTGAGAATTACGAGTGATGCTGAAATCTTTACAACTTGTGTTCTCATTCACTTTTTCTCCACTTCTTTATCTGTTTCCACCTCTTACTTCTATCAATAAGCTGTGGTTAAAAAGAATGCTTTGATCTGAGGAGCCTTCAATGAAGTAAGGTGTTAACTAGTGTATAACTGAGAAAGAAGACTGTGAGGCAGCGGCTTTCTGGCTTTCTTCTCAGTCAAACCCTTAAAACCAAGTGACTCTAAAAAGTGCTATTTGTTTGAACCAGAATATTATTGAGTCTTATGGACCCAGATCCCCTTAGAAGTTTTCAATGGTTAATATTGCAGATTTTAAAAACTCACCATATTACCTGACAAAGTGTGTCATTCAACTAATCTGTTAGTCTTGCATTGCCTTTGCTTGCTTTGTGGAGCAAGCTAGTCTGCAACAGAATGGAAGAATGAAATCTCTGATTAGGAAAAACAATCCTTTTACATTTTCCTCATGTAATGTACAGAGTTCTTTTACTCCCGCCCCACTTCCAATGCCCCTGTAAAAAGGAAGAGAGTTGGAACTCAGTGCTCTTTCATTCCTACTCTAGGTATGATGAGAGGGGAACTGAAGTCTACAAAAAGGTTGCAAAAATATCATTGGATGCCATGGTGACTAGTTTCTTTTTATCTCCAAAAAGGAAAGCAGCATGCTGGGGAAAGGAAAGGCTTTGGAAAACAAAACAAATTAGAAGGTACCCAAAATTCATTTCAGATGATCCTATGTCAACTTCTCTGCAGCAAAAATCAAAACAGTCACAGCTTGCTTGAAAGAAGGGGAAGACTCAGCTAAGCCATGGAAAAAAGTAAAGACCATAAATCCCCGCCAGTCCAGAGGACTCACTTGCTCAGTCTCACGTATGGGGAAACCTTCAACTGGCCACAGTTATCAACAGCCAGGGAAATAGGGGTTTCAAGAGACTTACAGTAATCAATGATTGCAACCTTCCTGGGTAAAGAGAGGAAACCATGAATTAATCACAAAGTGTAACTCCTGCTATAGTAATTAGGTAATGGAAAGGTTTTATTCAACATCCATTATTTCTCTGCTCCCATATATCAAAACCACTTCTTTAGCACACATGATTATAATTCTGCTCTGTACATTTCTTCTTGCTTCTCAGCTTAACTCCTTGCTGAATCAAAAGCCAGATTTCTGTTAAAAAAAAAATCCATCTTCATGATTATATTGTTACACGTCTTGACAAGGGTGAGTATCAAGTCTTTTCAGAACACCTTAATATTATTCTTTTTCTTAGTAAGCAAAGATTTAATACAGAAAGAAAACGTCATACGTATGATTTGGAACACAATGAATCACTTTTAAATTAAAAACTGTTAGGAAGCAAATTTACTAGTATTCTTTCCTGCAGTGCTTCTTTGAAATAGAAGGCTGACATAATATTTATGATTGCTTGCTTTACCACATACATGTACTGACTTAGGTCTTTGTCTCTGCTGTCTTTTCAGAGGTGGCTTCTGAGTCTTCACACTCTGGCTAAAACATGTAAAATTTGTCAGCTGGATTTTTCAGAGCTTAAATAAAAATGTGATGGCTTAGTTCTTTTTAGAAACCATGTGAACAAATAAGCCATCTGGGAATATTCAGATTTAGAAGCATTAACCTCTGAAGACAATATATTGTTAAGATTGCTTGGCTGGTATCAATATAATTCATTAGTGGCTGTTTATGCTGGAACCGGCAAGCTATTTGAATTAGACTGGAAAATTCAGATCCTGACTGTGTTTAGTCACCTACATTTAGGCATCCAAGGCCATTTGGGGTCCTCAAGGGTGTCCTGGTTGGCTTCTAGCTGCTTCTCTGGAAGGAGATGGTCATACATCCAATAATCCAAAACCAGGTATGAACCTTCAACAGCTGTAGACACCCACGAGTAAGGTCTGGAAGGAGAAACTTTACCAGCAGCACACAGTGGATACCATAAAAAGAAATTATGAGTACTCATAGTGGGTGACTCTCTGTTAAGGGGTACCAAGGTGCCCATCTGCTGGTCTGACAGGAAGTCACAAGAGGTATGCTGCCTTCTGGGAACTAAGGTCTGAGATGTTGCCAAGATGGTGCCACAACTTGTCAAGAGCACAGACTACTATCCATTGCTACCCTTTCATGTGGGCATGAATGACACCGCAAGCTAGAACCAGGGCAGAATCAAGGAAGACTGCAAAGCCCTGGGAGTGCAAGCAAAAAGTATTGGTGCCCAAGTTATCTTTTCTTCCATTTTATCAGTTAGAGGAAAGGGTGCAACCAGAAATAGACATATAATGCAAATCAGCTTCTGGCTTTGTGGCTGGTACCATCATGAGGGTTTTGGTTTTTATGACAATGGGACATTCTTCCATGACTATAGCCTGTTAGGAAGGGATGGGATCCACCTATCTAGAAGAGGCAAGGGAATATTTGACAGCAAGCTGGCCAACTTAGTGATATGGGCTCTAAACTGAAGGACTTAGGCGGCAGGATCCAAAGTGAAAATCCCACACCATTGCAACCAACTGGGGAATAAGTCAGGCCAACCAGAGCAGCAACAAATGTTCCTTAGCTGCCTCCCAAGATGAGAACCAGAAGACCAACCACCTGAAGTGTATGTATACCAATGCACACAGTCTGGGGAACAAACAAGAGTAACCGGAGCTCTGTACCTAGTCAGAGAGTAATGATATCATAGGAATAACAGAAACATGGTGGGACAACTCACATGATTGGACGATCGCAAGGGATTACTATAGGCTGTTTTGTAAAGACAGGCAGAGAAGAAGAGAAGGAGGAGTCGCTCTACATTAGGGAGAACCTTGAATGTATACAAGTCAACTATGGCTATTGTGGAAGCCCTATCAAATGCCTCTGGGTCCAAATCAGAGGTGTCATCTCCAAGGAGGATCTTACAGTAGGCATGTGCTACTGACCTCTACACCAAGACAAGAAGGCCAGTGAAGCAATATTTGGGTCACTTAAGCAAGCTTCGGGTCAGCAGAACCTGTTTCTTATGGGTGACATTTGTTGGAAAAAAAATACAGCAGCTCACCTGTCATCCATCAAGTTCCTGGAATGTATAGAGGTTTGCTTCCTCATACAAATGTTAGATGTGCCAACCAGGAACGAGGCACTGCTGGACTACTCACAAACCATGAAACCTGCTTTGTAAAATCTTGGTTAGTGATAGCCTTGGCTGCAGTGATCAAAATATTTTGGAGTTTGGGATCCTGCTGAGCATGCTGAAGTTTAGTACTAAGACAAAGTTCTCAGAATTTAGAAGTGCAAACTTCAGCTCGCTCAGAGCTCAGATGGGAGAGATTCTGTGGGAAGCTTCCATGGAGGATAAAGGAGCTAAGGAGTGCTGGGAGTTTTTAAAAAGTGCTCTCCTGGAAGCACAAAAACAGTTCATCGCCTTTAAAGGTAAGGGAAGTAGGTGGAGCAAGAGACCCCCTTGGCTTAATTGTGAGCTTCTGAGTCTGCTCAAAACCAAAAGAGAAGCGTACCAGAGATGGAAAAGCAAACGTATACCTGTTGAGAACTACAAGGGCATCGCCAGGGTGCACAGAGATGTAGTTTAAAAACTGCAGTTAAAAATGTCAAAGACTACAAGAAAGGATTCTTCAGGCATGTAAACAACATGCAGAACCAGAAGGAAAATATTGGCCCACTGTTACACAGGAGAGGTGAATTAGTTACCAACAACACAGAAAAGGCACAGGTTCTCAACAGTTTCTTCACCTCTATCTTTATAGCACTGTTGGGACCCAGGCCTTGGGAACAAAATCCAGGTTGATGCAAACACAGACCCACTGCCAGTGAAGGAAGAGTTGGTGTGCGAACTATTACAGGAGCTTGACCCCTACAAATGTACAGGCCCTGACATTATCTACCTGTGTGTGTTAAGAGAGTTGGCTTCTTTGAGAAGTTGTGGAGATTGGGGGACACCCCAGAAGACTGGAAGAAGGCTAATGTCACCCCTATCTACAAGAAGGGCTTAAAGGAGTATCCAGGAAATTATAGGCCCATCAGTCTTACTTCAGTCCCTGGGAAAGTTATGGAATGAATCCTGCTGGGGGCTATCACAAGTCAAATGAAGCACGTGACTGGGAAAAGCCAGCATGGATTCACCAAGGGCAAATCGTGCTTGACAAACCTGATCGCCTTCTATGACAAAGTAATCTGCTCGGTTGATGTGGGGTGAGCGGTGGACATTGTCTACCTGGAGTTCTCCAAGGTTTTTGATACAGTTTCCCACAGCCTCCTCCTAGAGAAACTGATGTCTTACACTCTAGGCAAGGGGTCTGTGCAGTGGGTGGGAGCTGGCTGACAGGCTGCACCCAGAGGGTGGTGGTAAACCGCTGCTTTTCAAACTGGCAACCTGTCACAAGTGGGGTCCCCCAGGGATCGATAATGGGGCCAACAGAGTTTAATATCTTCATAAGTGATCTGGATGATAGGATCAAGTGTACCCTGATGAATTTTGCTGATCATATCAAACTGAGTGGGGAAGTGGACACTTTGGAAGGAAGAGCTACCGTATAGGAAGATCTGGATATGCTGGAAGAGTGGGCTAACAAGAACTTTATGAAGTTCAGCAAGGACAAGTGAAAGGTCTTGAGCCTAAGAAAACACAATCCAGGAGCACAGAACAGGCTAGGATCTACTCAGTTGGGGAGCAGCTCTGTGGAAAGGGACCTGGGGGTCCTGGTGGATGACAAGTTCAATATGAGTAAACAGTGTGCTGCTGCGACAAAGAAAGCCAACAGGATGCTGGGCTGCATCGATAAAAGTATCACCAGCAGAGACAAATAAGTCATTATCCCACTCTACTCAGCACTTGTCAGGCCACATCTGAAATACTGTGTACTGGTTTGGTCCCTGCCACTCAAAAAAGATGTGGACAGGCTGGAGAGGGTCCAGAGGAGGGCCACAAAGATGATCAAAGGACTGGGAAGCCTGCCATATGAGGAAAGGCTGAGAGAACTGGCCTTGTTCAGCCTTGAGAAAAGAAGGCTTAGGGGAGACCTTATCACCATGTTCCAGTATTTAAGGGGTGGCTACAAAGAAGATGGAGACTCCCTTTTTACAAGGAGTTGCATCGAAAAGACAAGGGGTAATGGGTACAAGCTACTCCTGGGGATAGTCTGATTAGACATGAGAGGAAAATTTTTCACAATGAGAACAATCAGGCATTGGTATAATCTCCCCAGGGAAGTGGTGGATTTACCAACATTGGACAGTTTTAAGACTCAGCTGGACAGGGTGCTGGGCCATCTTGTCTAGACCGTGATTTTGCCCAGAAAGGTTGGACCAGATGATCCTTGTGGTCCCTTTCAACCAGGGATTCTATGATTCTATGATGATTGATATTTATGTACTGCACTATATTTGCCATGGATACTGTATGGCATCTCAGACAGCATGCGATGATGACATTTAGACAGCTGGACTTAGCTTAAGAGGCATAATCAAATGCAAGAATAAGACAATTATATTTGGGTGTCCATCTGTAGATATCTACCCAAGATAGATTATAGCTAGTGGAGATCAAGTCAGTACAGTCCATGGAGTCTGCAATAGTGTTGGATCAGGCTAATGTGGAAACGTAGAACTTGATTCAGTTCCTCACACAGAGATGTTTAATGTAATTTGAGTTGGCCTGGGGTATTTTGTCTGCCACCCATGTACCACTCCAGAAGGTAACCAGTCTCCCACTGCTGGACTCTTGCAGATGTCTTGGATATCCTAGGGTGTCTCAAATGTCTTTAGAGGCTTACACTTAAGCAAACTAATTAAGGTGCCATTGACTTATATACTCCTTTTCCACTGACTATAATAGAAGCTCAGATAGCTAACTCATACAAAGACTTTTACTTGAAGACACATAAAGCAGTACCTTAATCTCAAATATAATCATACTTATGGTTTCTTTGGGTGCATAACTGTATACCTTTGCTAATACGAGTTTTCTCTTGTCTGTCTCAGTTAACTGATGTACAGTACAGGGATAATGATGCTTTCCTCTGTTGCATTGGATCATGTTTATAATAGCAATAACTCATAAATCTCTTGTTTCACAAAATTTATCAGAAGAAAAGGTGCTATACAAATGCAATTAAGATTTTGTCTCTCAAAAAGTTTTTCATCACTGCATACTATGATTTATGTTTGATTGAAATGATGGATTTAAATCTAGTCAGCATTTTTCTTGCACACAGATTTTTAGTTTGTCAGTAAAGAAGGGTTTTTACTATGCAGTTTCTAGTCGTTCAGTAGAGGGAAAGCAAATTGTGAAGTGAAAACATCACTCCAATGAAATGATGCAATTTACATTGAAAGGGTAATTTACACTTATTGGAAATTGTTTTAACCCCCACCCCCAATTAAATGAAAGACAATTTTAGTCAAATATTTTAAATTCATATTAAACTGAAATACTGCATTAATGTGGCATCCACAAAAATCTAGTATAGGAAACAAAATTTTAAAAAACAGACTGAAATAACAAGGTAACTGAGCTCCATTTAGATCACTTTTGTCTATCACCTTCATTTGGGAAGGTACTTTAACATGTCTTCCTTCAACTAAGCATATGACAAAATAAAGTGATTAACCCCAACCTTCTCACTTTAAAAGGAATAACTCTGTTCCTGCAAGGTTTGACAGTATTTTTATTACTATGGTCTTCGTTCTTCACAACAGTAAAATTAGAAAAAGTCAGGCAGAGCTGATCAGGTCAGCTTTGCAGATCCTAGCAAAGAAACTTCATGTCAGCATTTGAACTGAAACTTTGAATTCTTTCCAAAACGCAGGGACCTGAGTTTGTCTATTCTTCTTTATTCCTCAACTCCATGAGTGCTTATTCCATGAACAGCAAGTGCATGGAAGGCTATAGAAGTATACCTCGAAATACTTAAGTAAGTAGACCTCTCGATGCAATGGAACCATGGCATGGCAAAAGTCCCGAGAATATGGTGGTAAGTTGTTCCTGACCACACTAAAAGTTGTTCAATACAGGTATACCTGAAGATTGTTCTTTACATTGGAGTTTTGTATAGCAAATTTTATATGTCAGATTTTGATCATTTTCTTGCTCAGATAGTATTTGAAATCAGTAAGAATAATCTGAATTATATCAATCAGTGTTCATTCAGCCTTTGGTATCATGACCATAGATTGCCTTGTTTCAGCACTGGTGTACTGGATTATATGGCTGGATGCCATGGATATGACAAAATACATACATCAGAATCAATCTACCTACTTTTATTCGTCCAGCAAAATTTTTTAGAAAACATGTTTTCTTAAGATTAATCATTATTCTGTTTAGCAGATAGTGGCTAGGGAATAGACGTTATCAAAATGTAGATGAGCTTACATGAGGAAATCAGAATTCCCAAATCACTACAATAAAGATTTTTAATCTGTTCAGAAATATTAATTACCTTTGTAATATTTAATAAATTATTTCATAGATAACAAAAATCTTAAAGGGAAAATTTGGCTAATGTCTTCATACCTACTGTTGTTTTTACCATCATTTTGTAAATGGTGACTTTTGAAACATTAGAATTACAGAAATGCAAAAGGGGATCCAATGAGCCTGATTGAGAATCAGACATGATATGCCAGTTTTTGACAACTAAGATGGGCTCTTAGGTATGGATTTTGCTTGTCTTAAAGATGAGTATAATGTGGATGTTTATGCCTGAGATGGTCATCTAGCCTACTTGTATAGAAGTTGGAGAGTTGTAAGCATTTGAAACAGTCATATGTTGAGCAGTATTTATCTTACTTATTTTAAATGTAGATTGCTCTTTTTAGTATCTTTATCAATAACCTGGATGAGGGGATTGAATGCACCCTCAGTAAGTTTGCAAATGACCAAGTTGGGCAGGAGTGTTGGTCTGCTTGAAGGTAGGATGGTTCTGCAGAGATCTGGACAGGCTGGATTGATAGGCTGAGGCCAATGGTATGAGCTTGAACAAGGTCAAGTGCTGGGTCCTGCACTTGGGTCACAACAATCCCGTGCAACACTACAGGCTTGGGGAAGAGTGGCTGGAAAGCTGCTTGGCAGAAAAGGACCTGGGAGTGTTGGTCAACAGCCAGCTGAATATGAGCCGTCAGTGTGTCCAGGTGGCAAAGAAGGCCAACAGCATCCTAGCTTGTATCAGAAATAGTGTAGCCAGCAGTACTCAGGAATTGTTTGTCCCCCTGTACTTGGCACTGATGAGGCTGCACCTTGAGTACTCTGTTCAGTTTTGGGCCCCTCACTACAAGAAACACATTGAGGTGCTGGAGCATGTCCACCAAACAAAGGTGGTGAGGGGTCTGGAGAACAAGGCTCATGAGGAGTGGCCGAGGGAACTGAGGTGGTTTAGCCTGGAGAAAAGGAGGCTGAAGGGAGACCTTATCGCTCTCTACAACTACCTAAAAGGAGGTTGTAGCGAGATGGGTGTTGGTCTCTTTTCCCAAGTAACAAGCGATAGGACAAGCGGAACCAGCCTCAAGTTGTGCCAGGGGAGGCTTAGGCTGGATATTAGGAAAAATTTCTTCACCAAAAGTGTTGTGAAGCATTGGAACAGGCTGCCCAAGGAAGTGATTGAGTCACCATCCCTGGAGGTATTTAAAAGATGTGTAGGTGTATTGCTGAGGGACATGGTTTAGTGGCGGACTTGGCAGTGCTATGTTAATGGTTGGACTTGATGATCTTAAAGATCCCTTGCAACCTACACAATTCTATGATTCTATGATTGCAGTAATTCAGTTGAGTTCCAGGAATCCCTCTTTCTATTGACCATGAAGAAGATTTTTGAGTTTAGCTCAGATATAGATGTCTACACTGTAGTCATCTAAGTTTGGCATACAGAAATGGACATTTGGTCCTCCTAAAGGAAGCACCTAAATTCTTATAAAAAGCATGAAAACAGATTGGAGCTTCTGAAGATTTCCAAAGAGAACTCAAGCCTTTCTTTTCTTTTGGTTATCTAAGGAGCTAACAGTGTGATGGGTCCTAGAGGCATGTCTTTTTATAAATCTACCAAACAGATTTCCCTGTAACAACACTATGTGACACCCTTGAGGTATTGTAAACAAGCCATTTATTCTGTGTAAAAGAATATACCTTATAAATTTGAGATTGGCCCTTAATAGCTTCTTTTCTCCCTGAGCTGCCCTCACAAACACACTCACATGTGAGAATTGTAATATTATTAGTGTCAGTCATAATTATTAATAGTCTTAAAACAAAATTATATAAATTTTATTTAAACTTTTATAATTGTTGTGGGAAATAGCTAGAGGAGCATCTGCCCTATTGTTCTAAGACTCTCTTCCCCAGCGCACACTGTCATCTCTTTGGGAAACGTGGATTTGTAATGACAGGAAACGATAGACATCTGAGAATAGACATCTAATGAAGCAGAGAGTAAAAAAAAAAGTAACAAGCAAACAATTTCTTCATATTTTGAATTTTGTCTTGCAAACACCTCAAACCCAAGGCATTACATCCCAAAGCTCCTATGTATCTAAGGACAACTTCATCAACAACCTCTGTGGGCACTCTGTAGGACTGAACTTTTATCAAATGTCATATCTGGACCACTATGCAGCCAGGAATGAACAAGTCCTGAACCCAAATGTTGAGCAAGAAAGAAAGGTGATTTTTACAAAGATAAGGCACAGTTGTCTAGTCATCCTCAGCCTCTGCAGTCTGTAGGTGTTTTATATTAGACTTTCTCTGTATTTAAAAAGTGAAACAAAACAAATTGTTCCATCAGGAGTAGAAAAAATTATGTCTGGTTTCCTATGGCAAATCTGCATCTATCCTTGTGCCTCCCAGCTCTTCACCATGTCATTATTGTATCCATTTGACATATCTTTCACCACAGTGCTTAATGTTTTCTTACAACACTCTTAGCTTCTGTGTTCTCAAGAAACCTTTGGTGGACCCCTGTCCTCAATACATAAGGAGTCTGTAAAATTTTAAAAATCACATTTCTATTATGGATTGTCAGCAGGTGCAGATACTTTAGAGATATGTGTCCTGCAGATGTTGAGCGGACAGGCAGATGTTGCTTAAAAAACCCAGGAAATCTCTGAGCTTTCCTGAACGTTCCCACAGTGAGGTCATAGAAACATATAGATTAGAAGGGATCTCCAGAGGTCATCTAGTCCAACCTCATGCTCAATTAAGATTCCTCAACATTTCTAGGACTCTTTTTTAATCTTTGACCAGCTTCATGGAAAAAAAGTTTCCCTTCCATTAAGTCAACTTGTGACCATTGCCTCTCATCTTTCCACTGTGAACTTCTGAGAAGCATTTGTTTCTGTCTTTTCCTGTTACGCAGCTGTAGAAGTTGTAGATCACTAATAGGGCTTCTGCCTAAAACCCAGAGTTCATTTTTGAAGTCACCGAGTCATTCTCAAAGTCTTCATGAAAAATGCATAAGTGCTGAAGTATTTGAGGGGATGGGAAGTGTGAAGTATATCTGCAAAAGCACATTTTAAATAGGATATCATCACTATAAACAGGATGAATGCCAACTCAATACCCTAATCAGTAGGCTGAAGTAAAGTTCTGCTTTGCTGGATTTCATTTTGGCCTTGTTTCCCAGGATACTCAGCAGCCTACCCTTACTGAAAGGGTGAATACCTTATTCTTAGGAAGATGGATTTTAGGATGTGGGTCCAAAAATGTTAAAGACAAAGAAGATCTACTTCTCATGTGACTGTTTTCATCCCCAGGTTATTATATAAAGGTGTACACCATAACTACAAAAGTATGTGTACACTTCCTACAGAATTTAATCCTAACCTGAAGGTGTGTTCTGGTTGAGATGTTATGGTGACACATTCAACATGCAAATTCTAGATTCAATGGAAAATATAGTTTGTGGAAAAATTTGCAAATAAGTCTCAGAATTAGCCAGTTTTATAAGCCAGCATGAAGATATTCCAGATGAACCACTGAATCATCACTGCATGTGTGAATATCACTGCAAGTGACTCAGCCAGTCTTACAGACAGTGATGTATGGATTGATGAGATTTATGAGGAGAGATTCCATTAAGTAAAGTGAAAAAGTAATCACAAAAGCCATGGGTGATTTTAGGATAATGATATACAATTTATATTATGGGACCACATGCCAACACCGCACGCATATTCACAAACAGACTTCAACATGGCCAAAATAAACACTGAAGCCACTGTAAACCAGCCACTTAAGCTCTGAAGGGGAATTCAGAATGATAAGGTGTCGAAGTTCCTCTTAGATGGAACAAGAGGAGGCCTGGAAATCTCAGAGCTGCGCTTTGAATACCACATGGGATACACGCAAGCCACCTGATAGGAAAGACCTAGGGTGAGAACAAAGGAAGGCTCTGAAATTGCATTGCTTTCCTGGACCTTTATGCCTATTTGACATCCTAGGGAAGAATTTATTTTAGAATGAAAGTCAAAATCCAAACCCTTCTACTGGACTTAAGGCAGTTAGTGTAACCCATATGTAATCAGAAAGGAGGGATTGTTTTCTTTATGAAACAGAAAGCAAAGCTTTTAAATGTAGTTAAGTGTTCACTTTGGAAACCAGAATTTCTTCCTCCTTTTTTTTGTGTTGTAGGGATTGACCACAGATGTTTTGTTCCTAACATTGTATTGTAATAGATTGTCTAAATATGTTACGAGGAGATAAAGCTAAGATATATTCTTCCACCTAGTCAAAATTTTCTATATATAAGGAGAAAAAAAAAAGACAAAAAAATCTAGGGCCATTTTAAAAAGAATACTGAAGAATAAGAATACTATCGATGTAAACATTGCACGTATGAAATTTGAGGGCAAGAGGTACAGGCAGGTGTTCACAGGCCAGTATTTCATGTTGCTTGCTGAAAGAAACAGTTTCTCCCTTTCAGGAAAACTCAATGACACCAGTCCATGAATGATGCTGAATAAGGACATTTAGGTAAGAATATTTTCCATATGAGAATCTCATGGTAACTGCTCTTTATAGGCATCACAGCCACAGTGACTTCTGCGTTAGAGGAAGAAGAGGTAGAACTTGGAAGTCATCATTAGTAAGTTAAAAATATTGCTGGGAAGTATTGCAGGGCCACATGATAATCAACTTGGGCAAGATCATGAAAGGCAGAAAAGCTGTGGTTTTAAAAACTTACAGCAAGGAAAATGTGATACCTCTTTTCATTAGAACAAATGCCTCAATTTCAGCCACTGGGTGCTTTCCAGGAAGCTTGTCCCAAACTGCACTCCAAACCATGTAACTGAGATGCTCTTTGCCGGAATTTCATAGACCCATGCTTTTTTCCTATGAGATTATTTAAATAGTTAGCATCAGCAGCAACCATTCATCTCTGAAATAAGACAATATTCAATTATTAATAAAGAAAAAAGGTGATGTTCTTTAGGAATGATACTGTCAGAGACAGAGAGGAATATTTTCTATAGGAAAAAAACCAACTCGTGCTTTATCATTTTCACTACCTCCATGTGAGTTTCCCATGAACTGCTGTTTCCCTTATTGTGTTATTACAGAAATACTAGGTAAAAAAATAAAGAGCGACAGAAGGTCAGAGGAAGGACATAGGAGAAGAATGCAGGTGATGATGATAGTTTCTGATCACTTTTTGCTTCTCAGCAAGTTATTAAAAGAATGCAGAATATAATCAGACTTACTTTCTTTTCCTGAAGGCTTACTAGGAATTGTTAACACAGCAGTTTTTCTTCTATTACCATTAACATTAACAATAATACTTCATTCATTTACTTGCTTGTCTCTAACATTCAGAAATGTTCTGTGGATTCACTGTTGATGGGATATAATATATCTGTGGAATTTTTGTCCCACTTGTTATTTATATCTGTGATTTTTTCTAGCACGGTTTAGAAAAAAAATGTATAGATGTAAAAATTGCAATCTTCTGAGTTGCAATTCTACAAATTATTATAGGTATAAAAACATCTAACATTTTTCAAAGGTTCATGGAAGAATTGTGCACCAAAGATAAGATATATGTAGCTTAACTTTAAACATCTGTGATGTACACATCCAGAGCATAGCTAATCAGAGAGGCTGTTTTTATAGAAAAAGAAAGAAGAATCAGTGCTTTTTGGTGTGTGATTAATTTAAGCTATTTTAGGTATTTACTTCATAATGAGATTAATTAGATGTTTTGCTTCATCGCTATTTACAGTAAAGGGAACCATAGGTGACCAGCTAAGCTTTACAAGTCAGCTCTTTAAATTTTATGTTAGATGAATTTCAGCCTCAGTTTCAAGTTTCTCTAGTTTCTAACAGGAATGGAACATTTATTGAACTGACTGGCTTTAAAAAATGTCATTCTGCCAGTTTTCTACAATCCCCTTACACTCACCGATTTGCATTAGATATGTAACCTGCTTTACTACTTTCATTTCATTTGCAGCATCTGATCTATTAGGATCCAAACCACAGTCTTCCTAACTCAAAGTGAACATTGCTTACTCCTGACCTTTGAGCAGCATTCATGACTATGTCGTGAAACACATCCAGGATACTCATAGCCCACTTATCCCAGAAATATTCTCTTATCCTTGTGTTCAGAATGTTTTGGGCTACCATGTGAAAAGATAAGGATGAGAAGAGAGAGTAAAGTTCCCCCATCCTTATTTTATTTTGTACATTCATCAAGCATAAATCTCCCAAATTTACCTTTAGCAATTGTTACACCTCCTGTAAGATATATCGTTATCGTTCCCTTTTAAGTTCATACTGAACATCATATAAAACTCACCCTGAGTATCCAGGTATCTGTCTATGTGCAATATGAGTCATTTTTCTTTGCAACAAAGCAGGTGGCTGCGTCTTCAGAGACTAGAAGATAAAATTAGTAGTCATAGTGTCTGAGCCGCGTTCATGTTGCTGACTCAACATCTGACACTACCCAGTACTGAGTGCTACAGGAGTTAAAATATAAATGGAGGGTCAAATAATGGAGGATAGCAGAAAAAAATGCAGATCAAAGACTATATTTCATGGTAAGTAATTTCATAGGACAGAAAATGGCTGCATGCTCTACATCTGTAATAACATCTTTAAAGCCATATGCTGTACTGAATCTGTACCTCTCACATCTTGCATTAGGGCTGAAATTCAAGACACTAAAAGCCTGAAGATTCTCCTTTTAAAAAAGTCAACATATTTCCTTATATTATAATTGTAGTTGTAATATCAAAGCTTACAAAGGGCTGAGTTAGTGGGATCCTTCTGGAGTACAGGGACACGTATATTTTTGATCCCTGCCTATAGTTCCTGTATAGTCAGTAAGATTTTATAAAGCTCTTTTTCTATTGTCTCTGATCAGAAAATACCCAGAGTGTAAGATGTCTGCTCTTGCCTTAATGCTCCTTGACACTCACAATGTTATGAACAAGTAAACCTAGGTCACTGAAAATCATCCATGACAGAAAAAAAATAGTGAAAAGGGGGTTAAAAAAAGAAGGAAAGAGATACACAATGTGAAATAACCTGGCTCCTTTAAGAAGTTCAGAGTAGTAGGAAAGAGAAGGAAGATAAAAAACCAGTGTCAAATAGTCATGGAGAAACACAAAGTAATCGCAACAGGGTGCCTTGATATTGCTTTGCAATGTTTTCACTGTGATGTTGCATCAATACAGAAGTACATTGGGTCATGTCAGGGTGACATGTTGCAATTATTTTGTAGTTCTCTGAGACTTTATTCATTGACTTCATAATCTCTTCAACTCTTCACTGTTGAATACCACTCAGTTAAGCATTCAAAGCACTGGATACCTCCTAATATACTTTAAAATTTGGCATTTCTGTGTGCTCAGTTATGTTTCAGACCACTCTTACAGAACTAGCTCTGGAATGAATTACCTTGAAGCTTGGAGAAAAAAAAAAAAGATCGGCTCGTGTCATATTATATAAATCCATGGACACATGAAAAAATAGGCAAGAATTGGCAGAGCAGGGAAAAAGTGCTTGAATGGAGTTTTTAAAATGTATTTGGTCAAAGGGCAGCTCTAGATTAATTAGAGACATTCATAAGAAAAAAATTGAATTGGTGGCATTAAGACTAATACACTCTTTTAAAATCTCTTATACTTGCTTTAAATAGAATTCACGGTCCTAACAGAAAAAATACTCTTGTGAAGCCCATAAAGGAAACCCCTGGTGATCATATTGATCCATGAGAATAATTTATATCTTGTGAGCATTTAGAAATTAAAAAGCATTTCAGCAACAAAATAGAGTGAAACAGGTCTAAGTGGTGACAATGTAATCATATGCTCAACATAAGAAAAAGTCAGGCAGAGTCTTTCCTGCCAATGACTTACCCATTCCCTCAATCACAGTGATGATCTTGGCGGGAAACAGAAATTGAGTAACATCCAAACTAACAGATGTCTCTCAAGAAGTGGTCTTTTCTACACTTAGCAGATCTATAGTTAAACTTAGAGGACAGTAATCCCTCTGCAAGTCATGGAGAAATAGGACACCTAATCCCATTTTGTTACATGGACACAACTAGTGGCACAACAGGAAAATATCTTTTTGTCACTGATCAATAATCCTCTTCAAAATTAAATATCACTGCTACACCAGCTTCAAAAAGGGAGGAGGGAAGATTTAGTTTCTCTTTTTCTGCAAATTACCTGGTTAAGACTACTCTTTGCTTACAGCATTCCCTCCCTAGGGAGGGAAACGTAGCCATTACTACCATAAAATACGTCTGGTTGGTGCAAATGATATCAATACCAAGATTTCTATTTTTATTATAGCAGAGCTTTCCATATTGATATTTAGGCTCCTGAAAGAAAATATCCTGACTTTCCAAAATGCTAAGTAGTAAGCTTAAAGTATTTTTTAAAAGTTATTAAGTGTTATGGACAACATGACTCAGGTAACAGATATATACATATAAGTGTTAATAGAAAGTTATGGTGAGAGAGGTTTATAACAGGTTTATGATTTTTATTGTAATAGCAATATAGGTTCCTCTACTGTGAAGATAGTGTGGGTTTTAACAACCAGATGAATTCCAAGTGGAGAAAAAGTGTAAGTATTAAGACGTGTTAAGGGTATATATACAGGGTGCAGAAACAACCTCATGTGAGTTAGACTATCTGTCACACTGCTCAAATATTGAATTTTGCACGTGGAGTGAATAAAAGAAGAGAGAAATGAAGTTTCTGGGAGCTGTTCACATATGTTCTATCACAGAAATTTTATATCTAATTTATCTTTTAAACCATTAAAAATGACAAGTTATAATAAATGCAATTTTACTGTAGATAATCCTTAGCAGGAAAAACTACAATGCAAATTATAATTAAAAATCCAGTCAACTATGCTTATCCTTCAGTGCATGTACCTAAATCCTTTTAACAGTAGTGAAAGTGTTGTACACATGTAACTGGGAGAATTCAAACCTTATAATTTCTTGATGATTTTTTTTTTATGGTCTTCCACATTTCTGTAAATTTTTATGGGGATGCATAATTATAAAAGCAATTTTCTCTTCAGTAGTAAATACTCCAGTGAAGCAATCCTCTTACATTATGTTGCAGTATTATTAGAATAGAAATGCAGCAAATCCAGGCCTGTAATCTACTGAAGTTGGCTTTAAGTATGCCTGAAACTGCCAAGATATATTTAATCAACTAACTTGCTGTGGCTGAGTTGTTTTTTTCTTTTTCCTTTTATTGTCCACCTTTTTTTTTACTTATCTCAGTCATGGGATTTTGCTTTGGTTTATATACCACAAACTGGGACAAAACATTACCAAAATTCCTTTACACTGATTCTGAATTCATTCAACTATCACACATGACAAAATGTGTACTTTTTAAAACCGATCTTCCATATTTTATGTCACAACAACTATGACTTTGTTTCATGTGATAATTAACAGGAGTTCCTGTTGGACACAGAGCATATTCTGAATGCAGAAACAGAAAAACTGTAAATTGCCTTGTCAAGCTTCATAAATCATCTGCTGTCCAACGCATGTAGCTCATGTGCACTGTTTTCTCTTTGTGCTTTGAAACTTACTTCATGTTTCCTCAAAAAAAGGATAGAGTTAGACATAGGATCCATTGATACAGTAGATGAAAATTACTTAAGGAAGTCATGGACAATGAGACATCAGACATCGAGGAGGACAAGTGAAACTGGCTATACTCACCCACCTGACTGAACTGGCCAGCTGTGTTGGGTTTAACATCAATATAACCCTTTAGGAACTCAAGAGAATTTTCACTAATTGTCCTCTGAACTTTGTCACCATTCTACCTCTGTATGTGTCACATATACCTAATTACGTTTGGATGTGGCTACTTTAATTCTGCTCCAGAACTACCACTATGACAGGCAGAAAGCATCAGAATGTGAGAACATGCAAAGGGCATGCCCATTTATTTTGGAAGAATCCCTGTACTACAAACTTTGAAAGACGTAACGTAACTGACTGTGCCAATTATCAGCCCCTGCTGGATCATTTTTATGAATGGAGAGCATTCGAGGTAAACTCATCCTTAACTGGGCTTTGGTAATGACAAGGGCACAGTTAAGATTGAATGGCCATCATGAAAAGCATTGCCACTGGGTATGAAAACTCAATTTACATTTTGATCATTCCACATTCTTCTAATTTCAATGTAAAGCTTCACCATATAAAAATATTAGTACTTAATATTTACTCTATGCAGGGCAGTTGGCTGCAGGAAAGACAGACAGTGAAGAGCAAAGCCTTAGGGGAATATTTTGCTACAGGAACTCTGTTGTCATCTGATTTTTACCTCACACCAATGTAAATGTTAATTAACAACAGTAGTATAAATAGAGGCATGATAATGTAAAACAGTTCCCAGTAAAAGAACAATGAGGTGCCAGAGAGACACCTCAGCCTGATTTCTTTAGGAAATGAATCTTATGTTCCCTGTTTGTGTATGTGTCAGGAAATGAGGATTTCTGGTCCATCCCCCCTTAGCATTCCCTTGCCAGCATTAGGGAGAGCAGACCAGGTGCCAGAGCAGAAGGGTGAAATCAGATGCAAATATCAAAGAAATGATAGATTTGTTGTTCTGCTGCAACCCCCCCCTGATCTTGTGCAGGTCTGCCCAGCAGGAACACCTTACAATCCCAATCACATCATTTACTTTGTTCTCCTCCCAGGTTCACCCTGCTTACCACCCTCATTCCCTCCCAAGTAATGGCCAACCTCTATTTATCCTTTCCCTATTAGCCAGAGTTTTGTTGACTTTATACCTTTATTTGCTACTTATCATATAGTTGCCCAGGTAAGCTTTATGCTGATAAAAAAAAGTGCACAGATTTTCTGAATGGATTTGCTGCCTGTGCAAGCACTGAATGTACTTAGGACAAGAACTAATAAGTGCCTGGTCCTTAGGCACCCCACTGTTATTACAAGTTACCTTTTAAAGAACTGAGTGCAGCTGGGCCCTAAACATATGGCAGATGATGTGGTTTGTGGGAGGGGGTAGCAATGAGGTAGAAAAGGCAGCTGGCTGGAAAACCCATTGTTGGGTATTGAGCACATGGTGCTGAGCTGGCCGGACCAGAGGGAGGGCTACAGCTGACAGGATGAACGTCGCAGAGTACACCTGCTCACTGAGAAATTTTTGCTGCTATGAGGCAGATCACCATTCCCATTGAGGGAGGCCGCCTTTAGAAAGGACTCGCATTCCCCTCTGCACACAAGCCAGGAAAGGCTTGAGAAAGATGGGATCATACAGATAAGACTGCAATGATCCTTTCTTTTGGTCTTAACAGGAATAAATCTTCAGAGTAATTTTGTTTATAGAGTAACTGGAACTCACTAGTTATGTATCACATAATTTGAGCCTTTCTATACTTAAATATTTGGTACAGTATAGTAGTACAGGATTCTTTTAAGAGGAAGATACAGGCAACTCCAGAGAGGGGTTCATCCCACTCGAAAATAAGTTTCTGAAATCAGTAGGATGAATAATGCTGTGGAAGCACATGGAGTAGCTTTAGGTCAGATTCCTACTACTTACTTAGCTAAAGTTTGTTAAGAAGAAACTTACCCAAAGAACTGGCTTTTTGTATCAGTGCAACCACATTTATCTCAGAACTTCATATTCTGACAACTCCTAAGACATAGGTAAGCATAAAAGTAAGCACGACTTTGAAAGATAGAGGCTGTCAAAAGGAATGATTAAAAGAAGGCAATTATATGGGAATAGATAAAAGAAAGGATGCAAAACTGTAAATAATGGGAAATAACCTCTGGCATGAGCAAGGTTGTGCTTAATAATTACAAAAAACATAAAGTTACTCCTTAAAGACTTAATATCATTTCAGCTTGATAAGAAAACAACATTTTTCAAAGTAATAAAACTAAGATGTTAAATACCTTTCATTTTCTTTGCAAACTAGAAAATAAGTTTACATCAATGTTTTTTACAAAGAAAAATTATTCATTATTTAAGCAAGGTTAGATTGAACTACTTTTTTCATACTACAGTCATTCATATTTCATGAATGATTACAGTATAGCCTTCAATTCAGATTAGCTGGTTCTGTTACCATGTTATTCACATTAAAATACAACTTAATGCTTACTGGCAACAATGGATTAAGCCATCATCATTCCACAGTTTGGAGTTGACCCAGGTCATCAGAACCAGAGGATTTAGCTTATCTGTAGAAAAAATTCCATTGAAAAAAATGCATTGGGAATACCTAGATTACATTGAAATTTTCAACCACAAATTGTACCTGGGTGTTGCAAGCTTGACGTATTTAGTGGGATTTTTTTTCTGTTTTTGCATTATTTCTTAATTACTGTTGAACATCTTTCTGGTGGAAAAAAAGTATGCCAAATTTTTAATTTTCACCTTTATTTAGACTGAAAGAACATTTAAAGCATTTGGCATTTCCTATAAAATATAAGATTCCCATATTTTAGTGACATGTAATTAAAATATAAATACTACCTCCTCATATTAATTTGCAACTGATCTTTATTGTCTTTTCTGAGAAGCAGAAGAAAATGTAAGAAAACATAACTTGTCATTGTTGATTCTAATTCCCTAATTCTTTGGCTTCAAACACATAAATACTAATATGTTTATCAAAGTAGCAGCAACTAGTTGTTAATGATGCTAACAGCATAATCATAAATTTTCTTACATCGTATTTGCTTGTTGTCATTTGATGGTATCATATGTAACATTATTATCTGTACTTATCTTAGAATAATAAGGATCTACAGAAATAGATGCAATCTGTGAACAGGGTGATCTACCTTTCTGAAACCTGCATTAGTTTAGGTATAAATGTGATACATTTATTGCATTAGATTTTTTTTTTCTTGAAAAGTTTGTCCTGCAAATAACACTGACAAGAGTGTATCTCATCTGTCAATATCTGCAGAGGCATATCTTCAGACACAAAAGTGTGGTGCGATAGCATCTGTTTATCAAAATAAGACCTTACCATAAGATTTTAGTAAGTAGCTTACCCTACCTGGAGATTTAGGAAGGAAGGGAATTAAAAATGGAATGACCACGGTATGAAGAAAAGGTGTATAACTTTTTTCTTCCATATTGTATTCTATCATGCAAGTTTGTTTTGAATGCACATAGCACTGTGTGCAATTCATATTATATTACTGTTATTACATTCTATGCTTCAGATCTGGAGTTTACTGATATATCTTAGTAAGCAGCAACATAGGAATAGGATGACAGTAAGAGGAGTCTGATGATATTTTTGTTACTGCTGTGCCTAAGAACTCTAGTCATGAATCAGGATGTATCAACAGAGACTGAAGCTATGTTGAATTAATCTCATATACATTTAGATGCTTAAATGAGGATCTAGATTAGTGTGTAGTACTGATAGAGTCACGGAATCACCACCTAACAGAAAGCAATAGACTATCAGCACAACTCCAATCTACTTGAATTATGAGATCCATGTGAATAGTCTTTGAATCGTCTATGAGCTATGTATATAAGCATTTACAGGATTGTTAATCTTATGCTCAAACATCAATAGTCCATGAATATTGCACTTCATGTAGGGCTTGTGCCCATAAGAAAATTTCTCTTGGTGATTTGTCTGGGTTGATGCAACCTTCTGTGTAGAGATACTTTTATTCTGACTTTATTAGTTTTATTGACATTGGTAATGAGTTTTCTTAAACAAAATCAATATTAGGCATTCTTTAGCAAAACTGACAGTTCCTACACCCATGCTGTTGCAATGAGTACAATTTTGCAATGTAAATGAGGCCAATTTTTTAAATAAGCATACACTGTAAATTTACAGATTCAGAAAATTTGGCACAAAAAGCAAAATGTTTCTCTGCATAAATCTGTGAATTTCTGTTTTTGTGTGCCTGCTGAGGCTGAAAGGCAGATCCAGATTGCTCAGTTAAAACAAAGAGATAACTGTAAATCTTTCACGATAATGGGAGGTGTAGAGGTAGTGAATAATTACTGAAAAAAAATAAAAAATTAACACTGATAATAAAGCACACATAAACTAAAACAATCAAAGTCCAGCAAAGTCCAGTGTTACCCCATCACCTTTTTCTGTCTAGTTCCCTTTTCTATTTCTGCTTCAGCTTTTTCTTTAATCTTCATTAACCTTTTCCAGTAGCTTCTTTATCAAAAGATGAAAAGACTGGCCTATCCCCTTGTTTTGACTTCAAAAAAGAATGGAACAAATTCCTGATAATTCCTATAATTCCTATTGCTGTATATTACATCCTGAGATATTTGCCCTTCCATAGGTGTATGTGGCTGTATTCAGATCTGAAATGATAAATGGGATACTTGTTTTCAGTTTACTTTCTGATTTTGTTTAAGTCACTAAAAGGATTTTTTAAAAAGATTAATAAAGGTAAACTGGGGTACCTTTAACAGCAAATTCTTTCTGTACCGAGTCCTATAGATTCCTTTACATGTGCTTAGGCATTATTTTTCCTATTTATTCAAGATAAGGGACCTTTTTTGAAATAAGGTCTGACTGCTGCATAATGTCTTCATTAGAAAGGTCTTAACATTTTTTCATTTCTCTTATTCTTCAGTCATTATGTTTTGTAGTTCATTTATTTTGTTTATCTAAAGATATTTTTAATTCCTGAAACCTCATTTTATCCCTCAGCTTCTTAATGGACTTTTAATAAGTCCTTTTACCTTTCCACTTAAAATTTGCTGTGATAATCAAAAACTTCACCTTTGCCTTCTGTTTTTTTATATGTTACATTTTGCCTAGTACTAGACTTTCAGAAGAGATGGGAGAATTAGATCCATTAGTTTTCTCACTTTCTTCCCCTAATTTTGTACTGATAAAGGCATTAGTAAATTATTGTTCCTGCACTCATCCCTATCAGGAAAGATTTGTTTATTCTTCTGGGTTGGTTTAATTAAGGTATTATCTTAAGTCAAGCACTGAATGTAAAACAAAAATTTAAGTCTGTCTATTCTGAAAAAGGACAACTAGTTACTTCTTGTATGAATAACCAACTGACAGTATACTGTTCATTTTCAGCCTCAGTATTTTTCATGTTGACAGACAATGCAATGAAATTGCTAATGCTGAGACAGGCTGGTTTTTCTGTGTTTGCCATCTCTACTTAGCAAGAGCAGAAAGCTACACGACTATTTTTTGAAGTAGTGATATCACCTGTAGGATTTAAAAGATTTTTACACTGAGTAATAAGAACATTTTCTAATGAATAGTTACCGTATATGCAATGTTTTTATTTTTGTTTGTTTGTTTTATTTCCTATTGATACAAAGTAATAAAGTCTTACAGTGGTTGGTGTCGGTTCTATACTTACAGGTCAATATGTCATAGAAATATGGAATGTGGGTTACACGTTTAAAATCAAGGCTTTTGGAGATGTATGCTGAAGGAAAACTCCAACTATTTAAGACCACAAGGCCTTTTAGACCACAGGGCACTTATATGTGACAAGTGGTATTTTAACAGGGTTTTTTTATCTTTTTCTCTCATTATTCTTACAGATTCTCTCCTTTGCAATTGAGATTTGTGGAGGAATTTTTCTTCTTTCTCTGAGAAGTATTTGTCCAATGGAAAAGCAGTTTCTTTCATAGTCTTTATGGGTATGCTTTGCAAACAGGAGGATTTTTGAACCAATACAATGTCTGATCTGTCTTCCAAATACCTGTGGAAATCCATTATGAAATAATTTAATAATTTCTGGTGCTCAGGCAATGTTCTTACTGTTTTCAGCCCATGTAGAAGTGATGCTTATCAGAAGGGACACAATTTATCTAGGTATGATTCTTCTGGTGTCTGTTCTGCATCAGCACTGAACAGCCACTAAAGATACACATTGTAACATCACATCATGCTTACCATCCTATTTATTTATATCTTGCTTCACCTCTTTTTCACAAATATTCTAAGTTTGTGTGAAGGGCTTAGTATTATATAGTTGAGACCTTTTGTTTCATGGATTTAAATCCATTGTTCTTAGTCTTATTGAGGACACACCAGCTATATTTTTAAAACATCATTTGTTACTTCCTCAGACCATCTCTTCCTACACCTTGGTCCAGTCCTCTTAATCACACCTTGCAATTATTTTAGGTTTTATCCATATAATAATAGATGTTTTTCCGTGTTAAAGTCCAGCTGACTTTTTTTCAAAGGGGAGTCAAAATAAAAACACTGAAGAATAAACAGGAAAAAAAGCTTCCTTGAAGGATCCCCGGCTGATATTAAGAATAGCTAAATACCAGTCTTTGGTGATGTTTATTAAAACTCTAAAATTTGTTGTATTATTTGCAGTAGTGTACAGTCTCAGTATTTTCAACATTTCTAAACACAGACCTGGATAAAAAGCATTGTTGTAATCCGTCCATGCTACCCCAGAGGTTCCTCTTCATGGATTTGACAGTTTTTATAACTAGCTTGTCAATTAGAATCTGAACCTTGGTACCTCTTGTTTTCTGTTTGCATCTCACAGGAAATATCTTTGCCTAAATAAATGGTTGTAAATAAGTTCTGATACAAACAGTGTTAACAGATTCCTCATGGTGGTTAAACATGAGCCAGGCTAGTAGCTCAATATGTGATAATTAACATTGCCCTGGCACGCAGCGTTCATTCACGGAGTTCTGATAAAACCACCAGGATCTGTGCTGGTCTTGGTAAGGATACCATCTGATCCCAGCACTTGCTGCTTCTGTGTTACTTTTCATATGCTGATGTTGAAAACGTAATAAAGTGTCATTAGTTCACTACCTTTCTATGTAATCTTTTTTTTTTTTTTTGGAGCTTGATCATCTCTTGTAGAAAGAGTGGCTCTACCTTTACCCACCTTTCAATGACGACCTCGATAAATATTACTTTTTTCCTCTATATTTTAATTTAACATCCTCTTCTATTTTCTCTGAAAACAAAAAATATTCCTTCTCATTTTTACATGACTGCTTTAAGATGATGTACTGATTTCGGCTGGGATAGAGTTCATAGCAGCTTGTATAGTGCTATGTTCTGGATTTGTGATCAAAACAGTGTAAGTAACACAGGTATATTTTTGTTGTTGCTGAGCAGTACTTATACAACATCAAGCCTTCTCTGTAGTCTGGGGGTGCACAAGAAGTTGGGAGGGGACACAGCTGGGACCACTGACCCCAGCTGATGAAAGGGTTATTCCTTACCATATGATGTCATGCTCAGCAATAAAAGCTGGGGGAAGAAGGAGGAAGCGGGGATGTTTGGAGTCATAGTGTTTGTCTTCCCAAGTAACCATTATGCTTGATGGAGCCCTGCTTTCCTGGAGATGGCTGAACACCTCCTTGCCAATGGGAAGCAGTGAATGAATTCCTTATTTTGCTTTGCTTGTGATTGCAGCTTTTGCTTACCTATTAAGTTGTCTTTATCTCAACCCACAGGTTTTCTTACTTTTTCCCTTCCAATTCTCTTCCTCAACCCCACAGAGGGTGGATGGGGGTGGTGAACAAGCAGCTGTGTGGTGCTTAGTTACTTACTGGCGTTAACCCACAACAGGTGATTAACTCTGATATATATAGTGTATTTCTTCCAAGTTTTTGTTTGTTTGTTTGTTTGTTTTCCCACAAAAACAATTTTAAATTAGCTTAGTTTCCTTCCTATACTCTTTCTCTAACTTTCTTGGCTGAAACCTTCTTTTCTATCCATATTATTGATTTTCTGATGTAGTTTTGCTATGTTGTGGTATATTTTGGGGGTTTATTTCCTTATGATTTGATAGATGTTAATGCATCATTACTTTGATCAGATCTAATAACTGTATCCAAGGAGTACAGCTATTTATATAGTTATTCCACATAGTTTTAGTCTACTCAATAATACCTGACTAGTTCTTTGTGTCTTAACCTAGCATAACTTCTTATTTTTAATGAAGAAATCTTCATGTCATTTCTGCTGCTTACATTTTCTCTGAGTTCTTCTTGAATCACTCTCAGCTCTTCAAAGATTTTAGGAAAAACACTGCTTTTTCATTTGAAAGTACTGATCTCTACACATTCTGGGGTTGTTTTGAAAGAAAGCTTGAGATTCATACTCTGTGAATACAGCCATTGCCTGGGGAAGAATTTTTGGTGTAAATTGATTTCTTGAGTTTTAATTTCCTCACTTTCCTTTTCCTGAGTACATTACCATATCTCTGGTTTCCTTTTTTTGCTTGCATTGGTATCTGTATATTTGCGTAAATCCAGCTATAAAGCATAGGAGTTGGTCAGTGTTTATCTTTCAATCAAAATAAGTTAGCTAGAAAAAATACCTTACTTTTCATTTATCATCTATCAAGATCTTCATGATGATGCTTGCTAACTGTTTGAATAAAGAGAATGAATGAAAACACATTCTACCTTCCAGTCCATCTGATTAATCGTATAAATGGTTATGTTATGTTTCTAAGTGATCTCTGTAGGGGTTTTATTATACATCATAACATGATCTCTGAAAAGATAACAAAGAAAAAGAAAAAAACACCAAACATTTAAATAAAAATGAAGAAAAATAACATAAAATGGGGAAAACAAAATTAGTAGGCAATTACTCTAAGCTTAGGTTAAATTTTATTTTCTTGTAAATGAAAACTACGAAGATGCACAAGACTGTTCTTTGATTATTTTTTTTCCTCAAAACCATGACGACCTTTTATTTAAAAATTTGAAAGCCATGATATCATGCATTTGGAATATCATCCACCATATTTCTTTATAGCGAAAAGCAAACTAAGAGACAGGTGATTCTCAAGAATTATTGCAAAAAAATTCTAAAATAAAAGTAACTCTGGTGACTTCAATAGGGCTGTCCTTAACTCAAAACTAAGAATGTGAAGAATGAGTGGCCAAAGATCATGGCTATTTATAACAATCAAGAGGAATTTAGGTATTAGGAAAGGCATTTAGAACCAGTATTTAGAGTATTGGAAGAGGAAAGATGAACAAAAAGTTGGTAAACAAGGTAATGATGCTGACAGAGATGAGAGACTGAACAGCAAGGGGTAGAGCTGCAGTAGATCCTGAAGAAAAGAGAAGTTTTGAACTTATTTTCATGAAGAAGAACCAGGCAGGAGGAAGGCAGAAGATAAAGCAGGATGTGGGCGTGAACATGAACAGGAAAGGAAGAGAAGCACCCTAGGTGAGCCTCGTCTGTGGGTCCGAGTGGCAAGGTTGATGTTTCTATCACCAGCATAGATTGATAGCAAAACAGGGAGCATGGAGATCTTGGTGGAGGAAAAAGCAAGCTCAGATTTGACCAAGTTACGTTTAAACTGAGGAGAGCAGTGTCACGTTTTCTGGTGAAACAATATAGAACAGAATCATAGAATCATTTGGGTTGGAAAAGACCTTTAAGATCATCTAGCCCAACCATTGACCTTACTCTACCAGGTCTGCCACTAAATCTTGTCTCTAAGCACCATATCTACACGACTTTTAAACACATCTAGGGATGGTGACTCGACCACCTCCCTGGGAAGCCTGTTCCAGTGTTTGATAACTCTTTCAGTGAAAAATTTTTTCCTAATGTCCAGCCTAAACCTCCCCTGGCACAACTTGAACCCGTTTCCTCTTGTCCTATCTCTAGTTACTTGGGAGAAGAGACCAGCGCCCATCTCACTACAACCTCCTTTCAGGTAGTTGTAGAGATCAATAAGGTCTCCCCTCAACCTTCTCTTCTCCAGACTAAACAATCCTGATTCCTTCAGCCGCATCTCACAAGGCATGTTCTCCAGACCCCTTACCAGCTTTGTTGCCCTTCTCTGGACACACTCCAGCACCTCAATGTCCCTCCTAGACTGTGGCGCCCAAAACTGAACACAGGACTCAAGCTGTGGCCTCACCAGTGCTGAGTACAGGGGCACCATCACTTCCCTACTCCTGGTGGCTACACGGTTCTTGATACAGACCAAGATGCCGTTGGCCTTCTTGGCTACCTGGGCACACTGCTGGCCCATGTTCAGCTGGCTGTCCACCAGGACCCCCAGGTCCTTTTCTGCCAGGCAGCTTTCCAGCCACTCCTCCCCAAGCCTGTAGCGTTGCCTGGGGTTGTTGTGACTGAAGTGCAGGACCCAGCACTTGGCCTTCTAAAGATACCTGTATAAAGATACCAAAGGCTACGCAGTGGTCATGCAGGAGCACACCAGGTAGAGAAAAGGGTATGGGGTGGTCAGTACAATAAACTGTTTCATGAGGCAGAGATCACCTTTTGGTTATGCTAATATATTGTGCCTATGGTGGGAAGCATAACACTATCACAGAATCAAAAAAGGGAAGGGAAGGGAAGGGAAGGGAAGGGAAGGGAAGGGAAGGGAAGGGAAGGGAAGGGAAGGGAAGGGCCACCAAAACTCTCTGAAATCTCTGAAGTTTAGATTGTTCTGTAAAGACTTCAGATTCTGATAGGCAGATCTTTGTCTTATTTTCAGTCTTTGGTAATTTCTCACCAGAAAATCACCATAATGTAGTCCATACAGACAATTTTGGGGAGTTCAAACCTGCTCATAGAATGTGTTCTCCTAAAAGAATGCTTTTTATCCAGGGAGGAGAAGTTTCAACGTTGTGTAAAATAGTTCTTTTAGTTATTTGAAGAAGAAATGGAAGAACGATTGAGTACTACAGAATAACACTGAAGGGTGTACATACATAAAGTTCAAGGCTGTATGAATAGCTATTCATTTGCAGCAAGTGTGTTGTTTTTGTGCTATTTTTTTTCTTTCTTATTTTACTTGGTGCTCAATGTTTGCTTTCAATTATTGCTGCCTACAGGAGACCAGATTATCCATTCCAATAGCTTTGCTGGAACAAATTGTATAATCAGTTTTCAGGGAAAAAAATGGTTTGACCCACCTCTTTTTTCTCTTCAGAGGCTTCAGAGGACTAACCTAGAGTTTAAAAAAGCAGCAAATAACAAGAAGAAAATCTGCTGTGATCAACATTTGGAATCTGTCTAGAGGAACAGATATGTCTCTTCTGTAATAATGAACTAAGTGTGTAACTGTCAAACAATAATTGATTTGTGCTAAAAGGACTGAAAAATGAAACCTGCATACAAAATGGGTGATATGCCCAAATTACAGAAGCCCGTGATAGAGTCTTGAGTTGAATCTAGGTCTCCTGAATCCAAACCTTGTGCCTAATACAATGACTTACTTGCGCAAATGAACTGGATGACAGTTGTGTCTAGTTTCTTTACTTCAGTACACTTATTTTCTTCCTGTCTTCCCACATTAGCTGTCAAGAGTAGTTCCCTTTCTGTATATAATACATATAAATGTATATATAATATAGACAAACAAATATCTGATCATAATCAAGTAGAGAGAGCTCTTATTTTTCTACCAACAAATTTCTGGTATCTACTGACAAAGTGCAGATAAGTAAAGATATCTTTACAGACTCTCTATAAAAGTTTTCATTACAGAAAGCACGGTTCTGTGTATATTTATTTCATTTCATTTTATTTTATTTTATTTGATCAATGTACGTACAAAACTTAAGATTTATTGCATTTGTATGGATCTTTTTTTCCTTCTGGTTATTTCAGGTCTTAGCTTCTTTAAGACAAGGTGCAAATTAGCACAAATTATTAATTATAACTATAACTATTATTAACACAAAGAGTTGTTTTGTACTACATTTATAAGATCAGGTTTGGGAATATGTGGGTTATTGGGGTCATTGCATGCGTAATGTCATGAAGTGATCATGAAACAAAGTTACAGGTAACTGATTTGTTTTACTGTGTTAAAGCTGAAGTATTACAACCCAGACAAATATATATGATACTTTTGACAATGGAAAGTGAGTTTCTTTGCCAGCATTAATCACATTTTTGTCACAACCTTTTATAAACTAGCATCCTTGTATACAGTCCAGTTTGTCTTTTTTTATTGGCAATATTTTGTCAGTAAATTAATGTTATATAACATCCAGGGTGATATGGAATTATTGGCTGTAGCCTGTTGAATTACAGCTCTGTTATTTGGTACAGCTTATTAAAGATTAATAGCAGATGAATTTTCCCTTCTTAGACCACAGTTCAGTTGTTAAATCACACCAACAAAAATGTGTTTTTAAGTAAAGGTGACATACCTCTTCACATATATTTTCCATTCAGAGCATGTTCTTGAACAAAAGGTGAATTACTTATTCATGTGATCCTGATGTGAAACTATTTCTTTTCTCTATCATAGAGATGAACTATTTCATGCTTTGTAATGCCAGGTACATTTAGTGTGAGTTTTCCCTGCTTGTCTATTTGTTTTTCACTCACTACTGCAAGATAAATTCTCAAGCAAATTTCCTGTTCATGAACGTCTATGAAGTTCAAGTCTGTGACAGTACAAATTCCTCCCAATAACATTTGGTTCAGATTTTATATATATACATATAAAATGGAAAGTTTCTGAGCTGTTAGGTATTGATTCAGAGTCTGGATTACTTTTAAAGTGCAGTAATGTACGGGCAGCTGACTCATCACAGTTGCTCAATAATAATACTATACTCAATTAGAACTCCGATGTTTTCTAATTAAGTATCCACTAACTACCTGATCTAGCTATTGCATTCACTGGATCACAATGGATCTTGGCTCAGCTTCAAAGTTCTAATGAAGAGGAATGCAAAATATTCATCTATTTCTCTGAATCACACTGCTTCAGTAATTAGTACTTTTTCAGGTAGAGAAGAGCTATGTTTTCTTTTATTGCAGATCCTTTTCTCACAATTTTCTGCGTTACAGAGAACATTGCACACAAGTGGCACAGGTATATCTGCGAAGATTTAAGTACTTTGAAATATGCACATATGCTTTTTATATGGATTGCTACTTGTGACCATGATAATTATTTTCATTCCCACCCTTTGAGTGACTCTTCTGATTCCAGGTTTCCTACTTGCATGCTTGGAATGTGAAGCCTGAGGGTGCATTGGATTGCCAGTTGCTGATGCCCAAATTTCAGAAGACCCTCCTATCCCCACCATTACTTGTCACCTGATGTCATCTGACATGCATGTTGTTCAGTAGAGCAGTTCTGGAGCTGCGGAGGTGAGGGAGGAGACTTTGTGGGTTCACCTCATCAAATGTATCTAAATAACGTATTATATGTATAAAATACTAAAAATATGTGACGATTTTGCATGGAACTACATCAGATATTTCATTCAGAGCTCAAACACAATGACAAGGTCTGGTCCACAATGTTTTCTTTGAATGGCAAAGTACCAAAATGGTGTGAGGAATGGAGAGAAAAGACAGAGAAATATAGGTGTTGAAAAAGACCATGCACAAAAAGAATTACTGGTGCTACTACCTCTATAAAAGGTGGTTACTTCCATGGTGACTTTAGGGGAGTATGGCTATACCTTTGCTGTACGATTAGGCAGCGCATGGAAGGAGAACACTTCTTTTGCATTATTCAAAGACTGAGAAAGGGTTTAATCTAACCTATAACTCTTAAAAGGTGAAAGACACCTTTAGGTTGAATCAACCAGTTTCTTCCAGTGTTTCATGTTGTATCACATCCTAGTCCCTGTGAGACCTTGTATGACTTCAGTTTTCATCTGTCACAGAATCACAGGGGTTGGAAGGGACCTCTGGAAATCATCTAGTCCAACCCCCCTGCCAGAGCAGGGGCACCTAGACCTGGTTGCACAGGATGGCGTCCAGGCAGGTTTGGAATGTCTCCAGAGTCGGAGACTCCACCACCTCTCTGGGCAGCCACTTCCAGTGCTCTGCCACCCTCAAAGGAAATAAGTTCTTCCTCATGTTCAGATGGAACTTCCTACGTTCAAGTTTGTGCCCATTACCTCTTGTCCTATCACTGGGCACCGCTGAAAAAAGACTCGTCTCATCTTCCTGGCATCCTCCCTTTAAGTTTTTATAAGCATTGATGAGATCCCCCTCAGCCTTCTCTTCTCCAGACTAAAAAGACCCAAGTCCCTCAGCCTTTCCTCATAAGACAGATGGTCCAGCCCCCTAATCATCTTTGTAGCCCTCTGCTGTACCCTCTCCAGCAGTTCCCTGTCCTTCTTGAACTGGGGAGCCCAGAACTGGACACAGTACTCCAGGTGCGGCCTCACCAGGGCAGAGTAGAGGGGGAGGATAACCTCCCACGATCTGGTTTCCACACTCTTTTTGATGCACCCCAGGATGCCACTGGCCTTCTTGGCCACAAGGCCACATTGGTGGCTCATGGTCATCCTGTTGTCCACGAGGACTCCCAGGTCCCTTTCCACAGAGCTGCTTTCCAGCAGGTCAACCCCTACCCTGTACTGGTGCATGGGGTTATTCCTCCCCAAGTGCAGTACCTTAGAGTGTGAACAGTAGTGTGAGTAATATCATGTGTGATTCAGACTTAGAGTGCAGGTTAGAAGCATGGTATTATCATGGTTAATAATATAGTAATAGCTAAGTAAGCAGCAATAACAAAAGAAAAAGCCTGCAAAATACAAGCGTGCTTAAAACTACAGAAAATACTGCATTGTTGTGTGTTGGTTGGTGGTAATAGCTTCCACATCCATGAATTTCCTACTAATTCTGTCTCCTAAACACATAACTGCTGTTGAGATCCTACTTTATGCATTTTACTTTGAACCTTCAGTGTTGGATTGCAGTAGTTTTTTGTTACGCTCTTTATTACCAAAATTCCTTTTCCTATTGTAAATTGCTGCTGTGCCAGAGAAGGACAGAAAATGACTGAGATGCAGGAAAGCTCTTAGGAAGTCAGCTCCTCATGGGACAAGGCCACTCTTTCCTGGAAATTTGTGGCCAAGACCACTTCGATCCTTAATTTAGGGGCTTTCGCTGTTTTGTCCTTACATCAATATACCCCCAGTAACAGATCTACAGACAAAGCAACACTAAGACAGAGACAAAAATGTATACTGCACAAAATAAATTTCTCCTGTTTTGGAGTTTGTTTCAGTTTTTAAAATCTTTTCCCTAAATTATACATGAATTCAAAACAAAATAGTCCCTGAACTTTTTAGAACAATAATCATAGAGTCTTAGAATCACAGAATTATAGAATGGTTTGGGTTGGAAGGGACCTTCAAAGATCATCTAAGTCCAACCCCCCTGCCATGGGCAGGGACATATTTCACTAGATCAGGTTGCTCCAAGTCCCATCCAATCCGATCACTTCTAATGATGGGGCATCCACAACTTCTCTGGACAACCTGTTCTAGTGTCTCACCACCCTCATCATAAAAAATTTCTTCCTTATGTCCAATCTAAACCTATCCTCTTTCAGTTTAAAACCATTGCTCCTTGTCCAGTCACTACAGACCTTGCTAAAAAGTCTCTCCCCATCTTTCTTATAAACCCTCTCTAAATACTGAAAGGCTGCAATACAGTCTCCCAAGAGACTTCTCCAGGCTTCTCTGTCTCTGCCTTTCCTCATTGGATAAGTGTTCCAGCCCTCTCTGATCATTTTTGTGGCCCTCTTCTTGACCTGCTCCAACAAGTCCATGTCCTTTCTTGTACGGAGTACCCCAGAGCTGGATGCAGTACTCCAGGTGGTGTCTCACAAGACCAGAGTAGAGGGGGAGAATGACCTCCCTCAACTTGCTGGCCACACTTCTTTTGATGCAGCCCAGTTGGCTTTCTGGGCTGCAAGCACATGCTGCTCGTTCATTCACCAGTACCCCCAAGTCCTTCTCTGTAAGGCTACTCTCAATCCATTTGTCCCCCACTCTGCATTGATGTTGGGGATTGCCCCAGCCCAGGTGCAGGACCCTGCACTTGGCCTTGTTGAACTTCATGAGGTTCACACAGGCCCACTTCTCAAGCCTGACCAGGTCCCTCTGGATGGCATCCCTTCCCTCAAGTGAATCAACTGCACCACTCAGCTTGGTGTAATCTGCAAGCTTGCTCAGGGTGCACTCAATCCCACTGTTTATGTCATTGATGAAAATATAGATAGTATTGGTCTTATTACAGACCCTTGAGGGACAACAACCATTATTGGTTTCAGCTTCAACAGCAAGTCATTGACTGTAACTCTTAGGATGTGGCCATCCAGCCAATTTCTTACCCATCTAACAGTCTATCCATCAAACCCATATCTCTCCAAGTTAGCAGCGGGAGTGTTGTGGGGGACCATATTAAAAGCCTTACAGAAGTCCCGCTAGGTGACATACGTAGCTCTTCCCTTGTCCACTGATGCAGTCACTTCATCATAGAAAGCCACTAGATTAATCAGGCACCATTTGCCATTGGTGAAGCCATGTTGGCTGTCCCTAATCACCTCCACATCTTGTACATGTTTTGACTTATCTTCCATGAGGATCTGTTCCATGATCTTACTGGGCACTGAGGTGAGGCTGACTGGTCAGTAGTTCCCAGAGTCCTCCTTTCTACACTTTTTAAAAATGGGTGCAATATTCCTTTTTCTCCCATCACTGGGGACTTAACAGGGCTATTTAAATGCAGGTCTGTTTTGCTTCCTGCCATGTAAAAACTAATAATTTGAATTAAATGCAGGTTTTATGTAGTGGGAAAATGAGTTCTGATAGCAAAGGTATAGCTCCGAATATTCACCCAGCGCAGCAATAAATTCAGCTGAAATTCACATGTTTTACAGTCTACTTAGCCTGAGAAAACCAATGACAGTGGCCATCTAATGGAGAGAGAACATAAAAAGCAGAGAGGGAACTCTTCCATTCTTATATTCCAAACAAGATATTCAGATACTCCAGTCTGGGGAGTGTTAGAACAGTCTGAGAAGTTCAAAACTGTCACAGTCACAGGATGTGCATGATGCTTGTCATACTCTTAACTGAATATCAGAAGAAAATTATTAGTATTAGACTAGCCTACTGATAAAGGCTCCTGGATGAGAATAAAAAACATTTTTTTTTATGTATATATACTTTTTTTCTCACTGATCATCTGGTTAATAGCTGTCTGGCATAAATTTTAAACATACCTCTGTGATCCCAACACTGGAAAAAAGTGAGAAATTGCCCTTAAAGAGAAACTGAGAACACAAAAAACAAAACAAAAACCAAAAAACCTTTCTAATATAACCAGCTAACCATTAGCATCAATAAATCAAGGATATACTCAGTAGGAGGTAGCAAAGGTGGTGACTATTTCTTGTGTTTTAAGGGAAAAAATTGTATAAAAGATTTATTTTTATTCAACTAAAATGCTCTTCTACTAGTTATAAGCACTTCTGGCATAGTGTGAAAAAGAAAATACAAGAAATTAAAAAGCAGAGAAGATGGAAAGTAGATTCAGAAACAAGACAAGAAAAGAACATAATTTCTTATCTGGGACTTTCACCTCCTCTCTTCAGTGAATCTAATCTTAATGAAATAAATAGAGTATGAAGCTGAAGAAAGTTTGTAAGCAAGATACAGATTTCTGCAGGAAACATATTTAGGCAGGCAGTCACACCACCTAATTTCAGGTACTTTCTCTAGGTGCAACAAACTCGAAAACTCTTCTACATTATTCTGTTCTTATCAGTGGAGAAAGAGGGTCCTCCTGGAGGTTGAACAGTATCCCCAGTCTGGAGGAACTTTTTCGATTGTCAGCAAGATACAGATGCTTAAAGCACAGATGTTACTGTTAGAAGCCTACATATAGGATGTGAACACCCTTTTCCTTATATTAGAGGTATTTTCATGATCGAAGAAAGCAGGTAGCATGTGGAAGGGAATTACCATCATTTTGTCATCTCTGCTGCTTCAGTGTGAAATGAATGTAAAGCAGATATAGCTTTCCAATGTTCTCTTTCTCCTTAAGAAATTGATGTACTCAGGAAAAACCCAGTTTCTGTCATTTACCTTAGACATCCCAATTGCAATTGCAGAGTCAGAACTGTATTTTTGAAGCAGAAAATATTATACATCTTTCCATTACCTAGACTTTCAGTCACATAACATATTTTAAAAAACAACCAACCAAACAAAATTCTCATGTTATACAATCACAGGTTTGGTATCGCACATATAAGCAGATTTTGCAGCCCATGAGAGGCTTTTTAATGGGTAGTGAATACCTGCAATGCTAGACCCTGTTGTGCAAAGGGCACGGTCTCATGCCCAAGTAAAATTCTGTGATTCCATCCACAAATCAATAAACATGAAGTAGTGTTCCTCAGGTCAGTTACTTGTATTTCTGCAGTAGTTAAAGCAGTGGTGGGAAATAGAAAAAGTATATGGAAGAATGTTTGCTTTGGAGTATTGAATTTCCTGCCTGATGGAGCTTGAAACTATATATGCACAAGTTCCTGCTGTGTTCCAGGGAGCAAAACTGCAAAGGAGCAAATATATTGACATTACTGATATATAAGTAAATACACAAACAAACATATACAGCGTAATATTAGATGTGTCACTCAATGTCTGTTTTGTTGTTACAGATAGTGTGTTCCTGTATGTTAGGAATTTGATACATAAGTGAAATGAATACTTGTGTCTGCTCTCATCTCAGGCTATGGCAAGACTCAAAGCTGTACATCAGTACAAATAGATCTACTAATGAAACGGGGTCATGGAAGACTACTTAATGCATAACAGCAAAATTGGCTGTAGAAAAAAATCTGCTGTTCTCTCTTGGCCAGAGTCTTCAAGCTTCACTCAAGGTGAGAAATGCTTGCTTACCTAAGTGAGTCTATTAAAGTCTATGCAGGCAGTTGTGCAGGGCCTTGAAAGCAGCAATCTTGGAAAATTAAGCTTAGTAGAGCAGTACAGGTTTGCCAGCAAGGGGATTTAGAGAGAGCAGTGAGTAGTAAAAGTCAGCAGGCAAGGAAGATAATGTTGTCTGCAACTTTACAGGTAGACTACCAAGCTGGTCTGAATAGCTGGCTACTACTTGGGCAGGAAGGACTGCTTCTTCTAGGAGGGTGAATTGATTACCTACCAAACATATGTTCCCTGCATACATAGGCTTGTTTATTTGCAACAGGAATATGAACCCGGTTACTCTTTTCCTAACTGCAACTGAAATAAAAGAGGACACAATTTCTTTGCTCCACGATCTGAGAGTCAGAGAACTGTTGGCCCAAAAAGCTTTGCACCTCTGAACACCCACACTGACAGTTACTTCTTCATGCCTTTCCCAGCTTCCTCTAAATGCTGCCTTTTTACCATTCAGATGCCTAATGCCTGCAACTTTAAACAGGCAAGTATCACACTCAATCAGGCTCATATGTATGTAGAGAAACAATATTTAGAGCATTAAAAACAACACGGATTACACCATGTCAAATGTGTAAAATTAAGCAGACAGTGCATTGAGAAGTATGAGATGTGTGCTGACTATTCACTAAGAAATGCGCTTTTAAAAACAGGATGTTTAGCTCTTATTTACCTAGAAGTGGTGGCATAACATTTTATATTTGTCACATGTTCACAGTTATGTTAAAAATCAGGACAGCTAGAATTGACATAAATTAATCTATTCATATGTCCAAAGCCTGTGTTCAAACTAACTCTGATCTGCTATTTGCCTTGGATGATTATTCCATTGCTTCCAGCTATATTTGATACATAAAAAGACTTAATTGTTCCTTTCATTCAGCTTGAAACTGTGTTTGACAAACCCATTAGCTTCAACAAGCTTTGTGACTGTCTTTTGTACGCTGACTCGCTTGCTGACAGCAATTAGGACTCCCAAAAGGTATGTGGGTAAGCCAAAAGCCCAAGAGTTTCATAAGGTGAAAAAAAGAAGGTCCTGTGATTTATTTTTACTGCAATGAGGCTTAGAATTTCCTGAAAAACAAATCAATCTAAAATAGTTAAAACCTATATTTTTTCATTCCAATTAAGCTACTATTCTGTTGGGAAGTACCTGATATGAACAGAAGAATCTGGAGTGTATCTCCCTACTCTTTCACCCCCCTCAATTAAGTGAAGTTTTCCCATTATCGTTGAATTTGTATTCATTTTTTTCAACTTCTCTGTGGTAGAAATAGTTACATACTTATTAGGTTAAAGAAAGAGACAGGAAAACTGACTGTAAAGTCTCTTGCTTGGGCTACATATCTGTATTCATGTATTTGCTCAGAATTAATACACAATCCATAGGTTAATTCTGCTGTTTCTTTATCAATTTGAGCAGACATAATGCCTTAGACCCAGAATCTTCCCTTTGAAAGCTTTTAAGTCTAATACATTCAACTGTAAAGTTGTTTCCTCTTTAAAAATTTTTACTAGTTATATATATATTGCAGAAGAATGATATAACTAGACAGAAAAGGATACACTGAGAAGGAATAGCAATAATAATCTCATCAAATTAAGATTTATAAAACTCAGGTAGAAACTCTTAATAAATGGAAAGAAATAAAAATTTCTGCATCATAATTCTGACCATCATATAGTACACTTGTTAATAGATCAGATTAATCAAATTCTAATTTTTTGCCACTAAAAGATTATTTCTTACAACTGACCAAAAAGGGAGTATGGGGTAACTAACATGAATATACAGCCCTATATAACGTAAGGAGCACCTGAATGTCTACAATCCAGTGAGCCTGATCCTCAAAACGTGAATGGCAGTGAAGATTGCTTTGGCTATCTGTGGGTAAAAGAAGTGGGACACAAGTTTTGATATGGAGAAAAAGCTTGTGTCCATGAAGGAGAAGAGAGTCTACGACAGTACACTAATTAAGTATTACTACAGGAACAACAGTGAAGAAATGAAATAAAAAAGATTTTTCTGTTTGTAGTGAACTTGAATTGTTTACAGACCAGCTTAAGTCTGAAATTAATATAAAAAGTTAAAGGAGTGAAGAAATATATCTGACATAGAGTAAATAATTTACTTTCATGTTTGTGTTTAAACCTTATAGAGAGACTCCTAAACACTGGTCTTTTTGGAAAATACTAAAATGTATTCAGTGTTATGAGCAAATGTCAAAATAAATACTTAGCTACAGTACATCCAACACAAAACTAAGTGCTCTTAGTCTCGTATGGGTAAACTGTGTAAGAATATTATAAACAGCACTTTTTAGGGCTTCAAAACTGTTTTTGCAATTCAACATTTTTTTTCTCTTTTTTCTTTTCAGTGAGTTGGGCCTGGCATGCCTAATATTTAAAGCTTCACTCTTAGCATTAAAAAAACAGGCAGTTTTCCAAATTCACTGAAGTAAGAACCATCAAAACATTTCAAAGGCACTCACTAAGGCAACCTGAGAAAATTGGCAGAGCTGTAAATAAAATTAACAAAGCAGCCATTGTGTTTGAAAAGTGTTAACATCTATGTAGAACACACAAGACAGTAAAGTCGTTCAGCAATTGAAATAATTGCATGGAATTAACACTAATAACCACATATAGCAACTACTAATTATCTATATTCAGCAATATCTACAATGTTAACAGATTAAAAATAACTGAACTACGGTGCTGAAAGGCTTAAAAAAATCAATAGCTTTTGCAGGTTTCATTTTTAAATGAAGATGTAAAGATGGAAGGAAATTATGAGAATATAAAAATAATTTACTGGTCTTCAGGTAGGCTACACAACAATTAGTGGGCTTCTCTTTCCTACATAAAATCAAAAAACACCAGTGAATTCCATCCTAAGGTCACCTGCATAGCAAAATTTTCTTTAAAATTATGTGTATACTGAGTTAAAGACAACCAGTCAGGCAGTTCAGGTCATCAGCAGATAAACAAATCTGTTGGATAGCTGAGGGGTGATAATCATTGAACACACATTATCACATTATCAGTAGAATCGGTAAAAATACTACTTGCATCTACTGTAAAGCATGAAATCAGTGTTTGGCTACAAAGAATGCTGTAGGCAACATTGGAAAAAAATTGTCATTTTGCCTATGAGCTGAATTTGGTGACTGAGGAGATAAGGACAAGGATTTTTTATTATTTCTTTTATTATGGCATAGGGTTGTGGTTTATGTATATTTCTATCAGAACAGCAAATGTATTTCATTAATGTCACGAAACGTAGTGGACATAACAGTTTCAGAAAGGAAAGATATCTAAACTCTGTTTAAAGGCTTGATGAAATAAAACTATAAATATCTTCTGTTCATTCTGTACATGATAGCTTAAAAGTGGAAATAACAATAATAAAAAGAAATAGATTCCATGACTTTCCACTCTGTTTTATATCTAAAGATTTTTTGCTACACTTACCTCCCTATATTATTCAATTTAAGTGAATACTTGAAGAACTGAAGTTCTCTGGTAAACACATTTAGTAGGAAGGCAGCTTTAACTGTCATGTACATGAGAAATTATGTAGTAAAAACACACACAGAAGTGATCATGAATATGATCACCATGTAGATGACGAACATGTATATGGCATGAGCACCAGAAACAAATGATACAGTGTGATTCCAGGCAATCAGTCACAGCTAACCAATAACCTTCAAAATAATGTCCAGAGTTCTGAATTCTTGAATTTTTTAAACAGCCATAGAGATAAACCACAAAGAATTCAAAACATTAAAATTATTTGTGGAAGCCTACATGATCTTATGCACCTTAAAGAACAAGACGTGCAAATCTAGTAAATTTGCCAAGCAGCACTTAAATGGTGGTCCTTTGTGATCTTTCTCAGCACTTTTACATCCAGGAGTAGATAAATTGTGACAGATTAAACAGTTGGCTGTGGAAGAAGTCACACTCTCAGCATCTGACATGTTGCAGGAAAGAGATACCCCCAAATCCCAAGTCTAATGGAGACTGAAGTGATTTGGTATTGTCTTTTCCATTTTCCTTTGTTGTAGCCACCATGTTCTGAGATGGTTCCCAATAGTTCATGTTGGCAGTCAGTAAGAGAATCAAGTCTTTCTCTTCAGAGGACAAAATTGTTCGTATAAGCCAGTGGTTGATCTGTGAGGACCAAACTGCAACAGTTTTGAAGATAATATTTAGAAATCTGGCACACTTTTTTTTTTTTCCTTTCATAAGTGAGAAATTTAAAATATAGGTGTGCACATGCACACGTAGAATGGTATTTATCTTAGAATATTTGCTTCTAAGCAGTGGCTTCTGATCAGTAGAACTATCATGCCAGACTGTATAGGAGATGGAGAGAAATAGCTCCTCCTAGGATATGACTGAAAAACACTCTGACTGTAAATGATATGAGTATGAGCTTAGATTACGACAGCTGTATCTGATTAGGTAAATTCAACCACTAAGAGCCAAAGATGATGAACAAGACTGTCTCCTGGAATGAATATATTCCAAGTCAATAAAAAAGATACATTGAAGACATCAGAGGATTAAAACAGCACATGGAAATAGATATGGAGATAGTCACCCACTATTATATCATGGAATTTATCAAAGTAATTTAGATCATGATTTCCCAACACTTACAACTTTCTCACAGTGAGTAAGGCTCCTGTGTAAATGCTCATGAGAGTGTTTCTGGACAAAAGATGCTGTTCAATGTGATTAGGTGTATAAAAGCTGGCTCTTAAAATAATGAATGTCAATAGTACAATAATCATCCTGTTAACTAACTCTGCAGTTGGCACTTATCAGTAATTTCCAATTAAAATCAAAACAGTAATTTCAACTAAAGATAAGGTTTGTGTAAACTAACTTCCTTATTGGAAAACCATAACCAAAATATTTCATTTTGATCCATACACACCCATATTACTTGTAATAATCTTTTCCTGAGTTTGGTCTTAACTCCTGCATAAGTGTTATCACACCATATAGACACTGCAGCCCAAGAACAACCTACACCTCTGACCATGCAAACCTGTTTTCTCAGGCTGAGATGTTATATTCAGCACATATGTAGCCATGATGTTCTCAAGAAACAGTGACAGCAAGTTGCATTTGAACTATAGTTTGCAAAAGAGACTCTGGTCCTACAAAGATATGACTTTATTGTTTAACTGATTCAAAATTAAGTGCTTTACTATTTCTTAATATATGTTTTCGTTTGTTCTTCCTTCAGCTCTTCAGTTCCAGGAACATTTTTCACATTCCATTTTTTTCTATTATTTCTGTGTCAAGACAGGGGTTGAGGAAAAATGTCAAAATACTGGTATTCCCTGCAGGATTAAATTCATTGTAATGTTTCTGCCATTATGTTACATTAAATTGGTTTTATGCAGCATATATCAGCAGTTATAAAATGATAACATTTGTTGACAGAAATGATAAAACCTTTAGGGAATGATTTATCAGATGAAGAAGTAAACAAATCTTACAAAATCAACTTTCAAAACGTTTATACAAACTATTTGATCTGATCTATACGCTTTCCTCTACAATAAGTGTTATTATTTTGGATTTTCCAATGTATTTTACAAACAAGGAAATGAAAGAGTAAGAGAATGATGGTAACATTCCTTGAAATAGTATTTACTAAAATGTTAAAAAAGTGGTTTAGTAGTAAGTGACCATACAGATTGTTGGACGTGTAATATATACCTTTGTAAATGAAGAACTCATATTTTATTGCAAAATGTCTCAAGCACCCCAGTGAAGCAGTCTGTTATTCACATGATTAAGTTAAGAGTGTATCTTAGGTGCTTTATTGAATATTTTTACTTTGGTTTTATGACATCATTTAATGCTTGGAGTCTCTGTAACATTTCAAGCATTTTGGAGGCACCTGTCACATTTATCACATACTTTTATACTCCTTTCTACTTCGATTATTTTATTACAGAACAAATAATTGTGTATATTAGAAGAATACCGCTTGATAGATCAGACAAAGGTAACTATTGTATTTATACTATTTAGCAGTTATATATTTTATGGTCAGAAATTATTTCCACTAGATATCCTGAACTGAACTTAATTTTACTTGTCCAAAGTTTAGGTGTTTAAGTATACTGCCTAAGTCTTGCCTTAGCTCTCAGACATTTAAGGAATTTGACTAAATGTTAATTGGCATTCTAATGTGTAACCAGATAAACTTTATCCACTACCAGCCTGCATAACATTTTTAGTTTCACACAAGTTACTCACCCTTTCTAATTCTTCAGCAATTTCAACAGTAGCATTTTGAGACCCCATCTCCTGATGTCAGGGTTATTTAAAAAGAAACAATAACTTAAACTATTATGCTTGAATTCCTTTCAGCTGCCTCAAAAATTGTGCAATTAAAACATTGTATTAGACAGTAATTGGCTTGAAATATCAACAAACACCAATTTAAAATTGCTTTAAAATAAAATCAAACAGAAATGGAAAATTAATTATAATTTATAGCTTGTTATTGTTGTTAAAGTATGTTTTATAGACTAGATTGTCACTGGGGCCACCGGCAGCTAAATACCTCATTAGACACTGAATGTGACCCCTAGGAACACTGGTAGTCACAGAGACACCACAAACTGCTTTATGGCTTTGTTTCCACCTGTAAAATCCTTTGCATACACAATTTACTACAGCTGAAGATGTGTGTGACAGCCTTTGTGTCTACATCTTTAGGTGCTCCAGAGGCTGATCTCTTGCTCTTAGGCCAAAAGGTGCAGGAAGTGATGGTGGTGTTATTTCCCAAACATAATCTTCAGAAGAGACAGTCATAATCCCAACCAAAAGTCCCTAAGCTTTTCATTCTCATATAGTGGAGGCTAAACTGATTAATAATTACAGGATGACTTATTCTGTTCTAATTTTCAGTGGCTGGGTACTCAGATCATTTTGAGATTGGTTCTGAGGCTTTTATTTCTCATATCAAGTTTAACATGTTTAAATTTGCATGCCTGAAGCTAGTCACCTGTTTCTGTATGAATGACCTGGTTTCAGAGAGTTTGGAGACAACTCCCTGAAGTATAAAGAGTAATGCTCCAACATGCTAGAAAGAATGTGTGATTTTAGTATTTTCCATGCTCCAAGTCTTACAAGAGCAAGGACACTCTACCTGAAAGGACATATTGTGTCACATTTGTCTTACTCAACTTGACCTCCGAGGTAGCTGTCTAGAATTCCTTTGCAATTAGTAGAGAGCACAGTTCATTTGACCTATATTAGACTTTGTCTCACAAGAGATAAATTGTATTGTAAGTGAAATCCATTTACTAGAAAGAGGAATAGTCTTGCCTAGATACAGAAAACATGGATGAGGCTGACATCAACACTAAAATAACTTACATCTGTCACACAAATCACAGAATCACAGAATCACAGAATCACAGGGGTTGGAAGGGACCTCTGGAGATCATCTAGTCCGAAGTTTTGAACTCCCTGCAGTATCTGAGACATCCTGCCAGGCCTGGAAGCTACAGACACAAAATCCATGTGCCTTTCTGTAGTGGCCAAGAGTACTTTAGGACATTTCAAGTAGCATTTTAAATATCTACAATTAGGCAAAAGACCTGAGCCATTCAACTGCATTGCTGTCAGCGTGAGCTCAGTCACCCATCATATCTGTGGATATTTACATGTAAACATCTAAATCTGAGTATCTTCAGCTCACGAGGATCTTACTCTGTACCTGGTAGACATCAAAAGCTGACTGACATGAATGCTAGCACTATATCCTGTCCTATATACTAAACCAAACCTACTGCTTAATTTTCACTTTTAAGGTCATATAAGCCTGCCGATAGACAACAGTTCCTCGATAACAGTACTGGCATTTCACACTGAGGTCCAGTGAACAATATAAGTATAAAATGACAGTAGTATAAAATGATGCTGTTACTAAGAAAAAGTTTGCTTCACCTTTCACTGACAGTCATTCGTTCCCACCTCTGCTTTTTCTGCTTCTCTGTACCGCAACAAGCATTTCAGTGGCTATCCAGTGAATTACTCAGGGAACAGATCCAACTGAAAACTAACGAGCAAAAACATAATAGCTGTTATTCTTTTGGATCAGTCATCCTGATGTGGTTTACCACAAAGTAAACCAAATCCCTGTCTTGGTGTTAATCTGAGGCTAGGAGCAGTAAGGTTTAAAATACTTATAATATTATGTTTATTAAATTACAACAAAAAAGAACAGTAGCAGAGTTTGGTTATGATGTTACAGAAAAAACTCTGTTTAGGAAGGTGTGATTGAAACTGTACAGAAAAATTAGTAATTCATGGAGACTAAATTGTCAGTTTTGACAGTTCTTAAGACCTTAATTCTACAAAACAGTCTAATGTATTCATGGTCAATTCAATAGAAACATTTCTTAAAGAAACTTATTATTGGTATGAGGTGAAGAGAGTGACTTAAAGTGAATTAGAACAGTATAAAATAAAGCAGATACTTAATCACAACTACTTTATGATAATGTGAAATAGATTTTTAAAATGTTTTTGCATGTTGCCTTGTATACTGTCACATTAAAAAGACTTTCACCACTCAGTTTAAACTGAACAGCAAAAGCTGACAAAGTACATCACCGATTTTGATCCTATAACATTCGAGTTATAATTTAGTAATAGCAAAAGCAGTGTTTTTGCAATGCATGTCCTAAAGAAAATGACAGGAACAGTAACAGGTACCCCAGAGGTACAATCAAAATTAACCAAAGTATCATGAATTTTAAATATGAAAGGTTTTGAAAAACTGCTGCTAGGCTTATCTGTGCCTCAATAATTATTCATGGAAGATATGTGCTCTATATTATCATTTGTGGTGGGGTAAACTTCAAACAAAAGAAAAGGCAAAATGTGTCAAATAAATTAACAGTTATGAGTTATTTTTTAAGCTCTAATTTTACTTTATTAATTCAACTTTACTCAAAACATGCAAGCATTCTCAATTTATAAAAGCAAATGGAACTTAAAAGTAGTAATTTATCTGATCTAAATAAATCATCTCAAGTGTTATGATGTAGAAAAAGATCTTTTAACAACAGTCATTAAAATATCAGAAGGATATCTGTGTTTTAAACTATGGTTTAATCCATTGTGTAAATCCACATTCAGCAGACACATTATGCGTACTTTGTAAGGCCCTTAGCAAAGAATTTTGACATTTTTTTCATTGTGAAAAGCATTCTTAGCAAAGCAGCTATCTGCTTTAACCTAAGAATTTTAAAATTAAATATTTATTTCTAAACTAATTTATTTTTGTATGCACTGAAAAGAAATATGTATTGCTTATGGATAATCTATCACCTCCTGAAAGAGGACTCTGAGAAAGGTGGGAAGACTTATAATTATTTCCATCCATTCTCATTCAAAAAGGGAGTGTAGGGTGGTTAACTCAAACTTTGAGATCTGACTTTTGGAAGTCTGAATTTGGGTGAGAGAAAACCCATACTTAGTTGTCACTGATACAAGTACAATACGAACATCTCATCAGGTGTCTTCATCAAAAATCTCAAGTAAAGAGCATCCATCATTCTCCAAAACAGTTTAACAAACATGTGTCAATGAACCTATAACACTGTCTGTTTGGCTTAGAGTCATCTACAGGTAGAACGATGTGATTTTGAAATGCATTATTGTTAATCTTTGATATATTTATATGCTATGGATAGTATTTTTTTTAATTATGGTAAAAAACCTTTAAGATTCCCTGTGAAAAAAATAAAAGAAACAACAGTATCATTGTGCCAGTGATTTGCCTGCCAGATACAAAAGATATAAAAGAATCATCTTGTATAAAGAAACAAAGCATACAAAATGGACTAGCTACTACTGGAGTACAATAATTTACATGCAGCCTTAGGAAGCTTAATTTGTTATAATAAACTATTTGTTACAAGGTTACAAAAGCTAGGTATTAGGATGTCATGTGTGGTCTGGTCAGGTAGCACTTATTTTGAAACTTCTCTTTCCTAATGGAGACTGTGTGGTGGAAAATGACAGTGCCTGAGATATTCTCAAAGTGGAGCCTGTGTCTCTGAAAAACCATGGCGAGACATATTTGTCTACAGTGGAACTCCTAAAAGTTTTCTAGTGTAGCTCTGTTTTTTGCAGCAAAAAAAAAGAAATTTTGGCATAAATTCACTGGAAGGGATGTTGAAGGAATAATATAAATGCCATTTACAAGCAAAACATTTGAATTTAGCCAATATTATTTTTTAACAACGAGGACAGTTTTATATATTCATTTTGTAACACAACAGATGCAGAGAGTGGCTAAATTCAAACACAAACCAAGTTAATAGACTCATAGAATCATAGAATGGTTTAGGTTGGAAGGGACCTTAAAGATCATCTAGTTCCAAGCTCCTCCTCCTACTAGACCAGCTTGCTCAAAGCCTCATTCAACCTGGCCTTGAACACATCCAGGGATGAGGCCTCCACAACTTCCCTGGGCAACCTGTTCCAGTGCCTCACTACCCTCACAGCAGAGAATTTCTTCCTGAGATCTAATCTGAATCAACCCTCTTCCACCTTGAAGCCATTACCCCTCATCCTATCACTACATGTCCTTGTAAAAAGTCCCTCTCTGGTATTCTTGTAGGCCCCTTTCAAATACTTGAAGGCTGCTATAAGGTCTCGATGGAGCCTTCTCTTCTCCAGGCTGAACAACCCCAACTCTCTCAGCCTGTCCTCATAGCAGAGGTGCTCCAGCCTCTGATCATCTTCATGGCCCTCCTCTAGACCTGCTCCAACAGGTCCATGTCCTTCTTATGCTGGGGGCTCCAGAGGTGGATACAGTATTCCTGGTGGGTTCTCATGAGAGCAGAGGGGCAGAATCACCTCCCTCAGCCTGCTGGCCACGCTTCTTTTGATGCAGCCCAGGATGCTGTTGGCCTTCTGGGCTGTGAGCACACATTGCCTGCTCACGTTGAGCTTCTCATCACCAGCACTCCTAAATCCCTCTCCTCAGGGCCCCTCCATTCTCTGCCCAGCCTGTATTTGTGCATGGGATTGCTGCAACCCGCATGCAGGACCTTGCATTTGCCCTTGTTGAACTTCATGAGGTTTGCAAGAGTCTGCCTCTCAAGCCTGTCCAGGTCCCTCTGGATGGCATCAGCCTGTCAACCACTCCACATAGCTTGGTGTTGTTGGTAAACTTGCTGAGGGCACACTCAGTCCCTACATCCAGGTCGCCATCTTAACAAAGACATTAAATAAAAATGGTCCCAGTACCCAGTGACCCCTGAGGAACACCGCTAATCACTGCTCACCACTTACACATCAACCTGTTGATCGCAACTCTTTGAGTGTGACCATCCAGCTAGTTCCTTATCCACCAAGTGGTCCATCCATCAAATCCATGTCTCTCCAATTTAGAGACCAGAGTGTCATGCGTCACAGCATCAAATGCCTTACAGAAGTCCAGGTAGATGACATCTGTTGCTCTCCCCTTATCCACCAATGCTGTAACCTCATCGTAGAAGGTCTCCAAATTTGTCAGGCATGATTTGCACTTAGTGAAGCCATGTTGGCTGTCACCAATCACTTCCTTATTTTCCGTGTGCCTTAGCAGAGTTTCCAGGAGCGTCTGCTCCATGATCTTGCTGGGCACCAGAGGTGAGACTGACCGGGCTGTAGTTCCATGGGTCATCTTTTTTACCCTTTTTAAAAATGGGGGTTATGTTCCCCCTTTTCTAGTCAGTGGGAACTTCACCAGACTGCCACGACTTCTCAAATATGATGGATTGTGGCTTGGCAACTACATCTGCCAGTTCTCTCAGGACCCGTGGATGAATCTTATCAGGTCCCATGAACTTGTGAACATTCAGGTTCCTCAGCTGGTCTCAAACCTGGTCTTCTCCTACAGTGGGTGGTTCCTCATTCTTCCAGTTCCTGCCTTTGCCTTCTGAGACTTGAGCGGTGTGGTTAGAGCACTTGCCAGTGAAGACCGAGGCAAATATGTCATTGAGAACCTCAGTCTTCTCCATATCCCAGGTGACCAGGTCTCCTGTTTCCTTCCAGAGAGGGCCCACATCTTCCCTAGTCTTCCTTTTGTCGCTATCATACCTATAGAAGGCTTTCTTGTTGCCCTTGAGGTCCCCGGCCAGATTTAGCTCTATCTAGGCTTTCTTTAGCTTTCCTAACCTGATCTCTGGCTGCCCAGACAATTCCTCTGTATTCCTCCCAGGCTACCTGTCCTTGCTCCCACCCTCTGTAGGCTTCCTTTTTCCGTTTGAGATTGTCCAGGATCTCCTTGTTCATCCATGCAGGCCTCCTGGTGTTTTTGTCTGACTTCCTCTTTGTTGGGATGCATCGCTCCTGAGCTTGGTGGAGGTAGTCCTTGAATATTATCCAGCTTTCCTTGGGCCCCTCTTCCCTCCAGGGCTTTATCCCACTGTACCAAGCAGATCCCCGAAGAGGTCAAAGTCTGCTCTCCTGAAGTCCAGGCTAGGACTGCAGGAAGCTTACTGCACGCCCTCCTCACCATCCTAAGGATCTTGAACTACACCGTCTCATGATCACTGCAACCAAGGCTGCCCTTGAGCATGACCTGCAATTTGGCTGAATTTGACCAAATTGTGAGCTTCTAATGAAAAAAACAAAGCTAGGTGCAAATGTTACAGGAATGGAAACTGAATATAACGTTTGCACGTATGCTGCAAGCCAAAGCCAATGAATTTTTAACAGCTCTTCTTAAGAATTTGTTGTCCAATAATTCCTCCAGAAGATCATCTGCTTTGAAAGGTATTCACACACCTCCTAAATACTATGTGTGGATTCAAGCCAACAAAGCACCTGCCATCCACTATGTAGTACATTATTTATCTCCTCTTTTAGAAGATTGTTTCATGCAAGTGCCTCAGGAGAGCTTTTATATGAGATCAATAATATTTTTGAATTTCTGAGTGACCGAGAAACGTGCCTGAGTTACTCTTAGGGACAGATAATAAATATAACACTTACAGGAAGAAAGTGATTAATAGAATAGATACAAAGTGAAACATAACATCTTGAAAAAGACACTGTCAAGGCTGATATGCCTATATTTAGACTTAGCAGCTGTATTTTGGTTTATGGGAACATGTGTATGCTGCACTCACCTCATACCCCATCACACACATATACACACACATATACACACACTATGCTTTTTTACTCCGTTCTTGAATAGAGTGAAAATGCAGAGGAAAATAATTTCAGACACATCATAGGAAGAGCAGGTAAACAATGAAGAATGGTGCCTGCCATACTCGCCGACCCACTGCCATTTATATAAATCCAGCCTCCTCCATGCAGATCCAGCTGAGCAACTTTCTTGAAAACATGTTTAGCAGCTTTACGGTTTGAAATGAACAAAGTGACAGCATTTCTGTGCATGGTTTAAAAGCAGCCCCCTCTCCACTTCCAAGATTCCTTGTTCTTTGATTAATGGTTATATACAAAATAGAGTTGGTTGAAAACAAACAAAAGGTTGTCAGGAAATGTTAATACTGAAAACATCATTGATCAAATGGCTTCACCCATTCCAGGTGTTGGCCACCTGTAAGAGTCGACTTGCAAACTCCTCAAAAAAAAGACTGAGAGAAGCAGCCTGAGGAGAGGCAAAGGGAAGGGGCGGAGGCTCTCCGAGCCTTTCTGAATGTCTCAAATATTCACAAGTACCTTGAAATGAAGCTGTAGCCGCCAGGTGGACAAGGTGGAGTCTGGATGATGCAGGTCTTGCGCTCAAAGAACTGATAAGACTAACACTTCTTAGCTCTTGTGTGACTCAGGTGGGGAGAAACTCACTGAATAACACAGGTGGGAGGAAGCCTTTTGAAAAGAAAATGGGTCTGCATAACTTGTGAAGCTTGTTAGTTCTCTGTTTTGGGGCCATCATGTCTGATGAATTACTTTGCCTCATTACCCGCGAAATGCATATTAGGGTTGATTATAGCACCCCTGCCCCCACCCAAATCAGGCTCCATCTCACCTGGGGAGGTGCCCTATGGGGGGGACTTCTTTATTCCCGCAGAATACACCGAACAGCCGAACCACAGACACCCCCCTGCCCGCCCCCACCCCCCCCATCTGGTTGGCTGGACCAATGCAGGAACCATCTCTTTGATGTACTTTAAAAAGGTAGAATATATGTTAGAAGGTAGAATTTCTCACTAGCAGAAGCAAAAAGCTGTAAAAGGGTTGCAAGGCCTTGTGAAACAGGACACTTTATATAAACAATAAATGCCTGGCTAATGAAAGTGCCCTTGAAGAAGAACAAAAGATTGATAACAAGGGAATATCCTGCTGTGGAGGGCACTGAAACTGGCTGAAAATCGGACAGCTGCTGTAAGAGGCCCACAGTCAACAAAGATTTGCAGCAACTGAGAGAAAGGTAAAGGTGGCAGTGGCAGATCGCGACCACCAACTCAATCAGAGACTGAACAGAACTACCCCCCACCCCCGCTGTACAAGAGTGACGCGTGGATCAAACTCTACAACTCGGAGAGAGTTATAAAGCAGGTATGTTTATTCAGCGCTGGGTGCGTGGGGGATCCCTCCTCCAAAGTACATGTACACCAACAGCACATTTTACCAGAAATTTATACAATAAAGATATACATATTCATAGCTTTAAACACACATATGCATTAGCATAGGTGGGGTTATTACAAACAGTTCCAGTGTGGGCGTGACTATTATAATTCTTTCCAGGAACTCACTATCATAAGTCTCTTCCTCTTGCCGCATGCGCACTTCCATCCGGTGGTCGTGGGCCGGGGTCTTTTGGAGGAAGTCTTGTAGTCTTCTTCACCGTATACTTTTCACCTTTGGCCTAGAAAGCTGAGTTGACTGGGCTCCAAACCGCGAGACCAGTTTTAACCAGATGGTCACTTCTTGCATACAATAATATTACTGCTAGCAGCTCCTGTTATCGATACGATTTACTTGCAGCAAGGTCAGGTTGTTCACTCCCTTTGTCTGACATATCAGTCCTTGACAAATGCCAGTCCTTGACAGATACCAGTCTTTGGTAAGTAAGTTCCAAAAGAATGTTTAAAACAAACAAGATTGTTAAGCGATTTAGAAATTGTAAAGCGGACAGTTAGCTCCCTATATCAGGAGCATGCACACTTCAGTTAAAGGACATTGTAACTTTAAATGCAAGGGAGAGACTGTACTAACCAATAGAAGTTTTTAAGATAAGGTACTAACCAATAATTATAATTAAGGGTGTGTATTTCTGTGTTTTGAACCATATAAATATTCCGAAGAGTTTGTAGTCCGGTGTGCTAGCTTTGTGGATTACCACCTACCACCCATCTCTGCGCAGAAATGATTTAAATAAATACCTCTGCTCTGTGTGTACATTAGCGTCTTGCACACTGGGTAAATGACCCCACTTCAGGACAGCATCTTTCTCTCTCTCTCCTTTTCTATCCCTCTGTTTTCTCTTTTCTCTTAAAGTTAAGTAAGTAATGCAAGACATGCCTTACCACTCACCATAATTCATTGTATATCTGTTGTCAAGTACCACTTGCCATCATCTGTTGTATATCTGTTGCAAGTAATGCAAGGTGTACTTTACTGCTTGCCATAGTTTGTTAAATACCTAACCAACTATTGTGGACCTAGTTAAGACATATAGTAATCACTGTGGGAATCTACTAAATGTTTGTGTATGGACCTTGAGAGTTGTCTCACCTTAGTCCGCACCGCTGGGGATTTGTGAATCTGAGTCACAGTCCCCCCCTCCCCTCTTCTGAGCGGGGCGTGACACCGTGGTGGTGAGTGATGTTAATAACAAATACATTGAAGGAGAAAGTGATTCAATTTGTCCAGGAGAAAAAGGAGACTGAGGGAGCACCATGTTGTTTATGGAAGTCAGGGAATGATAATAAATAGATGAGGAATAGGGATTGCTGTGCCTGCTCCACACTGCTCTTAAAGAGCAGTCTTCATAGGAGATGGGAACATGGACTGGCTCCCAGACAATTTGCCTCCCTTCTGTAGTCTCCAGGACACTCAAATGTCCTGGTAGCAATAGTACGTTAAAAGTACACCAGCAGTCTGGCCTATCCCAGAAGGCTGACTCTGCCTGGTCTTGCACAATCACTCTCTGAAACAAAAAAACCCCATGTGATTTTGAAGAGACCTAAGGGATGTTACTCCAACTATAGTACAAATAGTTTCTCTGGGTTAAGGCATACACTCTAAAAATTTATCCTTGAAAATAGTATGGGGACAGTAGTGTCTATATAGCTTGAAACTCTAAATAAATTTGTGTTACTTTGCGATCAAGCCATGCTATGAGTGCTGAGTGCCAATTATTTCAGGAAGCCAGCACAGCGTCCTCCAACCCCATAAATGTGTCTCTCTGCAGAAGCCACGGGGCAGGGTATTAGAATTCACTTGCCTGGATTATTCCAGTCGAGTTTATAATACTCCCACAATCAGGTCCCAAATGAAGAAAGTAGCGAATAAGTATTCAAAAATGAAATTTTAAAAACAAAGAAAAATAATATTTTTAAAGCAATTTCATAAGCAGAAAAATGGCTTCAGTTCTGGTTGCTGTAAAACTGGAGCGGCACTAAACAATTTTCTAGTTTTTTTTCTGAGTTTTTAGCAAACATTCAATTCACTTTTTCCATTTGCTACACAGATTAGGTTACTGAAAGACACAAAAAGGTAAAGTCTTCAATGCAGTTGTCAGTTCTGCCTAATGCTTTGCCGATTAAGCCCTGTTTAATTCTAAATTAAATGAGCAACCACAGCAAATCAAGCCCAATATTCATGTCCTCTTCCCTACAGACATAATTACATGCCCCTTAAGAGCTCAATCTATCCGTTGCCAGAATGGGAAATAGTTAGGTGAGTGGGAAAGTGGAAGACTTCTTAACCAATCACAACACTTGGAAGAAAAAGCTTAGTAGCTTAGAAGAAAAAAGTGAACATTTTCTGAAGGTGGTTATGTAATTCCACCCGTATCTAATCTAAATGATTCATGTGCCTGCTAGGCCTTATAAGACAATCTCTTCAGCCATATCATTTACTCTGAATTTACTTAGGCGTTTTGTTGGCTTGCTTTTTTTCTCCTGAAAGAGAGCACCATCTTCAAACTAGCACAGCAGCAGATTTCTTGCTAAAGCAATAAAATAGTCTCTGGCACAGAGAGTCTTTTTCTTGGGAAATTAGAAGAAGGAAAAGTAATTCTGCTCAGTAAGTAATTCAGAAGTACATTGTTGGAATAAGAGGTTTAGAAGTCTATGTAAATGTGGCCACAAAAATTCTGAATGTGCAACATGCGTAATTAGGGGAAGTTAGTACAACTGTTAGACTTCTAAACAGATTTTTTCCCCTATTTTCTTTCTTAAATGATTTACTTCTGTTTGGTCTGTAACACAAATTTGCTTGTACTGTGTCCTTGAATAGCTAGCTGTCATTCAGATCATCATACTTTGAGTAATAATGTCAAAACTGAACAAAATCCTGGGCTACATATAGGGATTTGCTAAGTGCGCATTCTGAAAGGAATGAAAACTGGGGTGGATAGAAAATTGAGGCTTTCTTACCTGATCTTAATTTATATTTTGTGCTGATTCCACAGTCACTCAATAGCATGACTTGCTGGCTAGGCACAGCAGCTGGAAGCTCTTTTTGGGAACAGAAGGCCAGGAAAAATGAGTTGTAAAATTATAATGAAAAAAAGTATTAAAAAGGAAGAAGAAATAAAACAATTGCTATTGATTATTACACTAAATGTTAATTTGTAGCTTTATATCATTGCTGTCAGGCCAACACTGTGGAAAACAAGAAGAAAAAGTGCCTCAAATGGCTTTAGTTAATGATTTTGGCCGGCTGGCAGGTATTTTAATTCATTTGTAAACTTGTACTGTTGTTTGTGTGTGCTCATACATGTTCACACAAAAGAAAATATTTCTAAGTGGTATATTTGAGAATAAGGGAAAATAATAAAATAAGGAAGAGCAAATATAAGAAGAATAATAGCATCTTTTGGATCTCATTTTATCTAAATCAAAACAAGTCAGGGTAGAGAATATATGAAGGAAAGGTGTAGCACACAGTCCAAAAAAAACCAAACAAAAAGACCCCAACAGACCCCCCCAAAACCCAAACAATGAGCAACATTTTCAAGAGTTACTAACAAACTCAGGAGCCTGGATCCTATTATCAGCTATGGCATAAATGACGAGGAGAGGCTTGCAATGAAACTGAGGGCTCAGAAATCCCATTGTATTGACTTTTTTTGATGTGTTATAATGCAATTAGTATATACATACACAGCTTTTTAAAAGAATTGGCATTTGTTTAGTTTTCTGTTATGTTATTTCTCAAATTTTGCAGAAAGAAAGATACTTTTTTTTTTTGTGGGAATTGTGGGTCAATGCTGGATGTGTTTAATGATGGTATTTTATCAATTGCTACTGGCCCAAATTTTTTCATTTCTCCATGGAGGATGTTCAGTCCTGTCAGTGATTTATTGTTTCTAGCTATACTTACAAATACAATACTGTTATCCTTTGACTCATAGGCAACAGTTCATGCACCTGCATCTCTATGCTAACCATGACAAATGTTCAGTATAAAATAAGACAAAAAATTAATCCAAGGAGTGTATAATAGAATCTTCATTTAATTTAAGAAAAACAGCTATGAAATAGAAAATATTTTCTATTTTTATTTTTGGAATCAGATTTTTTCATTATTTTAAGTGTACCAGTCAGAAAGAATAATTGTATAATATTAAAATTGTATTCAAATCAAATATAAATACTAAACATACAAATTTCTTAGCGAGGCAGACTGCCATTAATAGAGGTCTCTCAAAGTCAGAGGTTCACATATGCTATATCCCCTTGATATCTCATCACTCAAGAAAACATATTAAACTTTACATTTCTTTAAAAAATCCGAGCCATCTTAGGCCTAGGAGAGAAAAGGGATCTAAGTCAAAGAGTCTGGATGCAAAGCAAATTATCCCATAAAGTCCCTGGAAGAAGAGAAATTATCATCTCCCACAGCCTATCTCTGTAGTCTAAATGTAGTATATTGCCACCTGACTCAATACCCTTCTCCAGGCTTATGCCGTTACTCTAATCAGTTGTGAATCTCTTCCATATTGTTCACTCTTGCACTTACAAGTCATTTGGGTTGTACAGACAATGAATAATTTTGCTTTGGTCAAGCCAATGTCTTAAATCACACTCCAAAATCAGTTGAAAACCAGTGTAAATTACAAAAACTGGGTTACAGTGTGTGCTCCCTTCATTCAAATGATCTGTCATTCAGGAAATCAGATATCTAAGCTAAAAGCTCAGCAATTAGTCCAAGGTAAAAGCTAGGCACTGATTTTCAGTTGAAATCTCCTTCACAATTAAAGAAAAGCCCAAGAAATGTCAAAGACAAATGGAATGGATCATATTCTGGAGATACTTATCTCTCTCCATTAACCATGGAGGAGTGCAAGTGACTAAATAAAAGTGCTTAACTGTTAGGAAACTGAAGTTAGACAAGATGAATCAAACTCTAAATACAAATATTTTAGGAAGAAACATGTATGTAAACTTTTTACTACTGTTTTTGTAGGGACTTTTGTGATCCATCTTCCATGTGTCATGACTTCTAGGGCGTAGGGATAACTCATCTGCTATGCAGCCAGTCTGTATGTTTCAGCCCATCTTATCGTCTCTGAAGAGTTAAAACTCTCATCTTTTTCACCCTTTAAATGAAACACAAAGCACATTTTCTTTTACTTTACTAAATTGATCACCAAATAATTGTTTTGTAGATACAAGATACATGAGTAATTGCTGGTAGAGATATTCTTTTAGTAATTAGAAAATTTTATGTCATTCTTTAGCAATTTGTCAAAGAAGATTTGAAAAAAAATTATACTGTGAGGATTACTTTAAAGGAGGCAGCAGTAGACAGCTATTAATATGCAATAAATGTATTTTCTTCAGCATTGCTACATGCCTCTTATGATGTGTCTTCACATTGTGGAAATTATTTTTGCTTTTAAGTTTAACATTTCTGCGGGAATGTTTACTCTTGTTGGCATAATACAAAATAATGTCTGAGGAAGAAATGTGCAGGAGAATATTGTGCAAAATCCTCAGTTATTAGCAATTTGATTGAGCTATTGTTGCAGTATTTTCACTAAATATGAGGTTTACTGGTAAGTGTGCAGAATTTGGCTTTGAAGATATTCAAAGTTCATGGTGTTCCAGACCTTCAATATTGAAAAACAAAAAAGAAGGTAACTCGATATTTGTAAGATACATATTTAATGTACATTTGATCAAACTCAAAGGTCAAAATAACCCATAGGACATCTGAAAACACACAGATCATACCTGAAAGAGTTATATGGGTTTTGAAATGTAAACCAGTTCTACAGTAAGTAAATGCTGTAACACTGCTTATTACAATAAGAAAATGATGGTCTCCAGAGCATTGAACCTGTGCAGCTTGTTTTCTTCAATGTTTTGCTCTTTGCTACTTCTTTCTTCTGTAAGAAAGAAGTATAGCACATTTTAAGGAAGTAAATATCACCACAGTACAGTTAGCGACCGATCCCAAGAACCCATCTGTATTTAACAGAATATAGAAATCTTTTAAAAAATAGTCCTACTACAAATTTTATTAAGAAATATTACACTGCAACGATTTTTATAGTAAGTGAAATGTTTCTTTTTCATGGAGTTAACATTTTATCGTAAAGTGTATTTTTACTGTTAAAGTTATTTAAACTCTAGCTATCCAGGAATTAATGTTTCTAAATATGTATAATTAGAGTTTAGGGATGGCTAGTGTTTCATGTTTTCACTTGAACTTCTGTTTTAATTGCTTTTTTAGTCTAACTGGTCAAAAGGCAGCAAAACATGCCTAGAATTGTAGTTTTCTTCTCTTGGTTGAAAAAAACCCCAAACCCCACAAACAAACAACAAAAAAACAAGACTACAATTGAAAAGTAAATTTTCAGTATCTTTTGGTACTCTGGCTTTGCTAGTTCATTTCATTTCTTAAATGACATCAGACTATTATAAATACAGTCCTGTAACGTTCAATTTAGGGAGTGTTACATAAAGCACAAAAAAACAAAAGAAAAAGAAGCAAACAATGATACCTCTTTTAAAGCACTCTATCAGTCCTATAATAAATGCATATGATCAATGAAAAGTGTCACAAGCACCTCAAAAAAGCACAGAAATCTAGCATCATTAATGAGTAGAATAAAGACGAATGTTAGATGTTAAAGAAACTGTTTAAAAAGTGGAAAAACAATGTTTAAATTACGGAAACAAAAATGAGCATACAATTTGGGATGTTAAATATAAGACTATAATAAAACATTTCAAAATTAGTCTGAAGGACAACTAACAAAATAAATACCAGTGAAAACATTTTTGAACATGTTAGAAATAGGAAGTCTGCCAGAAAATCTATTGAGCTTATAGATGACTGCTGAATACATAGGAACTTTCAAACAGGATAAGGCCCAACCAGAAAAGCTACATTTACTGTTCCCATCAGTGTTCGCTACAGAGAAGCCTTAAGAGGTGTCTCATACCAGAATCCTTCCTTTGGAATCAGTTCTAAGAAATCGTGAAGTATCAAAGGTGTAAGTTTTAAAATACATCAATAAAAGAGTGGAAAAAATAGTCAGACTAGATGGTAGTCACAAAAATGTTTTATGAAGAAGTAATAGTCATACTTATAAATGATTAGTGGAAACCTGAAACAGGTAGTTAAAAGTAATCTTGATACTAAGGAACATCAAGTAGCAAGGCAACAGCAATTAGTCCCAAGGCAGATAAGAAAAATTACAGATCAAAAAGTCTTATTCCCACATTAGCTGAACAGGTGGATGTCATAACAACAATTAAATTGGTAGATGCATGGATGTTTGTTCTAATAAAGAAGCAATGTAAACAAATATGAACATAGCGGATTCCAGTCATACCTCACAGACCAAAAATCGTCTAAAACTGTCTGGAAGTATGTGAATAAGTTTTTCATATCGTATACTTAGAAGTTCAGAAAAGTTTCTGACAGTGCCTTTCAGAGAACTTTAATTCCCAAGGGTCATGGGTCCATCAAAACAGAAGGTCCTCAATCTCAGTGATTGATAATGGAATGAAAAATTAGAAAAGAACATGGTCCATTTTCACAGTGAAGGACAAGTAAGAGTGAAGTTCTATACATATCTGTAGAAACACTGTTCATATATGATCACATAAATATGTGTACACACACAAATATGCATGTGTTTAAGTATTACATTAGAAATTGTAGTGGGTTGACCTTGGCTGGCTGCTAGATGCCCACCCAGCCGCTCCGTCACTTCCTCTCATCAGGACGGGGAAAAAATAAGATGAAAAATCTTGTGGGTCGAGATGAAGACAGGGAGATCGCTTACTAGTTACCATCACGGACAGAACAGACTTGATTTGGGGAAGATTAACTGCCAATTAAAATAGAGTTGGATGGTGAGAAACAAAGACAAAAAAATGAAACACCTTCCCCCAACCCTGCTTTTCCCAGGCTCAACTTCACTCCTTCATTCCTGACTCTTCTGCTGAGAGGCACAGGTGGATGGAGAATGGGGGGCTGTGGTCAGTCCAGAAGAGCTCCTCTCTGCTGCTTCTTCCTCCTCACAGTTTCTCCCTGCTCCAGCAAGGGTCACTTCCATGGGCTACAGTCCTTCAGGAAATACCACATGCTCTGCTGTGGTCTTCTCTCACCTTGGTAGCCACAGGGCTGTTCGCACAGTTTTTCCTCACTGTCATGCAATGTTTTGCCCTTTCCCAGAGGTGCCATTGCTCACATTTTTTTTCCCTGCTCCTCCTTTGCTTATCCACCCTTTATGCCCTTTCTTACATATGCTTAAGCGTGTTTTCCCCGAGGCACCACCGTTGTGGCCGAGGGGCTCAGCCGTGCCCTGGGGTGGGTCGGTTGGAGCCGGCTGGAACCGGCTGTGTCCAGCACGGGGCAGCCCTGGCCTTTCCTCACAGAGGCCGTCCTGCACCCCCCGCTGCCGGTGCCTCCCTACAGGCACACAGTACAGAAACATATGAAGAAAATGCATATTTTTAAGGTAATATTAACATCCAGAACAAAAACCTAATGGGACTAAAGGAGTCCAGAAAACAACCTGGTTTTCAGAAGGGAGCCTGATCTGCTCTCAGTGTTGGGTGAAAGGTTTTACAGAACCCAGCGTGCCCCGAAACAGCAGAGGTCTTTCTGAGGGTACCCCACTCCTCCCTGCCTTCCTTCATGTCTCGCTGCTAGCACAGGGTGCACTGTGGACCCAAGGTCTCTCCCACCCTGTGGTGTGGTGTCTAGGATTTAAAACTGTAAAAAACAGGTTAAAAAAGTAAATGAATATAATCAGTGTGTTCATTTTGCAAGAGATAACAGAAACAGTCATTCCTAGGCAGCTGCAGAAGCTGTTCTGGAAGTAACTTTGACATCATTCCCAGTCTTTGTTACCAAGGTTTTCTGTCTTCTGCCTCAACATAATCACTGGACTCTTGAAATGTTTCTCCCAGCTTTAATATCTTCTCATACATTTTTGTATTTCTTTTATTTTAGGGTTTCCTCTTTACAGGTACCTCTTTGAATATGATTTTTCTTCTGTGCACTCATCCAGGAAAAAGAAATGTTACCATTAAGCAAATATTTCCACAATGTATATTTCTTTAAAACATATGTTCAACATTTTATTTATTTGATTATGCCATATAAGTTTGTTGCTATATAACTGTTTACTGCATGATCATGATTCTGTAAATGGTTTGTGTCATGCTGCAAAGTGTTTCTTAGAATAATTATTGATTAATTATTGTTTTCAAAACAAGAAATAAACTTTTTTTCAAAAGCCGTATAATAAAATGGTCCACTTAAATGTTTCTGCTCTCTTCCTACCTAATCAACTTATCATCAGTAGACGATCGGTAGCTGAATGCACTCAGAACAAAAAGATCTCTTCACCCAAGCCATGGGTATGAACTGCCCACTGAATGGTAAATTTATGTTTTGATACCACTTTTTGGGAAATAGAGTTTCCTAACAAATTATTTTTACTCTATTAACATTCAACCCTATTAGCATCTTTTCATTTCTTTATTATGCAGTTAATGGCATTTTGCTCCATATGGTATAAAATAAGCAGTGAGTGCTAAAGACATTTTAATATCAAATTTGAGGGATCAAATTGGTATCATTAGAAAAAGCACAGAGATATTCCTATCCATAACGTTCTTTTTACCAAAATCTATAGACTATTTAGCTTCAGAAATAAGTAATGTATTTTACTGATTTAGAAAAGCTAAAGTTATCTTTCTGAATTCCTTGTTCGTAAACATTATAAGAGTTTTAAACTAGTTTTATCATTGGATCATCATAGTTGTTTGCATCAGTGTCACATTAGAATGATGTTGGAAGGTTAAATTAACTGTTTTCCTGAGGAATGTTTTTGTATGGGAAATTCCTCCAGCAAAGTAAAGCTGGCAGGGTAACTTTACAGTACATAATTTCTAGCACCATTAGTGAATAAGTAGGTCCCAGGAGGAAAAGGGTATTGCCTTATTACTATATCCTCAGGAGCTATCAAATAAATACCTTAAGTGTTAGGACATGCACACATAGTACAAACCAGGCCTGCAATTTCTCTAAATTATGCTTCATATCATCCTTCTCTAAGTGCCTAAGAATGGTAAAATGCAAACATGGATATAGCAGAGCTCCAAAAAACTGAGCATATTTCGGTTGCAGCTAAAGATCTGGGACAAGATCCAAAAAGTACTAGGCATGGTTGAAATTAATGGGAGTCAGGTACTTAAATAGCTTAGTGCTTTTCTACCGAAGTTCAAAATATTTCATCTCCGATGTTTTACTCTTTATATAACAGAATAATTTCTGCTCTTAAGGTAAATTTATATTTACTTAGTGAACTTAGTAACTGTTGCATTTTCATGGCCAACAGCAGAATTTTTTCTTATCTCTCTGCTGTGCCTTTCTTCTTCCTTTTGTGTTCAAGAATTATAGGTCTTCCTTATGATCTTTACTATGTATCAAACACAATCATGGAATACATAACTTTTTTCAGATTTTGTCAATTTTAACTAGTGTCATCCTTCCAGAGAATTAGAATGCTGACAAATTAACAGAGTTCTGCTTTGAATCTCCTTGATGTCTGCCACTGAAATCTGCATGCGGACATGCAAGTAGTTTTGTTGCTTCAAGGTAAGACCAGATCTAATTAACTCCACACTGAAGTATAAGAAATATTCTCTGAGTTGAAAGGAAGTATAAACCAGGAAAGAAAAGACTAGATGTGAAAATCTTTCAGAACATCATACTTCGGGGGAAGAAAACATGTAGGTAAAGAATTCAATTTTTGTAATTGTTCACTGAGCTTCCCATTGTCTAAATCAGAAAAAATGGTTTGGATAGCATGAGGCATATTTTGGAACAGCATAGGAACTTGACTTCTTCTGTTCTTATGGAGGAATAAGGCATAAAATACGGCATAAAATATGTTAAAAAGTTTAAATTAATTTCTTCACAATTTAAGAATATACAAAATATTTATCATTTAATAGACATTCATTATAATAGATGTAGGCATTAAACTGAGCTCTCTTTTTATCACCTTATCCTGTTCCTTGCTCTGCTCCACAGATGATTACAACCACAAGAAAAATAAAATAAATTAGATTCATATGGGGCATCTAAAATATAAATTACTGATGGCTACTGCCATGGGATCAGTTACTCACTTTTGTTTCTTCCTTAAATATTGTGTAGAAGAATAGCACTGTTTCTTTGTTGCAATGTGAATATGTCATATAAGTGTCTATAAAATCCATAGTGAATTAGCAGTTACTACCAAATATAAATTGATGTACAGTAGAGAAGTTTATTTATATCTTGTGCTCATGTACTGCAGCTGCCAGTGATTTGGCTGTATTTTTTCAGGACATTTTTAATATTATATAGAAAAATCTTTTCTTTGTAGTGCATATGTATTGTTTGTTTGTTTGAAGATAAATCACGTTTCATTGTATCATTCATTCTGATTTTGTTTTCTTGTCAAAACGAAGTTTGAGAACTGTTCCATATTCTTTCACATAAGGGTCATATACTGCAGCTAAATACTTCATCGCTTAATGCAACTACATGTTTAACACAGCAATCTTCATAGTCATCTGAGAAGAAAGTGTTTGCATCCGAAAAACTTTAAATGAACTAAGTACCACTGCTTTAGTTGACATCTGATAATCTAGAACAATCACCTTTCAAAGGCTCTATGTCCAGGGCAAACATAATAGGGTAGTTTAAAACTCATTGACATAGGTGAAGTTGTTCAGTTCACTGTATTTGAATGTTAACTGAAAGCCATAATCCAGCAAAGTGTGAATTTATGGATGATGTTGAGGAAAAAAGTATAAATACTTTTAAAATTGGCAAAAGTACTGTCAGGCAATAACTTACATTTGTTTCCAATAATGCTGAATGAGAAATATCACTCCATGATGATTTGCCTTAATGTTTGTTTTTGTGGGTTTTTTCCCTCTGGGAAAGCACAGGCAATGAAGAAAAAAGAAGCAGAGGACAGGACGTGCAATAATGCAGTAAATCTGCCTTGCTGTTTTTCCCCTGCTACTTGATGCAGCGTATCTACTGAACTAGGCAGAGTCAATAAGTTTGTGGGAGAAGGAAAGGATTGTGAGAATAAAAGGGAACAGTAGCCTCTTCTTTACTTCTACCCACCTAAGTCCCTGTAAGGAAATTTCAACAGCAGAAACATTTTTCATTCATTTTCATTCATTTCTAAACATTCCCATTATGTCTTTCTTTCTGAGTTCTTTATTTAAAGATAGTCTTGATTTACCATGAAAGTAATGAATAAGATCTGAAAAGTGGAACATATTTGAGAAGAGTGTTTTAGGAAGTTCTTTATGTTTTCAGTGTATAACTGAAAGGGGATTCCACCTAAAATGGAAGGGTAATGTTGAACTGTAGAATTAAGGAAGAAGATTCTAAGGATTATTTTATGTAGAACTATATGATAAGTTCCTTAAAATACAAGATATGCCACAAGTGCTTTAGAATAAAATGGTTAGTAAACTATCTGTGATTAATAAATGGCTGACAACTTTGGTCTTGGAGTAAACAACTATATAATATTTCTTCAATATATTATAATATCAGCAATAATCAGTGAACATTGTATATAAGCAGAAATAGTTTTGCTTTTTCTAAAGTGAATGAAGAATATTTGAGTGAAGATCTTGCAGATCGTTGTTACTGTGCCTTGAGAGGTCACCTTCAGAGTTATTTTTGAATAGCTTTAGGTCATAATGAAATAAGCGTCTCTTTTTGCCATGATTCCCTTTCATTCCTCTCTTTTTTGTAGAAGAGACAGCACCTGAGGACACCCAGAAGCCTTTATTGGCCATGATGAAGGCCATATGTTAAGCTATACAAATCCTTTCCAGCTTTTAGCATTTGGTTCCTTGGCGTATCCCCAAGGAAATAGTGTAACAGCTTTGGAGTTGCCTGCAAAACTCTCCTATGATTTGTCTGTGATGTAGCTGGATGCACTGTTTTCTTGTTTCTCTGAAAACTAGCTTATTTTCATTTACTTGATCCTCAAGAAAATGTAAAGCAAAAGGTTTACAGTGACATTCATTTTATGGTGTTTCTAGTGTTTTCTTTAGTGCCCCAAACAAAAGGATAATATTTTGTTTATTTGGTGTAAAATCATGAATGAAGAGAGGAGAGGTAAGTGAGGAGAATGGCTATATTATTTCATTTTAAAATTTTCGTGGTATAGAAAGAGTTTTCCTTCCTCCATGTTTGTAAGAAATTCTGAAGTTTTAAAACTTTAGATTTTAAATATCATTTTCCCTTTCAATGTGTGTTGAAGTAGTAAGCATTACTACAAATTACTAAAACAAATTAATGGAAACTGAGGAAGTAGTTAAAGACAATGATCTGGGGAGAATGAACATACTCAACATATGAACAAACCGTAGAAAAAAGAGCATCAGGAAAAGTCCCTTCTATACATACATTTGCTTTTCTCAGTGTTTGGTTTCATGTTTCATCTATTGCAATCAATATACCGTATTTTTATCAAGATTGTACAGGACAATATAGCAATAATTGCATCAGAAAGATTATCTCATCTTCTTCAGACAGTATCAGCGTGTAGTACAGAATTTTGCTTTAAGCACACATTTTTTGCTCATTCTAAACCTCCCTGAATCATTCCTCTTAAAAAAAAATGGCTTGGTCTACACTAATCAATCTTCATTTTACAGACAATCAAGGAGAAAGAAATGAGAGCAAGTTACTATCATGCAGTCCTTCAAGAATGATTAAAATGAGAAAAAAATCATTACAACCAAGAATTGATCTTGAACTTACCCTAAAGTTCAGAAAATTGTAGAAGATATTTTACTTCTGTCATAATACTAAAGAATTATAAATAATTATGAATTCATGAATAATATTTATTCCTCTGCTTATATCTTCATCCTTTCTGGTCCCAGGTAAAAGTGAAAAGACTGTAATATAAAAAGACATGTGATTCCTCTAACATTTTGGGAAGATCAGTAATTAGAAACTGTGAGGAATTTTGTCAATAAATATTTCCTCTAGGTAACTCATAGTTATCAGGAAAGTGTGTGCCTACAGCTGGCAGTTGGTGCAAACTTTGTTTGCAAGGCCTGCCGATGTAGCAAACACATTATGTGTAGGCAAATGCATTAAACTCGTAGGTTTGCAGCAAATCAAACCTGAGTCCTTCCTTGTATGCCTCACTAGTCAGTGACATAGAGGTACACAATAAAAACAAGAAAAAACAAGATTCAGCTCTGTTGTCTGACCAGGAAGAGGAGTCAATCAGAGCAAAATCTGCAGGCCGCACTTCATATATTCTTCTGTCTGTGTTTTTCCTTCTGTGTAGACTCTCTTTCACTAAAGAGAGAAAAATCAAACACACAATCTCTTCAGTATCATAAATGTAAAATATTTACTGGGCTTTTAATAATATAATTATTAATGTATTGATTACTGATAAAGTGATAAGCAGGGTGAAGCAAGTCTGTCTTCAGTGAACACAGAGCAACTGGATGGGAGAATGGTTGTTACTGAGACTTTCCTCCACGGAATTGTTTTCAACTGAATTTTTGATACGCAGCCAGTCTAATGAATTTAATTTATATGGCAACTACTGGATACTTAGTATAAACAATATTTTTAGGTGTATCACCCAGCTTCCATAATGAAATTAAGAAGCTTAAAACTGTCTTAGATAAGTAAATAACATGACCTCAGAATCTCCAAAACCTCTATTTTAGGCATGGGGACTTCTGTTTCTCTTTGACCAAGTTTTTACACAGGAAGACTATTCAGTGCTCCGGCCTGGAACGGCCATGTACTTATGGAAGAACTGTTTAATTGGTGCATGTATGAAGAATTTGTATAGAGAAGCTGTATTCTTTTCCCATGACTCAAGAAGTATTTACCTGAGGTACAGCCTTTGATGAGCGACAGTGTACTGCTTTGTTTATAAAGAACCCTCAAATATTCCTCATGATTGATGTAGTAGGGAAGGAATTTGCATGCTGAATGGTAAATTGATTTTAAAATGCCAAGTTTTTGCATAAGATTACCCTTTGAATTAGCTGAGATTTAAAAAAAAATGTATTCCCAATTAAAGAGTTAGGATAACTCTAAAATATAAAAAAACACAAAAAATGGGAAAAATGTCCCAAGACAGCAGTCAGTGTAAACTTTTCATATTAATCAGTGAATTCAATGGATTCACTAGGATGTGTTTCCCTTATAGTCTTGTGTGATTGCTACTACAATTTATGTTTGAAAGTGAAAAGTGATTATGAACTGAAAAATATTTTAAATAACAAAACTAATTTCAAGCTGTATATTCTGTAACAAAAAATGGATTGAAATCATCATTTTGTTTGCAAGAAAGGTGCAGCAATGACAAATTTCTTCAAAATAACTTTGATGATTTCCTTAAGCAAGCTTGTTAAGTTACATCTCAGAATACTAGAAAAGTAGTATTGTATAATTATCTGACAAGTCATGGTCTAGAAACTACATTTCCAAAGAGGGAAGGATTGTCAGGGTAATTGGTTCATTTAAATACACAATCATTATAAATTTAACCTCAGTTTTACTGAGCATACATCTGTAAGTATATGTTGTGATGAAGGAAAAGATTCAACTGTTAGTGGAGAGTTTTCTCAAAGATGTTCAGAGAGGATGCCTACAACATACATACAGAAAAAAACCCCAAAACCCAAGCAAACAACAAACCCTGAAAACCTTTTCCTGCAGACTTTAAATGTATTTATCTCATCTAATCTTAGACATCCACACGTAACTCCAGATTTGGACTCACCAGTCCTGAATTCAACTTTTAGTGAAGGGAAAAATAAACACTTAGGACAACAACATCCATTATAAAATGAGTTTACTCACAGTCTAGAGGTTTCTCTTTCTCTTCACTAAATATGAAGTGTGGCTAGACAGCTAGCATACATATAGATGCACATATCTATATTGAGTTGTACTTATTATCTAGATTTATTTTTGTAAATCCTCTGTCCTTAAAGCCCACAAAAGTTCATAGGTAAATGCATAGAGCCTTCACTGAGACATCAAATGGTTTGTCTTGTTTCCCTGACATGTTTCTGGTTTGATCTCATTCCATCTTCATGAGCTCTACCTTCTATATGATCACTGGCATAAGAATAAGACACCCATTAGTCAAGTCAACAGGAAAAGCTCTTTACACACATTTTTTACAAGTAAACAAAAATGCTGTCCATTTAACAATATGGTTTGGGTAAACTTTTCTACCAGAATTTTATTTGCTTGTTGTCAAAAAGATGATTTCAGCAAGGACATGCATGTGACGCTGAGGATTCAGAGAATAATGATATACATTACAAAGCTCAAAATGTAGAGAGTATCAGTGGTGTTCAATCACAAAGATGTTGATAATCATGTTAAGTGCCATCAAGGCTCCGCTAGAGTCTGTTTTTGCTAACCCTGGCATTAGTTAACCATGTTTCAAAGACATGGGAAATGTACTGCTTTTAGCTTCATTACATTACAAAAAAAAAAGCATTCAGAAAAAAATTAGTATTATCCTGTGGTAAAGTTAAATCACTCCAAGAATATAAAATCTGGATCAGTTAATCAGACTTTACAAAAGAAGAAAATTTAGTGCTTTTCAAAACACAGAGCTGCACTGTGCCAACATTTATTCTTTGCTGTTCTGAGTTCCCACAGATACGTTTTACTGTTGGAAAGGAATTGGTCAACAATTTAGATGAGTGGACAACTGAAAATTCATGATCTGGAGTTCATGCTTCATTTCATGCTGGTGCAATGAGAAGGGTAGGTCTTTCAGCTTTGTCTACTGCACTACATAGATTCACAGAATAATGATATTCACCTTGTGTATGAGAAAAAGACAATAAAAATCCTTTAAGTAGAGCTGTTGGCAGTCTGTTGCTCTGATCTTTACAAAATGCACTGCAAAATTTGTGGTGAAAAGTTCTAAACAGTGCTATAAATATAAAATATGTAAATAGCAGAAGAAATACAAAATATATGTCAAAGTAATACTGAGCTTCCATGGGAAAAAAACATACCTTCTAATGGGTACCACTGATGTAATCATGCCTGGTTTGAAGGAACATAATACACTAGCTGACAAAAAATATAGAACAGATAGTGCCATCAGACTGATGAATTTGTGTCCCAGGGAGTTTGCTGACATCCACAAAATCAAATGCAATACTCAGGCAGACACTGAGCCGCATCTTTCTGTGTTTTGTTCTTCTCTCTGTTTTCTCCAAAATCTGCACAGAAAATAAGTTGAGGGGAAAAACCAAACCAAAACAACAAAAAAAAACCCAACAAAAACCCACCTGAAACTTAATCTGACACTCCAAATAATCCTTGAGTAAAAATGTGTCATGACACTCCAAGTTTGCAGCCTCATAAGCATACGTAGACCAATGGAGTCAAGTCTTTTTATAGATCTCAGAAAAAGAAAGATTTTTTCCGTATTTATTTATCTTTTTTAGAATATTTACTTGAGTTTATCCCTTTCAAGTTCATTTACCTGCTTTGGTGCTTTGAGTGCACATAATTAATTTCGTTACAGAACCATTTCCCTAGATGTGATCACTTTGTTTAATGAAACTTTCATTAAACTTGATATGCCTGAAATCATGCAAACAGAACCTCATTAGCATTTAGCAGTCTTATTTTATTGAAATTCACACCTTCACACCTTCATTGCATGAATGAAGTGATACATCTTTGATAACAATGTGGAAAACCCCTTCAAAATCAAAGCAGGTTATAGAATTGCAATGGAATGAAAGGGTGAGGAAAAAAAACCCTAACCACAACATGACAAATCAAATCAGTTTACTAACCACGCTCAGTAAAGATTGTTTCTTTTGCATAACATCGATTTCAACAATTCATGTGTCATTTTAATTTTGCTGTTTAGTTCTTCTAAGACTTCAATCACAGATGAACATTATCTTCTACATGCAAGTGTAAAGCTACTCATAGCTTCTAGGACTTTGAAAAAAGAATAGTTAATAATACTCTCTTTTGATAGCAGTTTTGGAAATGGTAACTATTTGCAAAATTTTTGCATTATTTATTGTTCAAACTGGCATACTGTATAAAACCCCATGGAGGGGTGGAGAAAGAGAAAGGGAGGTTAGTGAAAGAATTCAGACCAATGTTCTGTAAAACTGAGTATCAAAGCTCTGGAATAAATAGAGTACCAGCAAGGTGTCAACCTGATTTTGTTGATTTATGGATTAAAAATGACAGTAAATTATCTGTATAGGCAGCAGATAAATAATGGCTTGATTTACTGCAAAATAACATTTTGAGTGGATTGCAGAGGCAGAAAGAAGTTATTAAAATATAAAAATCTATTAAAATGAAAGAGTATTTCGTAGATCTACAATAGCAAGCTAATTATAACTGAAAGCTGTTTCAGTACATTGAATTTGTCTTCACAATGAGTATAGCAGCTGACCACAGTGTACTAATGTTACAGGAACATTTCTGTCTAGTAAATTTGATCTAAAGCTGGGCTTATAAAGTCATAGGAGTACAGACTCTTGTCCTGGTTTGAGGTAAAACAGAACCAATTTTTTTCAGTAACTTTACTTTCTAGCTAAGCCTCTTCTAACTGCTGAAATTAACAGCATGTTGTGCAGAAAACCGTTAGCTCTCAGTGATAAGACCGATGTTTATAGTTGATGCCAAGGAACGGTTTGCAGAGAGGGTCTTGCTTATCCTTATTGCTATAACAGCCAAGGCCAGCCAACTTTGTTATTTGCCCCGTTGGAGGGTCGGATGCAGAAAAGCGTAGAGGGGTCACACCTGTGGGGAGGAGCGGACAGGACAGGTGACCCAAAACTGACCAACAGGGTATTCCATCCCATCTGCCTCATGCTCAGTATAAAAGCTGAGGGATCAAAGGGTCAGCTCTCTTTCTTCAATGGCCAGTGTCTGAGGAGGACTCTGTCTGTTCATCTGCCTTTGATCCCGATCCTGAATTCAGATCCAGAATCCAGTCCCCGTCCATCACTGAGTGCAGTCTGGGACTTCCCCAGTGCCTGCTGGTGACATGATTGTCATCCTGGGAGCTTGATACGGTTTTGCATATATTTAATTCTTTTCTTTTTATTATTTTATTATTAATATTTCATTAAAGTGTTTAGTTCCTTCTAAACTCTTAAGTCTCTCTTTCTCTCTCTCTCTCCTGTCTCCCTTCAAAGCAGAACTGGAGAGAGAGCATCTGTTGTTCTGCCTGATTGGGCCAATCTGGCCCAAACCACGACAGCTCTTTAAGATGATGAGATGAAAGTTCCACTAAAGCAACTTTTGCACTTGCAATAGTCTAGTGTTGATTTTTTGTTCTTGTGAAAGATTGATCCCGAACTGTGCTTCAGCTAGAAAAATGGTGTCATCGTTTCCAGTCATAACCTGCATAAGCAAATCCAATTGTTTACAATTACCTTTCCAAGCCATTACAATAGGGAATATATTTGCTGGCATTTACTAAAAGCCTTAGGCCATTCTGTTGCTTCTGACAAGAAGAAACTTATGATGGGACGTTTTGCCAAGAAACTAGCTACAAATGAATGTAAGAGTGAATTAGTACGTGCCGTAATAACAAAAGAGAAATAATGTAAGGTCTCTTGTCACTCAGAAGCAGAATCTACCACCCAATAGCAGAGATTCACTGAGGTACTGGACACATAAAATCAAACATAAGATTTGTTCTTGCCAGATCAGCTATTAGAAGTGATGAAAATGTGTTATGTAAAATGCCCTGTATATGAAAGACACAAAAGGCAATACAAAAAGGGAATCAAAAAAAGGAAACAGTCTTTATGTGGGTGAAAGAGAGGAAAGGAGGCATGGTGTCTGAATTATTTGCAGAATAGTTTGTAATAAAAGATATAAATCCTGTGTTCTGAGCAACTGAAGAACAACTTGATCTTGGGTCCTGTCCTCACAGTGAATTCTCTTTAGAGATTGCCAGAACGATTTTAGGTAAAACTTCTGATTTTCTGAGGCAGTTTGTGAGAATGACCCCAGAAGTTTTTTGGGCCACATGGTTTTGGAGATATAGAATGGAGCATTTAGGTCAGCAGAGTAGAGGACTGATCTTAATTTACTCCTATTTCAGATGAAATTTGTCTGTTATTATCTGCTATCTATTGTCTATCTATAATTATTATTATCTGCTTACTATCTTCCTGGATTTACTTGTTTACTATTACAAAGCACACAGATGGAAAATAAAACAACCCAGAATTCAACCTTGGTTTTTACCTAGAAAATTTTTAAGACAACCAGGAGAAATCTACAAAACTCCTGTGTCCAAACTGTCAGAGCTGTGTTCACTTTCATGTAGCAGTAATCTGACCTGAGAACTTCATGAACCTGTAGGTATGTTTTAATTTCCTTTTGAGATTTGATTAGGCTGTTCAGATGGAGGGACATGTAGAAATTGCATGTAGGATTTGTTAATTGCAATGAGTTGAATTTTGCCTTTAGTTCACAGACTGGGGACATTTTTGGCTTTGTTAAAATTGACTTCCTGGGAGAAAGTCGTGTTTTATGACAGTTACCCTGACAGCAGATATTACAGGGGCAACAGAGACAGTCTCCCAACAGCTGGCCAAGAAAATATGGAGTTTCTATACCTAATATACTATTTTATGCATCAGACTGGCTTCTAAGAGTGGGAAGTCCCATTTTCTCAGGGCGGGGCAGGGGGAAGAAGTATTATCATGTTTATAAAAACCTCAAATGAGGATCTTTTGGCTGTGTTTTGAACATTTACTTTTAAAGGATTTTAAATTGCTTGTATGGATAGTTCATTACCAGTAGCCTGTACTAAATGCATTATTTTTCCTATTTCCTTTTTAATATAACAGGCAGAATCGTTATTGCAAAGAGGATTGAATTTCCCACATTATTAAAGAAAAGTTGCATTTAATTAAGAAATTAAATGTAATTAAATAACAGAGCTCCGGCTTTCCCCAAATTGTCTGCTTATTCAGGGCTTAGATGCAATGCAGAATTTTTCTTTTATGTTTTTTCTCATAGTATAAATTGATAATTAACCAAAAAGGTATTTAACATTTATCTTCTGTTTATGCAAAAATCACATCCTCGCTCATAACAAGCAAGCTGGATTCCTGTCTGCTGCCTTGTGGAACAGCCCAAACAACAGTCCTAAATCAGTATTTACCATGCAGAACACAAGGAAATCTTCACCTTTGTTTTTGACAAGGAAATACATGACACTTGTAATATACAATACCCAGCAGTACAGAATAACCTACAATAACATCACTCATTCACTGCTGTTTGTGCCTTTGCCTCCTTTACAGAAGCGTGTTCATACATACAAGCGGTTGAAGTTAATAACAACTATAGGGTCTCAGAAAGACCTGCAACACATCTGCAGCCTGGAAAACTTTTTTAAGAAAATTCTGGACTCACTTATTGCATTTGTATATAAGAACTTTAAAATTATTTTACCATTATTAGAAAGTTGATATACTTAAACTTACCTGCTTTTAAACTCATCATGTGAGTGTGTTAGTGTGGATATTAGCAAGATTCACGCATTTCTGAGGTACTATGTATATTTGTAAAATTGTTAATTTCTTGATCTGACCTCATTGATGAATTCATCCGACAGTGAATCACGATAATAAATGTAGTTACATTTGCTGGAGTGTTTTCTTCCCCTATTTACATCCATCCTTCATACTGCCCGGTTTCTCAAGTCAGGTTATGCTGGCAACGTGTATCCACAATTTAATTTTTCATCTGCAAAGGTTGCCATTAACCTAACCAACACCCCTTGATTATTTATGATGTTCTTTTTCTCTTTACCCTTCACTGTACCCTGAGCCAGTTCTTAGCCCTCACATGGATCAGCTTCTCTTAATATATGATCACTTGTGGATCTGAAAATGCAGGCCTATATGTCCCTCCGGTATTGGAGGAAAATTTCTGGTTTTATTTGGTTTTCCTGTGTTTTATTGAAATGAGAACTAAAAGATAGAAATCTCAGGTAGATTCTAAGTCAAAGTAAGTTTTCATAGCTCCGCCAAATTCCTGCTGTTTGTTCTGCCTTACGTTGCTGTTTATGGTCGCACAAAATTCCCCTCTCAAATCAATTTCATGTTTTCACAGAGAAAGCATCATATCCCTATTATGGGTGCACCAAGGTTGCAGAAGATATTTTCCACTTAATGATGCATTTACAGTACTAACAAAGAATTTCCACTCAATACAATGCTGTAGTTTGTGATCATTGTTCATCAATTGCCTGAAAGTCATTGCCCTCAAGGAATAGTATAACTAAAACAAGATCTAATTTTGTCATGGTGTCTTCAAATGGCAACCAGGAAAGTAACCTGTGGCTCTACTTTGAATAAAATTGTGATTTCATTATCTCATTTTACTGGCTAGACTGAACACATACTTCCAGGTTCAATTCTATCATTGAATACCATTATATATGAATGAATACCACTGAGTACCATTAATGGGTACACCCACCCATTAAAAAAAATGCTGCCTTATATACAAAGGTATCTTAATCCATTCCACTGAGGACTGTTGCCAGCACAGTATCTGAATCCCTAAGGTATTTTTTTTCTTTCCTCTACAGTACTTTAAACATAAAAGAACTAGAAAACATCTTGAAGCTCACGACTTAAAACAAAATTATTAAACTTTTTTCCTTTTGACATGCAAGTGTCAAAATATGCACAAGTATCAGCACTCATTCTTCCTCCTCTCTTCCTCTCACTTGCCTTTTTTTATGGTCACAGATGCTATTTGCTATGTATTTAATAATTATACATAAGTGAATGCAAAAGTAGAAATAAAGAATGATGATCTCTTAAAAAATGAGAATCAAAAGAAAATACTTTAACTGTAGATCTACATTTATGATATTTTTCTGAAAATTATTACAAAATTTAGTAATTGGCATGAAGTTTTTCTTACAATGGGGAGTTAAAGAGCGCAATGTTGAACGTAGAGGGCCAACTGCTTTTAAATATCTTGTGCCTGAGTCCAGGAAGATGCTGAGTTCATGTTTCTAAAGCAAAGCTGAGGAATGAAAAAATATTGGATGTGAGAAACTTTCCTGTATGAGGATAGAATGGATAAAAACAACTAAATACTAATTTTTCTCTCTTTCTCTCTCTCTCTTCCCCTCTTCTTTTCGTTTGTTTTTGTGTTTGTGTGTATGTTTGTGGGGTTTTTTTAATGCTTAAATATTCAGGTATGGAAATGAAAGATTGGGAAGAGATGAAGATCATTAATGCCTTGTCTTCAGCCACCACGAAAAATCAATGTTTTTTCCACATAGACTTTTACACTGCCCTTTTGTCATTTCAACCCAAATTTCAGTTTGGATTACGCTAGCTTGGTTCTGGCAGTGGATTCTTCCTCTATGTGACAGATTGAATGAGAAAAAAGGAGTGGATCATAGATATTTCTTTTGGATTCTAAGTCTTTAGTAATTTCAATCTTCCTCATATAACAGAAGCAATGGTTAATATACCTCCTCATCCAGCTCTGATGACTCATCCTCTAACACAGGAAACAAAACCCCTGGATCCTCAAGTAATATGCAGGAGTTAAATTAATTCTTTCATCTATACAATTCCAGAATTAAAAATCTAAGTGTGGTTGAAATATATTACCTGATTTTAAACAAGAATATTATCAGAAACATGGTAGGAAGAGGATACCAAAAGAATAATAAGAATGAATATTGACCATACAAAATTCTCCCTCCGGGACACAGTGTGTACTTTCAGTAGAAGACTAACACATTTCAGCAGTGTCACATATCACTAAAGTACAGAGTCAAACAAGACAATTCCTTAATGAACCAGCAAGTAATACAAACATTATATGGACTGTATGCATAAATAGGAAGAGAACAAGAGGACAGCTTCATTGTCAGGTACATAAATGGCATGTCGTATAACTATGACACGCTAAGCAAAAGACAGCAACAGCAGCAACAACAGCAAGCACAGTAGTAATAGGAAATCTCGGTGTTTCCATAGAGATGGGGTAATCTCATGATGAGACATAACACAGAGATTAAATGCTCATAAATTATAAGAGATTTCTTTATGGAGAGGGGAGAAGGTCTGCTGACCTCAATGTAGTTAGACTTAGGAGCAAAAAGGGAAATTCAGAAAATCCAACACTGTAATTCTGAACTTCAAAAAGAATATCTACAATAAATAAGGAAAATAATTGAATAATAATTTTAAAAGGGTGCTAAAAGATTAAAAAATCTGCCATCAATTTGGACATTGTTCAAAATTACTACTTTACCCAGCATACATAGATATGACAAACTAAAATGGACTTCAAAATGACAACTAGCCTAACTCCCCAAAAGGCTTCTTGACTAAAAGACAAGTTAAAGGACATTGTTATAATTAAAATTGCTTCCCTTCCTTTTAAAAATATTGAAGTAATATAAAAATTAACAAAATAAAAAATAGCATAAATTCTGGTGGGTTAAACATAAAATGATAAAAAGTCAGACAAAGACATGTTTTGAAAAACAGCTTGCTAAATACATGAAAAGTACCAATAAAACCTTTTTTTCAAATACAACGGAAAGACTGCCAGAAAGTCTGTAAGGTCAACAGATGAGAAAGTTGTAATAAGAATGTTCAAGAAAGATAAGGCAAGAATAGGAGAAATAAAAGCATTATTTGCATTGGTGTTCACTACAAAGAAGCTTCCTGGAAATTTTCTCTAAATGAGGTAAATTGAAGAAATTGTTACAGACTAACATGATACTAGAAGATATTTAAGATGAATAGCAAGAAATTGTCAAGTACTCATCCACTGCCCAGAAAAAACTAAAAAATAAAATTGTCAAATTACTAATCCTGTAAAGTATCACTTAATCAAACTCATTATCAGTAGAATGAAATCTGACAAATACAATATTTACCTTTTTACAGGACTCAGTGGAATCTGGAAAACTACAGACCAGTAAGCTAGCCTTCTGTATTAGGGAAATTAGTACAGAGTATAATAAAGAATTAAAGAAGCTAAAATATAGATAAATATGATACAAAGAAAAATATTTTATAAAAAGGAAGAGTCAAGATGGGTTTTATAGAAAGAACTCTTTTCCCCCCAAATTTCCTAACTTTCTTTGAAGGACACAATGATGTTGTAAACAAAAATGATCCCATTATTGTGGAACTATACATAAGTGCCTAGTTTAGCGTAAGATGAAAAGCCCCTCAGACTGTAAGATTTGCTCTTCACTGACTGTAATAGAAGATCTCACACTTGTCTCATGTAGGTCTGTGAATTTCTGTGTCTTAATCAATGAATTATCCCCTTCAATTTAATTTAAAGTTAATCATATCATAAACTGCTGGGAAATAAGACTTCTTGGGTAGTTGCCATTACTATATTTGAAAAGATAACATAAAAAATCTAGAATAGCATTTGCCAGTTGACAAATACAGGGAATAAATCCCACTGTACCCTTCTATGAGAATTGTGATATTATAAATATCACATTTATAAATAATGTGGGAAGAATATAATTAGTGAAGCTCTGAATAACAGTGACACAAAAATATCCAGGTGTCTAATAATAAAGGCTGCCCATAAAGACTTGGTAGAAAGATTTAATTGTAATTGACCTCACAATATGGTGAGAGTGGGAAATAAAGTCACAGCTGAAATGTAAATAGTGCACATGGGGAAAAACAAACCAAAGAAAGACACAAAGCAATCCTAAATATGTCCCTTTGTGATGCACTCTAAATAAAACTATTCCAGTTCAGAAGGGTTTTCTTTGACAAATTTTTGAGTGTTTAATGACAAGCTGATCAATGTTCAGCAGAAATCTTGAGATCAGGAATTATTAACAAGAAAATACACCATAAAGCAGAAAGCATGATAGTTTATAAATCTCGACTATCTGCATCTTATATGCTATGTGCAGTTCTGCATCCTCCATCTGAAATCTTCGGTAGAAATAGAGAAAGACATGGAAAAACTGACAAAAAACTTATCATTGCTGTGGATTAATTTATGTGTTTGAGAAATTGATTAACATTCTTTATTTTGAAAAAGGGATGAATGATGAATCAAACGGTAACCGTATGAAAATCACAGTTAAGAAGAAGAAGGTGAATATACAGTGATTATTCATAATTTCTGGAAGCGATTAAGAGGTCATCAAATGAATCTTTTTGGTGCAGAATCATACAAAAGTATGTACTTAAGCTGTGGAACTCTCTGCCTTCGGGTATTGGTGAACGCTAAAAGCAGAAATGGACTCAGAAAGGAATTATGGATATTAGTAGCACAGAATTCCACCAAAGGCTAAACACAGAGATAAACATAACTCCTTGTCTCTGAATCATGGATTGCTAGAAGCTAGGAAGCTGTCACTGCATGCTTATCTGTTATGCTCTCTTGCTAGATGTTCAATATTGGTCACTACCGGGAACAGGGTATTTGACTGAGTGGATCTACCATTGCCATGCTTCTTATCTCTTAGTCTATTACTTGCAAGGGCATGGCAGTCTTAGTAGAACTCAATTTAACCATCCTGTTTTGAAGAAAATATCAAGGCAAAATTCCGTAAGCTGAATTTAAAGAATTTAGTGATACCAAAAAGATGATTCCTTCAGAATGAAGTTAATTATTTCTACTTTCAGTTGTCTAGATTTTTATTCAGAAATTGTCTATTGTTTTAAGCTACACTCTGACAAGCTGTTTTGGCTGCTGTTGAGTTGAAAGAAAAGATTACTGTCCTTAACACATTGACAGCTCTTCAATCATGCCTTGCTAAGAGGTTAGTATTCTTGCAGATATGCCAAAATGAAGAGTTTTCTCCTAATTTTGTTCCATCAGAATTATCCATGTCAGGAAACCCTAATATTACAATGTTTAAATTAGCTTGAAACATTTTGGCACAACCAAAAGAGTCAGCAAGCAGATACACTGCCACAATCACGTTTGTCTCCTTTCAAGCTGCAAGAAAACTTTCTCATTCTAGACCATTTTTAGAAAAGGAAGGATGGAGGAAAAAAGAAAGGGAGAAAATAATGTTGTGACACGAAATAGGTACAGCTAAATTGCCATGTGAATTCATCGATATAACTTCTTCATCGGAGGGCTTGCTCCCCATTTTGTGAAACCTCCATTATGTTGTCATGACACAACCATTTTTAAATGTGATCTGTAGTACAGGGCTGCAAAGAGCTTTCAATAGTACCTTATATACCAGTATAGTTAAGTCAGTACAGTAACTGTGCAGATCAGCCCTTATTGAAAGGGCATTTTGAAATCACGATTATTTTCTTCTCTGGGTTCATGGCACATACTTTTTGGTTTACCTTTATCATCTGCTTAAAACGTAGGACCTTCAGGAGATGCATAATCCATCACTTTGTGTTCGAATAGCTTTGGGCACCAAAAGATTTTGTTCTGAGCTCTTAGGCACCTCCATGGTACAAATTATAGTGAGAATAAGATTACTGTTATACTTAAGCCAATTAAGAGGATCTTGAACAGGGCCTCTGAATGAACGAGGTGATTTCACTTACACCACAAACTGCAGCTCCACAGCAGCTATTAATTCAGCAAATATATTAAATTAGCAGATGATGACCCTCCATGCCTTTATCCGTGGTAATGTTTAATGGCCATCTGTTTTGAAGCTTGTGTTAATCACACTGTGTAAAATTCAGAGATCTCAAGTGCAGAGAGACCTGTTACTCACTTGATTCACCTCCTTCAAAGGTGCAACATGGACTTAAAGTACTTAGGTCTGGAGACATAAATGTATTTTTATATGACAAGAAACTGAAGAGATTTTTTAAAGTTTAGCTTAAAAGAAGCACGCAGAGCATGATTAAGAAATAAAACAGCCAGAGGAGAGAGGGTTACACAGGGGATTGATTTTTAAACTCTCTTAAGCAAAATAAGAGGATAAAATGAAAGAAAGGCAAATAAATGTAGAAATGATTTAAACAGTGCTTTTCATCACAATGCAGAGGAACCTGTGTTACTTACTACCACAGAAGAAAGTTATTTTCAAAAGCTAAACAAAATAATAAAAAGTAATAAAACCAATAGAAATTAATATAGTTACTAATGAAATATAAATTTGACTTGATAATAGGGGGTCAAATCTTTATATTTTAATGTAAAGGATAGTCAACCAGAATCAGACAGTCCTCTTTAAGGAAACTTCCTTAGGATTATTCCACACGGGGTAGTTTAGAGAATCTATGAACATATAATGTGATTTTTATTCACTATTCTTATGTTTATGCCTTCTTACTTTCTCTAACTGTATTCTTATCTAAAATTCCTTTCTTTATGGGGAAAAGGAAGATTTCCAGAGAAAGAAGGACCAACCAAAGCTTCAAGAAGTTGCCTGAGGGAGACAGACAGAAAAAGAGGGAAGAGAGATCTAAGGATTGATGTCTTTGTGGAAGGAAATACCACATGCAGTTAAAGACCATACATGTATAATTCTACAGTACACTTGACAATAATGGGGAAACTGAGGGAAACACCATATAAGAATGTAACAGGTTTTGTGTAGATTAATATATTCTTTTAAGCATTCAGTCCAGAACAATAACGATAGCTGGAAATCCTATATAGTCAGGACACCCAAAAGCTTTAAAGCTTATGATTTATGAAGAGGAACTTGACATTGTAATTACCTGTTGCAAAGGCTCCATCATTGCTCTATGCAGTGACCGCTCTGCTCTGTGTTCCCGTGAGGTACTGGACTGGATAAAACATTGATCTGATTCCATGTTGTACTTTTAACAAAGGCCAGGACCTCAAATGAGTCTAAATTTCACCTAGTCCATGCTGTGCAAACAGAAGCCACTCTCAGTTGGTGTTTGATGATAAAATAGAAAAATAACAAGAACTTTGTTAGACAGACCCTGGCACATAGTTACAAAAGGCTTGTGTCTCTCATCTACCATAATGAAATAGTACCAAATGTCATGTGGCCAGTGTCAGAGTTGTCTGCCACGCCTTTCTAAGTGAGACTTGGTATTAGACATTATCAAAGCAGACAGGCTGAGCTCAGATTGTCTTTACAGCCTTGTAGAGCCATTAAAGCAAGCAAGATGAGCCCTTTATCCACCGATGTGGATGCTTTGGGGTCTGATCTTGTATGATATAATTAAATGCACCTAACGTGTACAGTTCCTCCTATTGTTAATCTGTTTTGCATGGCGTATGCTGAGATACCCGTATTGGCTACTCCCAAATTAAATGTAGGACTAGAACCACCAGTGAACATAGTGTAGGGACACAAAGAGTCAGTCGTACATCAGTGTATGTCCAGAAACAGCTTGGTCCAGTTTAGAAACCCTCTCCATTCTGGCCTTGCATCTGAGTTTTACACTTGCATAAGACTGTGTTGCCTCATAAGAACTTGTTGGCTTGCTTCTCTGGATCTCTGGCAGGTTAAAGCATCTTTTCTGTGCCCTCTATTGCAAAATATACATATTCTAAACAGTTCCATTCCAGGTCCTATTAAGGCACTATTTTGATTACTTGATTCCTTACTAATTCAGCCAATGCGAATAAGTTGAATAAGTTAATTGTCCACACATGGTTCTGGCACAGCTCTTAGTGATCCATTCAAAGTGTAGAACAGAGCAGCAGTGTGGGTCTTTTCACTGTGAACAGACCTAAATCATTTGAGTTAGTCATTTGGCAATATTCAATGAGAACCTCTCAGAATGAAAGAAGCAGAGCCATACTAAAATAATTTTGCTTACCTGGTTACGGTCTGTAGGAGAGGTAGTCTGACAGTGGTCAATGGGATCTAAGGTCTCTAGCTAGGTAGGTCTTTTGTAAGAAACTTGTTGAATTTAATATTTTGAATAAAGATTATGACTATTACTTGTTTCCAAAATAGCTGTCTCTGCCCAATAAACAGAAATAAAAAAATCTTTCTACAAAGCAATTTTAAAACAAGAAATAAAAGTTTTAATTTTATGCTCTGTTTAGCAGCAGCCACAGTGTCAGACTTATAAACGATATAGTCAGGTTTGACACTGTATTCTGCATGAGATATAAATTAAAACTAGGCTGACTAATAATTCTTGTAGCAGGCTTTTCTTCTTCTAATCCAATAGAAAAGTGGGGAAAATGAAAGTCTTTTACTATTATTTTCTTATGTATGCCGTATATTCCTTTAACATATGTCTTAAACACTTCAGACAACTAGGTCCTCAATCATATAGGATTTTGCAGATAAAGATTAGTATTTTAAAGGTATTTACAAAACCATTATTCAGCCAATGTATATCATAAACCATGTCAGGAAATTACTAAAAGTAATGTCTTAAAAGTCTCTGGCCAATACTTAGCATAAAGAACCACAGCTCCCATAAGGCTTTGGGGCATAACTTGAATAAAATTTGTTATTCCCAATAGCAAATATTCCCTTTTGAAGTAACGGAAACTTGAACTAACTTTAGAACTACTTCCTATATGCAATGGAAGTGAACAAAACTATAAAATGATGTTCTAAGTTGTCAAGCCAGATGAAATGGGAATACTCACAATAATTGCTCCTGAAACCATAGAGGAAATGAAGAAAATGCCAGTTTTATGGCTGGCTTCTTAATCCAGCAGCAATACTATGGAGCCAGTTGATCAGCCCAGAATTTCAGAGAATATCTGCTAGTCTGTTCCTACTAGACTAATGTAGTCTGTCAGCATATTTTTCCACAGATTAGTTCCAAATTTTTAACAAACTTTTGGCCAAAATATTGCCTTGGCCTGGAAAAAGGTACAAATTCTAATGACACAGGTATCAACCCAGGAAAAGTATTTCAAACTGAAGTTTTTGAGAAAAAAAATAGCTTTTTGCTATGGTGATACAGTTAAATGGGGGCAAAGTATTCTGACCGGTATTTGCACCTGATTACATATTAACAGTATTAATTCAAAACATTAATATAAACAATAAAACAATTTAAACCATTCACTGTCATGTCCAGGAATGGATATAAAAATGGGTGAATTTCCAGCTTTAAGGTGGCAACATTGTAGACTTTTCAAGAAGGGCTGGAAGTATAGACTCACATCAAGGTAACTTAAAAATCAGTGGAAGATGGCCATTGAAGCAATGGTACCTTGTATCTATAGTGGTAGATAAAGTACATTAACAGGTGAAAAAAGCCATTTTAGTTAGTTATAATGACACTGTTACTTTTATCTGTCCCATTTCTTTGAAGTGATTGGGCCAAATCTACTCTCATTTGCACAAGCACAATTTTGACTACTTGTGCTGAGCTGAAGCCAGTTACACTGGCATAGCTGGAGACATAATTTCATTTAATAGCTGTAAAGGGGTAATGAAAGTGTTTAGACTTGTAAAATGATTTTTTAATTTACTTTATTTAAATGTATAGGGAGTAGAAACGTCTGTTCAACAAAACTATACTCCAGAGTTAAAGAGAAAAGAAAGAAACTGTGTAGATTTCTAGTTCAGGAATGCTGAACATCCCAGGGCAGAAGAAATCTACTTTACTGAAATAAGCAGACTCTGAACCTATTTCTGTACCAAAGTATGGGGCAGTGAAATAATTATCAGTAGCTGCAAGTAAATGAATTTAAGAACAGTTTTCAATTTTTAAAACAGTAAGCCAAAAAATTTCAAAAGCTTCCCTAGAGGCATTTCCGTCTTTTCCTTTCTACAACTTTTGCCTTTTGCTATCCATTTCTCTTCATTTTTCCTTTAATGCCTTTTCCATTGGATAATAGAGTAGATAATCTAGGTTTTTAATCTTTGACAATGGAATTATTTATCTAGTACCAGAAGTAATTATGGGGTTTTTAAGTGCTTTTTATAAAGAAATAATAACATGAACAGACAAAAATCCATTACCTCCAGAATCATGCAAGATTTTTACTAAACATTCTTCTTGAAAACAAACATGAAAATCTGCTTTTAAAAAAAATTTCTTTAAAAATTGAATTTGAAATATGCCCTTTTCACTAAGCCAATATACCCAATATTGAGTTAAGGAAAATTTTCTTTATTCTCTCCCATGAAATAACTAATTCTTTTAGATCTTTGTGGGATTTCTTTTCACTGCACACTGCCATAACAAGCTGAGGTGAAAATCTAACATAAACTAGAATATAAGTAGAAACTGTCTCTTGAAACATTTAAAGCAAGAGTCGGTGTAGAGTACAGCTACAATTAGAAAGCTTAGTGGAAGAAGAATTCCTGCTTTGGAAGAAATGTTTTCTGGATGACCTAACATGGTTTATCCTTTCTAAGATTCTGCAAAATGGCAAAATAAAGTTGTCTCTTGTGTGTAGAGATTTCTAGTGTGCACACTAATGGTCTACAGACCTAGAATCAGACTACATTTCTGAAACATTTTAAACAACATCATAAGTACTTTAACAATAAAACCCAGAGGAATGTGGTGTTACCCATGTTAAAATCTTCTCTTTGAAGAACCCTACCTTTGAGGTGGTGCTCGGACAATTTAACATAGAGGTCACCTTTGCAAAGTAACATGTATTTTGCCAAGCACATAAAAACTGTCTTTATATAGTCAGATTATAAACTTTTGAAAAAACTACAGTTCTCATGTGCTCACTTCTCAGGAACCCCCTACTACCCACAGCAAGTGTCATGGCTTCCCTTCCTTGGAATGGGGGCCATTCACACAAAAAAGAGCAAGGAAGAAGGCTGAAGACATAGCCTTGACACACATCACTCTGCGTCAGGAGCATTTGCTCCCAAATCCACAAATATTCCATCTTCCAAACTCACAAATGTATATGCATTAAGCATGTGAAATAGTATTAGGGGAGAGAGTACTGTCGTTCCCTGTGACCTCTTTCAGCTGACTTGGAGTCCACATTTTACCCCAGCAGTCCTAAGGTGAGAGTTAGACTCCTCCATTGCTTCCAGTAAATGAGCTTTAATATTTGCAGAGAAAGAGCAACTGCGTCTTATGTTAGTAACACAGGCAGATTAATACATTTTTGTAGTACAAAAATTGCATGACACTGTGCTTTCTCATTCCTCTTTTCCAAGTGATAATTTTACACCAATTAGAATAAGGATCGTTTTGTCATTTTGCATCTGTTTTTCCTAGTTTCCTATATTCTAAAGCCATGCTGTCCAAACGACATTCAGAAAATAAAATCTCAGAGACACAATCCCTATTTAAACATACTGAAGTCGATTTACTACTGATGCTAAGCATAGGTAAACAGAATACTAAGCTGTTCCCTTGGGATTGCTATTGAAGACCTCAATCCCTTATATGAACAGGCTTACACAGGGCTTCCATGTGGCACACGTTCTAATTTTTAAGTCATAGGTATAAACAATTTTACCCGTTATCAAATCTGACATATAAAAAAACCCTCATTAATCTCATTTTTATGTACTGTAATGAGATTCGTGGGTGCATATAAAACAGTATGACATATATGACCTATTATGACCTATTAAGATTACTGTGCCTCTGGCAATAATTAGTAAATGCACCTTGAATTTTAAATAAATAGACATTTGAGCAGTAACCAAAGAAGAAAAGGAAAAAAAAATGTAGATATGCCATTCCCTAAAGCCAATAGAAAAGTTCAGTCTGATTATAAGCTGCTTTAATGTCTGATATGAATGTCAACAGGAATAAAAAAATACCTGTACTGGAGTGTGTGTCTCCTTATCTCTCTATACATAAAAATACCTGCCGAAGGCACAGACATAATTATTTGAATAAGCCTTGTGCTAAAAGGATTTTTTAACTCTCCAGTTCACTCTACTGCATTACATACGTAAAATACAACACAAATTATTCACAGTCTGTACTAGTGTGAAAGTTTAGAAGAAAAAAATAAATCTCTAACTTAAAATAATTATGCATGAATACAACAGTCATGAGTTCAGGGCCTAACTAAAGAGAATCAAAAAGGTGGGTTTTTTTGCATGTTTTAATTGTCGTCATTTTTTTTGTATTAAAGAACTAGAAACAGAACAGCAGAGAAAAAAAAAAAAATCAAAACACAAAGCAACAGGTAGGCCAGTTCTGAAAAGTGATTTAAGGACTAAGAGAAATTACGTTAGGATCTGACGTGCTCAAAATGTAAAACTGAGATCCAGAACAATCTCTCTTAACCGTTGCCTGACTGTAATGAAGCCTAAGCCACCTAGGAAGCTCCTTTCTCTACCTCAGCGTTCTCTTGGCACCTGCAATGCTGCACTGTGTTCAGACCTGATCAGACCCGCTCAAACCCCAACCTTTTGCCTTCAAAAACTAGGCAGAATAGTATTTACATTTTTAAATTGTAGTCAGCTGTGAAAAGTAGGAGCCACCTTATCAAGTGAGCTGGAGGTCAGCCCCCAGTGTTTCCTTTACTTTACAAATGAAGACAATTGGCATTTCAACGACTCAGCCCATGACATCTTCAAATGACACTTTTAAAGTAGATGAGATACACTAAAAATATCTTTTCCTCTCTACTGCCTTTAAAGGCACTCTGCCATTATTAGTATAGATGTAGCTGTCTAAACCTGTTGTAGGTGATAAAAATAGCTTAAACTGTAAATGCTACCAGGCAGCAGGTAATTGGGTGTATGTGTGTGTATGGGCGAATCTCTGAAGTTGAGCTTTTGCATTTTCAAGCAGAAACTTGCTACTTGCTAGCTGCAACCAGTATCGACTGGTTGTAAATTCTGATAAAACTTGGACTGAACAAAAGTGACATATCCTGAATCTTAGAATTAATAGAGACATGAGAGAGAACCACCAATTAGGAAGCTAAGCATGTGCACATACGCTATTTAGGTGGGAAAGCCCAGGGTTTGGGTTTCTGGAAGGAAAGCTAGTGTTCAAAATAAGAACTCCTGAGAACTGGTCTTGGAAAGAAAAAGAGCATCTGAAATGAAGGTGGTGAATGTCCTTACTGGAGGAAAGGTACTGAAAGTGAATGATGATCCTGGATATCAAAAAGCTGAGTGGAGTTGAATGCTGGGAGTTGCCCGGCTGAAACTGGTAGCTGCAAGCAGCTGTGCAGCACAAACTGACATGGCTTTATGCCTAACCTTCCTGGGCAGCAAGGACCTTCCTGTGGAGAAGGGAATTGTAGACCTAGAGAACACAGGACTTTGTAGACCAAGTGAGTGAGTGTATGAGATAATCAAGGTTCTTAAACAAAGCCCAGTATCCAGCTCCACTGCAGGTTATTACCCTGTCTTACCAGTGATAAAATCTTATGTACCTGAAGTTGGGCAAGGTAAATTCCACCTAAACTGATGTGACTGGGCCTATCATGAAAAGCAATTGTAACCAGTATCTTTTTTTGTTATACAGTCATGAGAGGAGGGCATTGTTCATAATAAAACAGCCATGGACCTCTCCAGGACACTGAGCAACCACATCTCAGTACTCAGCCTGACAGCACTCCTTCCTGTTGGCAAACATCAGCTGCTGTGCAGTTGAGTGTGGGAACACCTACACGTCTTTCTCAAGCTCATGAAAGCTGTCATCGCTTAAAAAAGAATGCAACTTTATTGGTGGCAGAAATCAAGCAAAGAAGCAAACCTCAGTGAGCAAGCGTTCAGGGGAAGGACTGCTATTCCCAGCATTATCTGGGGAACTACATAAAACATGTAAATAGTAGAAAGAGACAGATCTCACGGATAGGATGTTGCCTATAGAACTAACTGTAGCTCATCTTTTTCGTCAAGATCCAAAGAACTGTGGTCCAGAAGATGAACGAGGTACCTCAAATGACGGAAGGGGAATTCAAGTATTCTCATTCAAGTATTCCCATTCTGTCTCATCTACTGCTTCATTGCAAACCAGCCAAAATCTTTCATCCTTTACATTTTCAATGTTATCATTTCCTTCACACCTGAAGTTGTGTTTATGAGGCTGCTAGTTTGGACAGTTCTAAATAGATCCGTGCCTAAAGCATGTCAGTGCCTGATGACTACTTAGAAATTAGTTGGTCCTTGTCCATGACACTTAATGAGCTTCACCTTGTGGGTAATCTCAGCATATTTTGCATACATTACAGTCCATATCAAACACAATGACAGTGACCTCTGCTACCTACTTAGGACATTTCTGAGTAGAAGATTTTGTAAGGGCCACGAGCATCCCTGGGTGGCTCCTGGAGCTTTGGCTGTGAGGGCTCTGGGCCAGCTCAGAGCCAGTGCAGCCGAGAGTGGCCCCTTCCCAGTGGTGGCCCTGGAGAGAGGTTCCCAGGTACTATGGAGCTGAACCCTGGCCCAGGGAGGTGCTTTCAGTTGACGCTCTCACCTTAGTCCTTCCAGAGCTCCAGCTACAGCTCCTGCTACCCTGCAGCCATGTGTTTGGTCATGGACCCCACTGAGCTGCAGCTGCCTGTGGGCCAACATCCCAGCCTGGGAGCCCAGGGATGTGCCCGATGCTCCAGGTCAGGGCTGCATTTATTACAAAAACTTCATCATGTATCCAACCTAAAACACAGAAATGAAAACAAAAAATTCAGATTTAAGGTCGAGTTTGCTTCATCAGTGGCTGTTAAGTAATCTTAAAATTTCAGATAGGATGCCAAGCTTGTTTTGTCTTAACCCTTTAACTTTTCATAGTTGTGATACCTAATTTATTTAGGTAAATTAGATATATTATGGCCTAAACCACAACACCATTTTTAAGTCCAGATGAGTTATTTTTCATCTGCTCATTTCCTTTCTTACTATTCTGTATTCATTTTTTGTGATAGTACATCTTAATTAAATATCCCATAACTTTCGTCAGGAAAAGTTTCTTGGATTCAGTAGAGAGTGTATTGTCCAAACCAGAGAAAGAACAAGACTTTCTTTAAAAAAGTGACTTTCCCGGTAGCCAGGGAATTTACCTTGAATGATGGATACTTTTTTTGGAATCCCTACGTTACCTCTATAAATGCTCGGATGAATGCTCTGTTGACTAAGATGAGGGTGTTCATACAGGAGGCAAAGTGTCTTTAGTAGACAGTGGAGACAAATTTAGGGCACCTCAGGTAGCGCTTTCCATAAATTTCTTTCTCTTGAATATAGAGGAATCCTATGAAAAGTAACCTCTTTTCAGTCTGTCTTGTTTCCTTTGGGACTATTTCACTTTGTACAAATAATTACCCATTCCCAGGGTAACATGAAGGGGCTTGCCTTGAATATTTAAATCTTTCCCTCAGTGAATTGCTTATACAGAGTGGAACAGCTCCAAGAGAAGTCACTGGGGGATAATGAATACAGTAAAATTCACACCAGAATTAGGAATATCGCTGGGCATAGTAGAATCTTGGGATCTTGTTAGTGATTATGGATCAGACACAACTGGAACTTGAATATGATTAGTGAAAAACAATGACAAATCTTTTAGTATACAGCGATGGGTTGACAGCTGACAATCATTACTGAGAAATGAGATCTCTGGGTCATAACAGATGGCTCTATGAAAATGTCAGGTTAGTGCAGCAGCAGTCAAGAAAACAGATGTAATTCTAGGAATTATTATGAAAGAAATGAAAAACAAAATAGAAAACTTCATTATGCCTTTTTTGTAGAAATCCATATCATATATACATCTGAATATAGTGCGCAATTCCTACTGGTGAAAACATTACGGTGCACAGGGGCTTTTCCTGAGGTTAAGGGGGCACCAAGGCAATGGAGCCCCTGCCAGAAGCTGGCAGCTGTTGCGGGAGGCACTGAGGAGGTCTGGGCTTTGCCAGAGCAACCACGACCACCCCTACACCTATAAAAAACAGCCTGGGGAGGGTGAGTGACAAGGAGCACGGTGAACAGAGCGTGGGGCATCAGACAGGGCCTGGCACAGCAGTTTGTGTGGCAGTTGGGGCAGGAAGGGCACATGAGAAGGGGGCCTCTTCAAAGGAGGAGCATTCTACTAGTTGAGCACCGGGCACCATTCTGTGACCAACTGCACGGGTCAAGGGCACTCATCCTACCTGACCCTCAAGGCAGAATGGTGGGCACTAGTCTAAGAGCAAAGGCTGCAGCTGTGGCTCAGGGGTCTGCACCATCGACCCCAGCAGTGGCCGATGCCTCCACCCAGACAGAGCAACTGAAGGGAGAGGCTGCAGTGCAGTCTTCAGACTGCAGGAGGTGCCTAGATCTTTCTCCTGGGGCAGGATAGGTGGCACACCTGCCTGCAAAAGGTGAGCCCAGGTGGAGGACCTCCTACAACAGGTGCCTCTGCTGCAGGAGGTGGTGAGGAGGCTGTATAGCATCAGAGAGGCTGAGAAGGAGGTAGATAACTGGTTCCAAGTGTGGTCTGCAGTGAATCAACAGACCATGGCCAAAGTAAAAAACTCCCACTCTGGCACACACAGAAGGGAGGGGGACAGTAACATGGAAGAATGGAATTTTGTGACAGCAAGGGCCAGCACAAGGAAGATACTTCCCACAAAGCCTGAGGTGCCCTTGCAGAACTGTTTCACTGCTCTGCAGAGCAAAGAGGAAAGACCCATTGCATCAGAAGAGGTGCTGGAGCAGAGTAACGCAACCTGATCTGCTCATATAACAACCCACACAACCGAGAAAAGGAAATGGGTGATAATAGGCGACTCTCTTCTGAGAGGTACAGAGGCACACGTTTGCCAACCTGATGCACTCTCTAGACAGGTGTGCTGCTTAGCGGGGGTTCATATCAGGAACGTCACAGAGAAACTACCAAGCCTCACACAGTCCTCTGACTATTATCTGCTGCTGTTGTTTCACGTGGGCACCAGTGATACAGCCAAGAGCAGCCTGAGGAATATCAAGAATTATAGAGCCCCGGGAGCAGAGGTCAGGGACTCTGGGTCACAGGTATTTTTTTCATCAGTCCTCCCGGTCAAAGGGAAGGGAGTTGATAGGGCCAATCAAATCTGGCAAATCAACAAATGGCTACAGGACTGGTGCCACAGCCAGGGGTTTGGCTACTTAGACCACGGGACTCGCTTTGAGAAACCTGGTGTACTGGGACCTGATGGGGTCCACCAGTCAGAGAAAGGGAAGAGTATCTTCAGTCAGAGGCTTGCCAAGCTTGTGAAGAGGGCTTTAAACTAGAGTTGCCGGGGGAGGGGAACCTCAATCCATCCCACTCCTATCAGTATGATGCCAATGCCACTAATAGGTACCCAGAGCCTGGAGAAGAGTCACAGGTCAACAGGACAGCACCTGGAATGCAGCACAAAGGAATCCGAGCCACTCCAACCAGTAAGTTAGCTTCATCGGGGGCCCATCTTAAATATTTCTATGCAAATGCACATAGTATGGGGAATAAACAGGAAGAGTTAGAGATGTGCGCATGCCTGCAGGGCTATGATCTTACTGGCATCACAGAGACAGGGTGGGATGGCTCCTATGACTGGAGTGTTGGAATGGAAGGATGCAGGCTCTTCAGGATGGACAGGCAAGGGAGACAAGGAGGGGGTGTCGTCCTCTATGTCAATGACCAGATGGAGTGCATGGAGGTCTGCCTGGGGATGGATGAGGAGCTAGCCGAGAGGTTATAGATCAGGATTAAAGGGAGGGCAGGCACAGATGATGTTACAGTGGGGGTCTGCTACAGATCCACACCTACCAGCAGTACCGAGCAGATGAGGCCCTCTATAGACAGATAGGAGCGGCCTCATGTTCACAAGCCCTGGTCCTCATGGTGGTTGAAGTTCTCCACTTCAACCACCCTGATATCTGTTAGAGGGACAACACAGCAGGGCATAAGCAATGCAGAACGTTCCTGGAATGTGTCAATGATACCTTCCTTCTCCAAGTGACAGAGGAGCCAACGAGGAGAGGTGCCATGCTAGACCTTGTTCTCACCAAAGACGGGTTAGCGGAGAATGTGAAGCTCAAGGGCAGCCTTGGCTGCAGTGACCATGAGATGGTGTAGTCCAAGATCCTTAGGACAGCAAGGAAGGCACACAGTAAGCTTGCTGCCCTGGACTTCAGGAGAGCAGACTTTGGCCTCTTTGGGGATCTGCTTGGTAGAGTACCATGGGATAAAGCCCTGGAGGGAAGAGGGGCCCAAGAAAGCTGGTTAATATTCAAAGATCACCTCCTCCAAGCTCAGGAGCGATGCATCCCAACAAAGAGGAAGTCAGGCAAAAACGCCAGGAGGCCTGCGTGGGTGAACAAGGAGATCCTGAACACACTCAAAAATAAAAAGGAAGCCTACCAAGGGTGGGAGCAAGGACAGGTAGCCTGGGAGGAATACAGAGGAATTGTCTGGGCAGCCAGAAATCAGGTTAGGAAAGCTAAAGCCCTGAATTAAATCTGGCCAGGGACATTAAGGACAATAAGAAAAGCTTCTGTATGAATGCCAGTGACAAAAGGAAGACTAGGGAAGATATGGGCCCTCTCTGGAAGAAAACAGCAGACCTGGTCACCTGGGATATGGAGAAGACTGAGGTTCTCAATGACATATTTGCCTCGGTCTTCACTGGCAAGTGCTCTAACCACCGCTCAAGTTGCGGAAGGCAAAGGCAGGAACTGGAAGAATGAGGAACCACCCACTGTAGGAGAAGACCAGGTTTGAGACCAGCTGAGGAACCTGAATGTTCACAAGTTCATGGGACCTGATGAGATTCATCCACGGGTCCTGAGAGAACTGGCAGATGTAGTTGCTAAGCCACTATCCATCATGTTTGAGAAGTCATAGAATCATAGAATTGTTTAGGTTGGAAAAGACCTTTAAGATCATCTAGTCCAGCCATTGACCCTACTCTACCAGGTCTGCCACTAAACCGTGTCTCTAAGCACCATATCTACACGACTTTTAAACACATCTAGGGATGGTGACTCGACCACCTCCCTGGGAAGCCTGTTCCAATGTTTGATAACTCTTTCCATGAAAAATTTTTTCCTAATGTCCAGCCTAAACCTCCCCTGGCACAACTTAAACCTGTTTCCTCTTGTCTTATCGCTACTTACTTGGGAGGAGAGATCAGCTCCCATCTCACTACAGCCTCCTTTCAGGTAGTTGTAGAGAGCAATAAGGTCTCCCCTCAACTTTCTCTTCTCCAGACTAAACAATCCTGATTCCTTCAGCTGCTCCTCATAAGGCATGTTCTCCAGACCCCTCACCAGCTTTGTTGCCCTTCTCTGGACACACTCCAGCACCTCAATGTCCCTCCTAGACTGTGGTGTCCAAAACTGAACACAGTACTCAAGCTGTGGCCTCACTAGGGCTGAGTACAGGGGCACCATCACTTCCCTACTCCTGCTGGCCACACTATTCTTGATACAGGCCAAGATGCCATTGGTCTTCTTGGCTACCTGGGCACACTGCTGGCTCACATTCAGTTGGCAGCCCACCAGGACCCCCAGGTCCTTTTCTGCCAGGCAGCTTTCCAGCCACTCCTCCCCAAGCCCATAGTGTTGCCTGGGGTTGTTGTGACCCAAGTGCAGGACCTGGCACTTGGCCTTCTTAAACCTCACGCAATTGGCTTCAGCCCGTCCATCCAGTCTGTTCAGATCTCTCTGCAGAGCCTTCTTACCCTCAAGCAGATCAACACTCCCGCTTAATTTGGTGTCATCTGCAAACTTACTGAGGGTGCACTCAATCCCCTTGTCCAGATCATCAATAAAGATATTAAACAAGGCTGGCCCCAAAACTGAGCCCTGAGGAACACCGCTTGAGACCTGCCGCCTACTGGATTTAACGCCATTCACCACAGCTCTCTGGGCTGGGCCATCCAGCCAGTTTTTATTCCAGCAAAGAGCACACCTGTCTAAGCCATGGGCTGCCAGTTTCTCTAGCAGAATGCTGTAGGAGACTGTGTCGAAGGCCTTACTGAAGTCCAAGTAGACAACATCCACAGCCTTTCCTTCATCCATCAGGTGGGTCACCTGGTCATGAAAGGAGATCAGGTTGGTCAAACAGGACCTGCCTTTCATGAACCCATGCTGGCTGGGCCTGATCCCCTGGTTGTCCTTCACATGCCGCATGAGTGCACTCAGGATGATCCGTTCCATGATCTTTCCTGGCACTGAGGTCAGGCTGACAGGCTTATAATTGCTTGAATCCTCCTTCTGACCCTTCTTGTAGATGGGTGTGACATTGGCAAGCCTCCAGTTATCCGGGACCTCCCCTGTTGACCAAAACTGCTGATAAATGAAGGAGGGTGGCTTGGCAAGCTCCTCCACCAGCTCCCTCAGCACCCTCAGGTGGATCCCATCTGGGCCCATAGACTTGTGGCTGTCCAGTTGGTGTAGCAGGTCACTAACTGCTTCCTTTTGGATTATGGGGGGTTTATTCTGCTCTTCACCCTCGTCTTCCAGCTCAGGGGGCTGAATACCCTGAGGATGACTGGTCTTACTATTAAAGACTGAGGCAAAGAAGGCATTAAGTACCTCAGCCTTCTCCTCATCCTTGTTGACAATCTTCCCCTCTGCATCCAATAATGGGTGGAGATTCTCCCTGGCTCTCTTTTTGTTGTTAATGTATTTGTAAAAAACTTTTTTGTTATCTCTTACGACTGTGGCCAGGTTAAGTTCTAGCTGTTCTTTTGCCTTTCTGATCTTTTTTATGCATGACCTAACTAGATCCCTATACTCTTCTTGTGTTGCCTGCCCCTTCTTCCAAAGGTGATAAACTCTTCTTTTTTTCCTGAATACCAGCAAGAGCTCCCTGTTCAGCCAGGCCGGTCGTCTTCCCCACTGGTTCATTTTATGACACATGGGGACAGCCTGCTCCTGCACCTCTAAGACTTCCTTCTTGAAGAATGTCCAGCCTTCATGGCAGTCCAATGAAGTTCCCACTGACTGGAAAAGGGGAAACATAACCCCCATTCTTAAAAAGGGTAAAAAAGGTGACCCAGGGAACTACAGGCTGGTCAGTCTCATCTCTGTGCCTGGCAAGATCATGGAGCAGAAGCTCCTGGAAACTCTGCTAAGGCACATGGAAGATTGGTGACAGCCAACATGGCTTCACTAAGCACAAATCATACCTGACAAATTTGGTGGCCTTCTATGATGGCGTTACAACATTGGTGGATAAGGGGAGAGCAATTGACACCATCTACCTGTACTTCTGTAAAGCATTTGATGCTCTCCCGCTCGACATCCTTGTCTCTAAATTGGAGACATGTATTTGACGGATGGATCACTCGGTGGATAAAGAATTGGTTGTATGGTTGCACTCAAAGAGTTGTGGTCAATAGCTCAATGTCCAAGTGGTGAACAGTGATGAGTGGTGTTCCTCGGGGGTCGGTACTGGGACAGGTGCTGTTTAACATCTTTCTTGGCAACATGGACAGTGGGATTGAGTGCACCCTCAGCAAGTTTACCAACGACACCAAGCTGTGTGGAATGGTCGACAGGGTCTGGACAGGTTTGAGAGGTGGGCCTGTGCAAACCTCATAAGTTTCAACAAGGGCAAGTGCAAGGTCCTGCACGTGGGTCGGGGCAATCCCAAGCACAAATACAGGCTGAGTGGAGAGTGGATCGAGAACAGCCCTGAGGATAGGGACTTGGGAGTGTTGGTGGATGAGAAGCTCAACATGAGCTGGCAATGTGTGCTCACAGCCCAGAAGGCCAACTGTATCCTGGGCTGCATCAGAAGCAGCATGACCAGCAAGTCAAGGCAGGTGATTCTGCCTCTCTACTCTACTCTCGTGAGACCCCACCTGGAGTACTGTGAACAGCTCTGGAGCCTCCAACATAAGAAGGACATGGACCTGTTGGAGTAGGTCCAGAGAAGGGCCATGAAAATGATCAGAGATCTGGAGCACCTCTGCTATGAAGACAGGCTGAGAGAGTTGGGGTTGTTCAGCCTGGAGAAGAGAACGCTCCAGGGAGACCTTTCAGTACTTAAAGGGGGCCTACAGAAAAGCTGGAGAGGGACTTTTTATCAGGGAGTGTAGTGATAGGATGAGGGGTAATGATTTTAAGCTGGAAGAGGGTAAATTTTGGTTAGATACTAGGAAGAAATTCTTTGCTGTCAGGGTGGTGAGACACTGGAACAAGTTGCCCCATCCCTGGAAGTGTTCAAGACCAGGCTGGATGGGGCTTTGAGCAACCTGATCTAGTGGGAGGTGTCCCTGCCCATGGCAGGAGGGTTGGAACTAGATGACTTTAAGGTCCCTTCCAACTCTAATGACTCTATGATTCGATGATTCTATGATTATAGCAGAACTGGAAAAGGTCTGGAGATGTGTGACAAAACAGTTTAAAAGTATCAAACAGTAGAAGGAACTATTGAATAGATTACAGCTTTCCAGCCTAGATAAGAGGCAAGTGAGGGGAATACATACAGATATAAAAAGTCATGTATGTAATGAAGAAAATGCATAGGAGATGAATATTATTAGGACTAAAGAACATCCAAAAAGAGAGAAGGTAGTATATAAACAATTTCTTCATTTAGTGTATATCCTTGGCACATAATGTTGTTATGCCAAAAACTTACATAGATTCAAACATGGAGTGCGTGAATTCACAGAATCAAATAAAACTAACTGAGGAGTATTACAAACAGATTTCCATCTTGTTCAGAATGCGCTTAGCCATCTCCTTTTACATCACTGGAAACTGCAGGAGGCAGTGGTATAACCTAGTTGTGTTTTCATGTTCTTTTCAATACATCACATAAATGCCTGCCAATAGCCATGTTGTGGTTTTCATTTTTTTTTCAGTTTTTGATGTTAGAAACTGAGGTCCAGAGAGAGAAAGTGAATTCTCCAAGGTAACACACTCAATCGACATCAGAGATAGGGAAAAGAAGTAACTGTCTCCTGGCTGTCATCCTTGTGCTTCATCCCTGAGACAGAAAGCAAGCCTTGCCTGTCTAATGGATCTCTAAAACATGACTAGATACATTCAGTTAAAAAAAAATAAAATTAAAAAATTGCTAACAAAATCTGTATGCGATAAAATGGGTTTTAAAAAATAATACACTACAGAGAAGAGAAAGTCTGACAGCAGGCACTATGTCTCATACTGTGTCTTGGAGTGTGTGTGTATTCTGCACACAGACACTGCCACGTGTCTCTCTCATTAGGCTCAGCTGGATGCAGCATTCTTGATCGAGGCACAATAAAAGAAATGCTCTTTTCTCTCCCTGTGAGAATAGAAGTGTCCCGTTTTTCCCTTTCTTTCTTTGCAGCAGGTTACTAAGTGGTCTGAACAAATCCAAAGGTCTTGGTTCCCTACTGTCTTGAGGTACCAAGGACACATGAGTATTTATCTCAGCATGCTTGGGTATGAAAAAACGTCATCATAATGTTTCAAGAAGATTCTCATACTTCTTAATTTGCATGCAATGATTTTACATAGCTCTAAGTGGGAGAAAAAGCCTTCTCATATAAAACGATGTAAAGGTAAGCTAGCTATACAAAATTGGAAACCTGGTTTCCATGACCTGAATGAAAATGTTTGCACTTTACTTTTACCTAATTTCACTCTAGGGAGCACTGGAAAGACTGTGTTCATGATGATGTAAAAGAGAATGCAATTGCCAAGTAGTATGAAGGGAAGGAAAAGCCCTTTGCTATTGCTATCATTTTTGAACACACAGACTACTTTCTCTTGAGATACCACTAAGAAGGAAGATATTCCAAGAAGGAAGAAAGGAATGAAGCCATAGCACTGTCTCTACAGGAGCACCTACTGAAGTAAATGGAGCAGGCTGCATTGTTCTACTGACTTACATACTTGTATAAATGTTCAGATCTTCTTGAATGAATCATCTTGTTATTTAATGATCGTGATTGCATAAAAAATGTTCTCACTTAAAAATAAGGTAAACTATTGCGGTATCACTTATATAACTATGCTCATTTTACAGTGTATGTGGCCATCTGCTTACAAAATGAAGTGCTGATCACTTGGCGTTATCATAGCAATATTTTCAGTAAAGTTCATAGAGCTTACCTTTTCCTCCTGTGACAACACAAGGCAATCTCTGAATGTCCTTATTGCTGTTACCTTATTTGCTTTGTTTGCTAAGGCCATAAACTTTCCAAGCACCTTTTCTACTCTAAAATATTTTAATTCAGTGACCTTTATGGTTATTTTTAAATCTGATAGGGTCCTATTTTCATGGAGATAATTCAATTAACTCGTTCACATTAAGCTCTAACAGTCCCTCTGCTGGAAAGAAAATACTTTTCAACCGCAGCTCTGGTCTTAGTTACTTACAAGTATGCAGTGAGTGATGCTAAGATTCAGACAATGTTATTGTGGTTATTATCTATATTTTAAAAATAAATTTTACTGTGTTTGTGAATATTTACTGCTAATTCAGAAATAAAAATGCTCATCCATCCCTTTTCTTGTGCTTCCACATTTTACCAGTCAATTTAGAAAGATGGACAGGGGTCAACATTTCCCTTTCATAAGAAATACTGACATTTTGAGAAAAAACTCAAAACTTGACCTGGAAAAAGAATTCAAAATTTCATGAGAAAATTAAATATGCATGATACAATAACATGACAGAATGACTACATGCATAATACTAATTTTACCTTGATTTTTCATATTTATGTAATGCAAATATCTGAATAAAGTTAGCCAAATATTATGAAAATAATAAACTCAGATTTTCCCCATTGAAAAAAATTACTGAACTATGTTCCTGTTAGATATTTCTACAGAAGAAACTGCATTTGTTCAGTGAAAATCAATTCTATCTAAAATATCTCAACAACCCTTGACTGTATCTTCTGTGGAATTAGTAATGGAAGTGTAGGAAGATAGATGCTTCATTCAGGCCCTGATCCTGTATACCACAGAGACATACAGGAGTTTTCTCTCAGGTGTAGGAAAAAACCAAACCCAAACCATAGACAAGCCACAACCCAGATTAAACAGGACCTAAACCAGAGACTATCAGAAGAAGAACACAAAAGAAGAATGCAGCTCACTGGCAGCATAGATCAAATATCCATCAATATCTGCTGAGGTTTTAAATGACCTTCAAGCCAGAAATAGGACTGGCCTGGAATAGGGACAGGTGGCAAAGCAGAACTAGCCAAGAAAATGAGAAGATCATACTGTTTGGTTTTGTCCTCACTGATTTCAGAGTAAAGATATTCATGTGCTTTACTATGTTTAATAATATCTCCTCTAAAGAGTGAAAAAACAGATTGCCAGTTTCTTCTACTACACTTTTGCTTAGCTTTTAGGCACATTTCTCAATACGTATCTCAGTATCTTTTTCTGTATTTTGGAATTCAGATAAAAATATACAATGAAAAAAGGCTGATTGTGCAACCATGCATGCAAACGACTCTCTATTTGTCTGTGTTTTAAAAAGCTGCTGAAGAAGTTCACTCTGAGTGCCCACTAGTCTTCAATTACTCCTCTAGACAGGGGCTACTGAAGGAATTGGTTCCAAATGTCGGCAAATCACACCCTCCTTCTGGTCTGAAGGTGGAAGAGGGATGACCGCTGCTTTTGACAAGAAGCCCTTAGAAATAGTAATTTTCCTAGAAGAAGGTATTCTTCTCAGAGGAAAGACCTTGCTGAGTACCAATTTGTTACCCATCTTAAAGATAATGAAACACAAGAACATCCATGCTTTAATCACAGTAAATATTGGGAAGAGGTTGGAATTACCTTTTCAGTCAGAACTATCCATCCTGGAACTATATATTGCTGTGATTAGTAAGATCATAACTCACTCTAAGGTCCAGTTCATCCTGCTGAAATGTACTCTCGCACTTTTTGAGTAAGAGCATTCCACAACAAGTTATAAAAATGGGAGCTGGTGAATAATGCATTAAACTGAAATTGCAAGAGGAATTTAGCTTGTCAGAATGCTGAGCTAACTGCAGCTTGACAGTAACTTCGGAGCAGAGAGAGATCTTCCTGGCTTCTGGAGGAGTAATAGGAACTGCGGTAACTGTGGTCTGGCAGCTTGGGCAAGGTGCTGGGAGCCAGAAAGCTTGGCTCTGTTTGTAAACTGGCAAAGGAGGGGCTTCTGCTCTTTTCCACTCAAGCTGTTTGTGGAGACAGGAAAATTCAACTGAAACAGATACATTTTCATGAAAAATTACAAAGAATATCTGCTTTGTTGTGGAGTTTCCAGTTCAGTAAAAGTAGCATTCATTTGGAAAAGACAATCTATAGTTATATTTCCTTATTACAAGGCAATATTTGAAGAGTTTTTTTCCTACTATATCACACTGCAGTAGAATATTACATTCAGAGCATTTCTGAACAACAGGCACTCCCTGAAGGTTTAACACCCCACCTTGACCTGGGCTAGAACTTCTAGTCTGACAATTACTGGCAGGATGAGGGGATTTGACTCTGATCCAAGAGATCAGTTTGAAATAAGATGTAGTGTATGGCAAACTCGCACCGGAAGGAAATGAAGAGCTGGGGCAGTCCTTCCCAGCCCATTTACAGGTGGGTATAATCCCTCTGAGGTTTTGGCAATGTTGCTTCACTGGTACTGTATGTTACAATACTGCAGACTAACAGTTTATGTAAAGAGGGAATAATAGCTTGACTCCAAACTTTTTCATGTACTTTGCACTGAAGTTAGACTCCATAGGAATTCTAACACTTCTTGACTTCTTGCCAATGTTTTTATTCTTTTCATGACATTAGTATCTGTTACTGTCTGTATCAACTGCTTAGCTTAAGATATTTGTCCTGTTCTTGGGGTTTTCAGTTCTGAAATTCTTATCATTATATGTCAGACTTTGAGACTAGCTGTCTGCTTTCTACCACATAATCTTAATATTTCCTCATGGTGTTTTCTCTTTTTAAAACTCATCCACAGGTTGATGTATTCGATACATACTATAAGTTTGATGTCTTTATATAAATGCAAAATTAAATAAAGAAAATTTTTTATTCCTCCAATCAGTATTTCTGATAGAAATGTTTTTCATGGCAATAATGTGAAATAATTTCATATCTAGTGATGAAATGGAATGGCTGAAGTCCAGTCTGGAACTGAGCTTTTATGCAGTTGGTAATTCTGCCAATGTTTTTTACAGCAGCTGCCTAACTTTACTGTACAGTCCTGATATGATCTGAGCATGCTGAATGAAATTTTCTTTTTCCCTTCTCTCTTTTTTAATACATTGCTAAAACAAAGGAGCAGTTTCACTGGGCTTAGTTTGAAGGATTACTGAGCTTCTCAAATTGAGGTGGACAAATAGACTACATTGATTTCACAACTGCAAGTTGAAAATATAGAAACATTTACTCAAACATCAAGAGGTTTTGAAAGCAGAGCAATAGTTCATGTGAACACACAAGAATAGGAAGAAACCTTTACTCTGCAAAAAAAGACAATTTTGTTCAACCGCAATCTGTTGTTCTTACTTTTCATGAGGGAAATAAAACTGCCACATGTCTCATAAGTGAGTGATACGAGTGCGTACGTAGCAAATAATTTTATCAGTGGATACCAGAGGAGTATTTTTCTTTACCTAGCCATTCTTCTATTTGGTCTTCAGTAGAGACAACTAATGTCAAGTTTTGAGGCAACAAATGTAGTTTCATAAATAAACATTTAGCATGCTGCAAAAAGAAATGGCTAAACCAGATAAGCAACTGTAGTTCTTAAAGTAGAGCTGTTTAGCCTCTAGAAAACAAGAGGAGGGCAACAGTGGCAGGAACAGCGACAGCAGCAGTGATGACTTACCCATCTATATGAATGCCTAATTAAGGGGAAGCAAAGAAGGTGGAGTCAGATTTTTGTCAGTGGTGTCCAGTGAAAGAGCAAGAGGCAACGGGTAAAAAGGGTGACCACTCTAAGGGTGGTGAAACATGGTGACAGGCTGCTCACAGATGTTCAGGAGTTCAGGTTTGGGAGTTTCCATTCTTGCAGCTGTTAAAAACCTAATTGGATGCATGTCTCTGTAACCTGCTCCAGGTGACCCTGCTCTGAACAGAGAGGCTGGACTAGACAGTCTCCAGAGGTCCCTGCAAACATCAAATATTTTGTGATTTCTGTGAAAACATCTCAACTATTTTTTCAACTTTCTGCTCCTAGAGGTAGGCCTTTGCATATGCTCAAACTGCACCAGCCACGACATGCTGAGAAACTTAATAATAACAAGCTGAAGTCAGGACATAGGTGTTGCTCTCCTGTGGCTTGTCTGGCTTGATTGTGGCTTTGCTTATTAAATTGTTAAAACATACTAAAGACACACTATTGACATCAACACTAGCAAGTGCATTGGCAATGCTGTTTTCTTTTAAAATACCCTGGAAGACTGCTTTATCACTCCTTCCTACAAACTTACTTTTCTGCTTTCTTTGCCTATAAATGGGAGAGCCAGGTTTAATATTAAAACACTTATCTCCCAAATAAGCACCTTTGCTGCTAGGTTCATGGTTTGTTTAGGCATTAATACAGTTGAACAGTGGCTGCTTTAACACTTTTTAGCCAGTGGAGATCTCAACAGATAATTTTGTAATAGACATATATAGATGTATTTTTGTATATCTGCATGTGTTCTCATGTGTACTCATGCACATGTGTAATACTTGGTGATAGCTAACAAAATCATCACAGAGGGCTACTGCACAAGCATATGAGCTCACAAGAATGCTGTCATGTGTTTACGTGTTAGTAAAAAAAAAAACAAAAAAACCCCCAAACCCAAAACAAAAACAAACAAACAAAAAACTATTGAAATTTGTTGCAAACTATACCTTATTACAAGCTGTAATTCAGAGGGGATTTTGCTAAGTATTTCCAACAGGCATGTGGCAATTTAAGATGACAAAAAGTTCACAAATGTTGCAAGGTCCTTTGCAAGGTCAAGACCATTTTTCCCAGTTTCATAGGTACAGAAACTAACTATTCTCATGTTGTTAGTGTTATCTGGATAATGAATAACATATACAATATTTGTTTTGAACAACCTTGTTCCCTTAAATCTCCATTGCATTATCCTGTCACTGCATGTCACTGCCAAAACAGAATGACGAAGAGAAATTTTATTGAGCTCTATGATGGGCACTATTATCCTGAAGATAAGACCCACCTTTGTTGTTGCAGGGGCTTTTGCCTTTGTTTTGAGCAGTTTAACTAATCCTATGTTAAATAAAATCACTGTGTAAAATACAGAAGTGATATACAGAGAAATATAAGCCATTTGGAAGAATGAAAAATTCTACTCTCCTTCGAATATCCTAATCATTAAACTTTAGAATACACTTCCCCTGGAATAGTTTTTGGGACTCATTACATCTTGAGTTATTTCTGGAGTGTGGCCCACAGTCAATAGGAGATAGGAAGGGCTCTATCACACAGAATAGTCTGTAACTGGTGATTTGCTCTTCCCAGGGAAGTAAAATATGTATGGTTTAATTCTCTTACACTGGAAGAACTGTGTTTGAAATGAATGCTCTAACAGCTAGGGCACTATATAAAAACTGTCCAGTGGCACAGTTTCTCCCATTCGGCTATGAATGCAGATGAAAAGCATGAGCTGCAAGTACCTACTCAGTGAAATAGTAGTTGGACTTATTTTGAGGAAAGATTATGGATATTGCTGTCATGTGCATAGAGACAATTTCTTGCAACCTTATTGAAAATTTTCTGCTCTTAACACTTAGATTTTAATACATCTCTGTTGGTTAGTTGTATGATTTTTCATACAAAGCAAGCTTTCTTTATATGGATTTTTTTTTTTTAATTGCCTTATCCTTCTCTGGCATTACCAAGATAGCAATTTCAATGTTTGGGATTCCGCTAGCGTACCTAAGTACTTAAGTGATAGAAAATACGTAAAGCATTTGGTTCACTGACGATGTGTCTCTGTGAAAGGATTCAGACAGTAATGTTTCTTGTGCCTTGGTTCTAAATCAACCTCCCAGGAACTGACGCCAATCTACAAGTCACAAAACAGTCTATAAACTTCAGAGGAAGTCCAGGCAAATTATGCCTAAGTAGTGATTATATTGCTTCTGAACTGGAGTAAAATATCTGACCCAGAACATGGGCACAGGGATTGCTGGGCTCTGTCTTCCTCATCCGTGTAGACACAACCTTTCCTTTTTCATTGCACCAAGTGCTTATTACTTGTGAATTTCCTGTCCTCTTAAAAAGGTGTGTTTGCTTTGTCTGCATCAGTTGAACTTTTACACTTATTGCATGTGATGCGTATTCATAGTACATAAATATAGAAAACAGACACAAAATGCTCTAAATAAGCATAGTGTATCTATAAATAGCTAGTGAGTAATAAACAGCAATGCAATAGAAATTTGGGCAGATCTGCCATTTAGGTATCAAACAAGTGCTAATGAAACCATTATCAGACACAGTGACATTATCTGACACATACTGTAGAAATATTTATTTTAGAAATGTTATAAAGATTCTTTTCTAATATGAAGGTTAATTATTTTATCTTACAGCTACTAGATTTCTAATTTTGCACCCAAACTAAAACATAAAAATGCATGAAAAAAGGACTAAAGGAAATGTCACATCTTGAAATAGTAACAGAGGAGAAAAACCAGAAGTGGCAATTATTGAAGAAAGGGCAAATAAAGAGACTGCAGGCATTTGTCAAATTTAGTCATCCAGGGCCTTTCAAATATATCATAGTGCTCCAAAATGTGGATTTCTGTACACTTCTGTGATCCTGTTATCTTGTTTGGATCACGCTTTTGTTTGAACTAGACATGAGTAGGAAGGCAGTGCTCGAACCTGTAAGGAGTAAAGAAATCATCACAATGAGCATCCCTTTGAATCTCCTGATTCTGCATAAACGATGCCTGATGCCTGTTCCGGACTCAATGACAATTTTGCCTAATTAAGCTGAACTGCAATAGTCGCAAGGAGACCTGCTCTTTCAAATGCGTTAGGGAAACAGCCTTTCATGCTAAAAGGCTGTACTTGCTTATTTGTAAATAAGCAAGTACGGCACTGCCACTAGGATCAAATCTGGGTGCTTTACCAAAGCTGAAGGATACCTGTGGACAACATTGTGTTTTGACATGAAAGATACAAAAAGCAGAAGCAGCAGCTCAGATACAATAATAGCATATAAGACTGTGTGAATATGTGTGTGTACATGCGCACATGTTTCTGATGCTTATCTATTGATACAGATGCATCATATGAAACAGACATATTTACTTATGTACACATACAAATATCATTTGAGAAAGAAAAAAACACTGATTCTTATCTGAATTTTCTTTAACAAGAAACATTAAAGGAAGCTATGTAAGGAATTTCTCACATGTGACAGTGACACTTTTTGCTTTCTAAAATTCATCTTGGTATCTTAGAAATTTTTCACTTTGTTATCTGTCCATCTCAATCTGTATCCACCATGGTGCAAAATTGGAAACAAGAATGAAAACACACTTTTTAGTAACTGCTATCTCAACTAATCTGTAATTAATATACTTACATGTCTAGACATTCCTATTAAATAAGGAAGGAGGCAACACACACATTCGCCAATAATTCATGAGTCAAGATTCCTGGGCACAAAGCTAGTAATATTTTACACTAAGGATTAGCATGTGTAGAGTATGAGATTTTTAAAGACTGTATAATTATAGTAGGTGTTCTCAGCAGACATTCCTTGTCTGCTTGTCGTGGTTTGAAGTAAGACAGGTCCAATTTTGTTCAGTAACTTTCTTTCTTAGCTAGGCCTCTTCTAACTACTGCAATTAACAACATGGTATGAATGAACTGATCGCTCTCAGAGTGATGAGACTGATGTTTACAGTTGATGCCAAGGAATGGGATGCAGAGAGGCTCTTGTTTATACTTACTGCTATAACAACCAAGGCCAACCAACTTTGTTATTTGCCCTGTTGGAGGGCCAGAAGAAGAAAAGCGCAGAGGGGTCACACCTCTAGGGAGGAGTGGACAGGACAGGTGACCCAAAACTGACCAACAGGGTATTCCATCCCATCTGCCTCATGCTCAGTATAAAAGCTGAGGGATCAAAGGGTCAGCTCTCTTTTTTCAATGACCAGTGTCTGAGAAGGACTCTGTCTGTTCATCTGCCTTTGATCCTGATCCCAATCCTGAATCCAGATCTGGAATCCAGTCCCTGTCTGTCACTGAGTGCAGTCTGGGACTTCCCCAGTGCCTGCTGGTGATGTGATTGTCATCCTGGGAGCTTGATATGGGTTTGTATATATTTCATTCTTTTCTTTTTATTATTTTATTATTAATATTTTATTAAAGTAGTTCAGTTCCTTCTACACTCATAAGTCTCTCTCTTTCTCTCTGGTGCCTCCCTTCAAAGAGAGACAGGAGAAAGGGCATCTGTCCTGCTGCTTGATTGGGCCAATCCAGCCCAAACCACGACAGTGCTGGAAAATAAAAGAACATTTTAGTGTTACATCAGTCGGGTACAAAAGTCAGCTGTATTTCAACCTGAAGCTTGTACCCCTTTTATCAAAGAGATCTTTGAGCTTAATAATAGTGAATTAGTGACATCTCACATACCTAATGACTTGTCATGTCAAAAAATACAGTATTTTCACAGCTGTAATTGAAATGTTTATTGCTTTGTTTTCTTCCTGTGTTTGCTATCAGTGGAAATACAGGAGTACAGATTCTAGATTTCCTTAGACATCTTAACTGGGCCCCTTCAGCAGCCATCACAGAAGGAAGTATCCATACTCGGTTATAATCTTCAAAATAACAAGCTGCAATGTGATAGCAAACTCTCCCTCTACCCTTAGCTTTGAATCAGGGATGTTTGAACTGCAACATGCAAGGGAATTTGCTGCCTGGCAAGATCAACCGGTGTTGACTCAGCCCCTGATTATGCCACCTGACTTTGGGATATACTTCCTTTCATAGAAAAGAAAAAGTGATGTTAAGATAGCTGTGCTGTTAAAGAGTCTCTCACACTGTGGGAGGGACACACCTGTTTCATTAAAGGAAAAATATAAAAGTACATTCGGCTTCCTGTAGGAAGTAATTTTAAGTGCTCTTTGAGCTATATCAGTAGGACAAAGAACACCTATTCTGGTGCATGTAGGGCCGTACTATATGTGAATTTTGAGTATTACAGTTCCATTTAAGAGGCTGGGCAAAGCTGGGTTGCCCATTTTGTTGTGCTCACTTAAGCTTGTGTTAAGAATCTTTTATGTTGCTCTGCAGTTGTGAAAAAAGGATATATACAGACACCATACCTTTACTCTTAGAGCTGCCTCATGCTTTCCTTATGGTCAATTGCTAGTTGCACAAAGGATTTCCAAGGTTATTGTTAAAATAAATGTGCATGTTTTTGAGAAATATATAAGTGCACACAAAGCCGATAAGGGGCTTGGATAATTATCAACTCCAAACAAAGCACTGATGTAGCAACCCTCCCCACTGCTTTTTATAGGTGAAATGATATCTTACATCTATGTGACACTAATAACTTTGTACAGAAATGGACAATTTTTCTAGTAACTATATTTCCAAAGGACTAATCAAGGTTAGTGATTTCCTAAAACATAGCCAGAAGAAATTATGTCAGTGCCTTCTCCCTAGTCTTTTTATAAGTACCAGATGGGTGCAGCTTTTCTCAAGAACTCAGAGACTTGAATTCCAAGTCCTTCTCACCCTCATAGTCAACACATGTCCTGGTGGGAAGAGAGCATTCTACCACTGTATAGTAGTAGAACATGCTGTATAGCCTTCTTGTTAAAATCGGTGTGCTGTTTAGAAAGGATTGTGTGGTTCATGGACCAAAAAGAAAGAGCAACAGCAGGAATATAATTCTCTAGCTTGGTTATTCAATTGGCAAAGTGGAGTTCTGGTTCTTGTCTCTGCTACCACAATTATTTCTAATGTTTATCTGGCAGTTACTTACTGTAAAATTAAAGGAAAAGAACAGCTACAGTGCATTTCATCTGTGGCCCAGTCCTACCAACGTGCATTTGGAAGGGCTACTAAACTGGAACAATTTTGATGTACAGAGGAATAAGTAGCCAGATACTGCAGGATATAGCCATTTAATGAATGTTTAGAAGCAAATCAACGAGTGTGCAAGGACCTTTTAATGGAGACACTTGTAAATGGAAAATAATTTGGGTTTCATTTAAAACAGGATATGAATTCGCATTCAAAATAGGACCTATCAATCATTAAGTGCATAAGTATTCATTTTTTGGTTTGTGGCTTTCTATTTTTTTTTTTAAAATTGTGTGTTACACTTATTAACAGTGATTCCATACATTGGTTTCTTTGTCAAGCTACTTGTTTTTTTAACATTCATGAAATCCTGTAAATGAATTAGTCTTATGATGAAGACTTGGCTGCGTACATCCCACAGCATCCTCATAGGCAAGCTTAGGAAGTGTGGGTTGGATGAATGGACAGTGAGGTGGATTGAAAACTGGCTGGCAGATAGAGCTCAGAGGGTTGTGATTAGTGGTACAGAGTCTAGTTGGAGGTCTGTGACAAGTGGTGTTCCCCAGGGGTCAGTACTGGGTCCAGTCCTGTTCAACATATTCATCAATGACCTGGATGAAGGGATAGAGTGTACCCTCAGCAAGTTTGCTGATGACACAAAACTGGGAGGGGTGGCTGAGCCACCGGAAGGCTGTGCTGCCATTCAGCAAGACCTGGACAGGCTGGAGAGCTGGGCAGAGAGAAACTTAATGAGGTTCAGCAAGGGCAAGTGTAGGGTCCTGCACCTGGGGAGGAATAACCCCATGCACCAGTACAGGTCAGGGGCTGACCTGCTGAAAAGCAGCTCTGTGGAAAGAGACCTGGGAGTCCTGGTGGACAACAGGATGACCACGAGCCACCAATGTGGCCTTGTGGCAAAGAAGGTCAATGGCATCCTGGGGTGCATCAAGAGATGTGTGGCAAGCAGGTCGCAAGAGGTTATCCTTCCCCTCTCCTCTGCCCTGGTGAGGACGCACCTGCAGTATTGTGTCCAGTTCTGGGCTCCCCAGTTCAAGAAGGCCAGGGAACTGCTGGAGAGGGTACAGCAGGGGGCTACAAAGATGATTAGGGGGCTGGAACATCTTTCTTATGAGGAAAGGCTGAAGGACTTGGGTCTTTTTAGTCTGGAGAAGAGAAGGCTGAGAGGGGATCTCATCAATGCTTACAAATACTTAAAGGGAGGGTGCTGGGAAGATGGGACCAGTCTTTTTTCAGTGGTGCCCAGTGATAGGACAAGAGGCACAAACTGGACCATACGAAGTTCCATCTGAACATGAGGAAGAACTTATTTCCTTTGAGGGTGGCAGAGCACTGGAAGTGGCTGCCCAGAGAGGTGGTGGAGTCTCTGACTCTGGAGACATTCAAAACCCGCCTGGATGTCATCCTGTGCAACCTCCTGTAGATGACCCTGCTCTGGCAGGGGGGTTGGACTAGATGATTTCCAGAGGTCCCTCCTAACCCCTGTGATTCTGTGATTCTGTGTACTTGGGTTAGCTGTACCTGTGATTCACATCCACACTTTTGTAGTGTGATCTAATTCTGTTATGCAACTGTTTCAACACATCAATTTCTAATAAAAAGACTTATTTATAAGCCTAACAAACACACAAAATATTATGGAATAATGAAACAGCTAATTAACTTCGTGAATTTAAAATTGTGTCTTTGCACATGAAAATTAGTTACTGATTATATAGATTCCTGAATCAAACTTCTTTCCTTTTTCTCTTCATATGGTTTTTAGCTTAAATTCAAGAGATTTGTAATATATTTCCCTTACTTTTCTAAAAAGGATGCTGGAGTTTATAGCTAATAAGAAGCTGTTTTGTCTACACACTCTGAATCTGCTCATGTTTCATAGTCACCTATTTGTTTCACGCAGTTGCAAACAATTTATTCACATTTTATCTAAGAGTTACGTGCTCATCTCAGCTTTATTCAGAAGGCTGAATTCAAGCATGACTCAAACAATAGCTGCCTAGAATTTAAAGCTAGGCTGTGCCTTGTCTTGGGACTGTAATGTGGGCAAATGGGTTAGGACTATTCCTTCCCTGTGTGTGGCTGACTTAGAATTAAACACAGCAGTGACTCATGCTGAACTGAGCATAATTATGCAGCTCAGGGGGGTGGGAAGTTTGGGCAGTGATAGATGCTCCATGCCTTGAGTAAGTGAGTAAGGAATGGCAAGGCAAACTTCCCATGTCCTACTGACATCAATAATTGTGGCTACACACCCAAAGTTAGTAGTAGGCTGAAAGCATGAATAACACATTTATCTATTGCAGCAAATTACAAAAACTTCAGGAATGGCTGTGCTGCAAGAATTTTCAGAAGTTTCCTCATTCCTTCTCATGGATTGTTTTGTTGCTGTAGCCAACTTTATTTGGTGCTATGCTTATAATCACAATTAAATCAATTGTAGGGTGATCCCTACCCCAGACATCAGTATGGAACTGTGGAAACTACGTTACAATAGCAAGGAATACGGATTCTAGCCAGGGCCATTAAATGGAACAAAAGCATTTGTGAAGGTTGGAAAGACAATTGGGTTAGGATCCTGGCACAGCACAGATCCTGACTGCAGCTCTGCTACAAGCACAAACATGGCACAAACATGCAGCAAGGCAGAGAGACAGGGAGGCCATTCCAGTTAGGAGCTACAGAAAGGAAGACTGCTACTCTCTCAGGTGGTAAAAGTGCTCATTATGGACAGAGATTTGCTGTAGCATTATTTCCAACTGTATGCTTCTTTATTGCCTCAACAGCTGTTGGGAAAACAGTATGACATGGAAAGCAAAGGTAGAGAAGGTAAATTCAGCCTCTGAATGAACTCAGAAAGATGAATAACAATGTAGGATCCTTTATATAGATATCTCAAGAGCCATGAGGTCATGGATCAGCAATATCAAAACAGACCAAAAATCAGTGGTTCTACTCCTTGCAAAATGTCTGTTGCTGCTCATTTCCTGGACAAGAAGTTCATAATAATTTTTCTTTTTTCTTTATTTTTTCTTCTGTAAGGTAAAGACACACAGAAAAGTTCAGTGACTTCTTTTTCAAAATGCAATTGGTTCATGAGCAATTGTTTCAGCTGGTGGAAATTAAAGTAAATTAAGGATTGAATATGAGTTAGTTGTGTAACTATTGCAGAAAAAGAAACTGCCACAATGGTGAGTCTTAATAGAAGCAAATATAAAGTGCAGAACATAATTATCCTGCTCTACTTCAGCCCTGAACTGAAACATTACACTGAATCAGCAACCAGCATTGCTGTATAGGGGGGAAAAATAGTTAACGGTTTCAGAATATAAAACCTTTGAAGTAGAAGAACACCAAGAATATTCTGCCAAAATGATAACCGACACAGGATGTCATAACTCTCCCTGGAAATACGTACAGAGACATATCAAGAAAGACTCATTAATCAGAGAACAGAAAAGTAGTAATGGGCTTGAACTGTGGAAAGACAATCTTAGATTGGATATTAGACATATCTGCCAGTACAAGCTCAGTTAAAGGAAAAATCTTCCAGCATACTTAACACTACTTGACAAGCCTCTCCTTTTTTTTCATCTTACAAGCTGTAATATCTTACTGGTTTTCTTTTTTTTTTCCCCTCCTTATTTTTTAATTTCTCATTTAATTCATTCTCTACTTATATATTTTATTAACTGTGGGCTCTGTTTTTTGCTTGTTTGTTTGCTTAAACCTGAGATTCCAAAGCCTTCTGCTTACCCAACCTCCCCCCCGCCCCCAAGTCTTCACTACTACATGGGCTGGGAGGTCCAACTATGCAGATGGGGAGGTTCAGCCCAGTTGTTACATTAACCTGCTTTTGCTTATCCAGTCCCCCTTCCTTCCCTCTCAATGACACATTTCCCTTTGCTTAGATTGAACAGACAACTTGACACTCTGCACCCACAAATGCCTTTATTGCTCTAAACTATCTTTAAAGAAGTATACTGGGCCCTTAATGCATGATTCTAGTGAAAGGGAAAAGCAGAGATCCATCCCCTCAGTAGAATGTCCCAAAAATCGTATAGGGAAATTTCTTTCAGATGGTCATCTTCTGAGTTTTCTTCCAGGGAGCTGCGCAAGCAGTCCCACAGGGGCTGATAATAATTCTAAATGGCATACAAAAAGCTGGTATAGAGACTTCACTGTAAGTGAGCCCTTCTGGTAAATCCTTATAATGACAGAGGTATTCCTATATGCTCCTCATTTATGATAAGTACAAGGGTTCATTTAGGTACAGGCCTTGCCTAGAATGGTACTTTATATCCTCACCCCCTACATCGTAAGACTCTACACAGCAGAGCACAGTCCAACCTACAAAGCTGAAAGCTGAGGGGCTAAATCTCAAAATCCACCATGAAGTTCTGATTTCACACTTACTTGAGATCATTCTGCACTTTTCTGATTACAGAACTTTTTACTGCAAAGACATCATCCTGTGGGCTTCAATGGGTGGTTTACTAGGCTCTATTGCACTACAGCACAAGACCTTGGCTATGTTAGAATAACCTAAAGATAATGATATTAGTGAGGTCACTGGGAAAATGAGTTTACCAGTCTGGATAGCACAGAGGAGCCTGGAAGCCATAGGAAGGTATGGCAAATTATAGTAAATAATGGTGTTTAGTGATGTCCCAGTTCTGGAATAGGGTCTTAGATTACTCAGTGCTCAGCATCTGCTAGTACACAAAAGAAATAAACAGGGAAATTTACAATGTGGCATGTCAGCATATTTATACAGTCTCCTCTGGCTAGTGGGAACTTATCAAGCAAACGTTTTTCATCTTTCAAATCATTGCAGTATCAAAGCTGGATCAATGTTGAAACAGATTTTTAACTGTTATTTTTCAGGACAAACAGTACCTCTCCCCTAACTGTGAAATTAATAAGGAAGGTAGCACTGAAGAAACCTGCTGTGTGCTGGGCCTGCTGACATGAGTGGAAAAAAAATTATTGCAATATTGCAACCAGAAGAAATTATATGAGAAAACAGATTTTGTAGCTACTAAGCACTAAATGCCAAGTGAACATGGCTGAATTCTTAATTGCTTCTCGAAAAGTTTGTTCACTAGACAATAAATTACACTAAAGCCTTCACAAAAAAAGTCTGCTACAAAAGAAGATTAATTCTGTCCTAATAAAAGCTGTATTTCATTGTTAATCTGTAAGTTTTGTAAAGTCCAAATAAACTTTAGTCCTAAATAAATCAGGAATATCTAGCATTACAGATTAAAACCTAGAGCTTTGTTATGTACCTATGTGTTACAGACAACTTTTAAATAATTTTATACATGGGCTGAATGACCTACCAATGATTCAACTTTAGCTTCAAAGGCGGTCATCTCAGATGGAAGAGATGTCAAGTTTCTTTTTTTAATTTTGAGGTGAAAGCAAGGCGGCTTCTGAGTACACACAGTGACAGCAGACACAGGCAAGTCTGATGTACTCCTTGCCACCTTTGTCTCTGTCTTCACCAACAAGGTCTCCCAGGCCTCTCTATTTAGAAGCAGGGTTCAAGGAGAAGAATACACAGTAGTGGATTAAGATCACTACTTGGCTCATACCAATGCACATGTTGCATTCAAGGAAACTGAGAGAAATGATTCTTGCAAGGCTGCTTTCTATCATCTTGGAAAAGTCATGGAGATCAAGAGAGTTCCCTGATGACTGGAGAAAGCAAATGTTGCATCCATCTTCGAAAAATGCCAGTCACTCCAGCATGTGTTATTGAGGGGAGGCAAGGGATGCCATTCACCTTGATTTCAGCAAGGCTTTCAACACAGACTCCGCAATATTCTCATATCTAAGTTAGAACACTACTGTCTGGATGCACGAACAACTAGATGGGTAAAAGCCGGTTGGATGATTTGGCTCAGGGGGTCATGGTTAATTGGTAATAATCTACCTGAAGGCCATAACGTGGAGTAATGCAGGGGTCTATCCTGGGAACTGTTCTGCCTAACATCTTTAGCAGCGGAGGAGGAGATGGAGTGTACTCTCATGTGGTCTGCAGATGGCACCAAATTGGAGGAAGCAGATAGTATGGGGGAGAGTAATGCTGCCATCCAGAGGGACCTAGGCAGGTTGAAGGAAGCTCATTAAATTCAGCAATGTCAGATGCAAAACCCATACCCAGGGAGGAAGAGCCCCTTGCAACAGATACAGGCTGTGGCCTGACTGGTTAGGGAGCAGCTCTGTAGAAAAGCCCCTGGGGCTCTGGCAGACGGTAAGCTGAACATGAGCTAGTAATCACCTGGAAGCAAAGATGTGTTAACAGGAGCAGAACCAGTAGAACAAGGCAAGGGATTATCCTCCTTTATTCAGCACAAATTGGACAGTTTCTCAAATGCTACATCCAGTTTTGAGCTCCCAGTACCAGTCAAACATCAGTTAACTGGACAGAGTTCAGTGTAGGGCCACAACGACTTGATGTTCGAGCACTTGTCCCATGAGGAGAGGCTGAGGGAGCTGGATTTGTTCAGCCTGGAGAAGACAGCGTCAGGGGGACTGTGCAGTGGTGCCTTATCACATACTGGGAGGTATATTACTTTAATATCCATGTTGAGTATTTAATTTTACTTTAATTTAATAATTGCAAGGATTTTGTAATCTAAATGTCTTAACTTTAAAACACACAGTTAAGAAAAAGAGGGGAAGAAAGCCATAAAACTAATACAGCAAATTCTACTCATTTTATTAGAAAAAAAGAGGCCTTTGTCGTATGTTAATTTACTGGATTAGAATGTGAATATGCTAAGCAATAATGCTGTTTTGACAGTGAGTGATAAGGAGATTTTGATGAAATATTTATGAGGTTGTGTTTTTTTGACACCAAGGGTAGTGACTGAATATTTTTAAGGTCACCGTGACACTGAAGAATTTTGACAAGATATTTATGAAGGCGATGCGATCCTAAAGATGAATGTAGATATGGAAGTGATGTAAATTAGACAAATTCATGAAAGACAAATATATCAAAGGATATTAAGCAATTATATCAATTGTAACTCAAGAAGTTAGACAGCTTAAAGCTGGGAGGTTATACCAGAGAAGTATTGCTATCTGCTTGTGCTTTTCTTAAACTCTTTTTATAAGCACCATAGAATAATTACAGATTCGATATAAGGAAGAAATTTTTCACTATGAAAGCGGTGAGGCACTGGAACAGGTTGCCCAGAGAAGTTGTGGAGGCCCCATCCCTGGAAGTGTTCAAGACCAGGTCGGATGCAACCTGATGAGTAACCTGATCTAGTGGGAGGTGCCCATGGCAGGGTGGTTGGAACCAGATGATCTTTAAGATCCCTTCCAACCTAAACCATTCTATGATTCTATGAAGAGAGGATATTATGCCAACTAGAACTTTGTTCTGATCTAGCATGTACAATCCAATGCATAAGATACAAAGGTACCCTGTTCTGAGGTAATATAACTACCTCTAAACCTAAATGAATATGTCGATTAGGTAATGAAGGTTACAAAGGGGTATATAGAAGCAATTCCTCTTTAGAGCTTTCCTGAAAACATTTTTTTTAAAATCTGTTAAACATTTTCTCTGCCAAGCCAAAAAAATTGGAGCTCTGATGCTGCTACTAAGTTGATAACAAGATTTTGTTTTGCAATTCTTTTTTTTAATTTCAGATATAGAAATCCCTGCTTTTCCTCCTCGTTTATGTGACTCTCTGTAGCAATTAAAATATGGCTGGCCAGAACTGCAGCCTAAACTATGGAAAATATTAAATTGAAAAATATCAAAATAAGATGTTTTATTTCAATAAGTATTTTAATGGAGACTTTTCACTTCTTTTAAATAATATGAAACCAATTATTCCATTAAAAATTTGAATCTGAGGAACTAATTTTAATTTCTAAAAGAAACAAAACATTCCAGATTTTAGGGCTGACCTTATTTTGATCTTTGGTGTCTTTTAGGACTGTAAACATTTTTTTTTAGGACTGTAAACATTTTTTATAGTCAACCAATAGTTTTAAGGAAACAAATGTCACACTAGTGGTGATGCTTATTGCAATTTGAAGTGGTTGCCTCAAAGAAAGATCACAGTGTGCAAAAAAAGCATGAAATTTTGACTGTGATAAGAAGGCGAGGATGAGGTATGTGAGGAGATTAATGAATGTGTCCAGAAAGCAATAGAGAAGGATGGCTTTCAAAATATTCACTTCTAACATGGGGTAGTGTGCCATGGTGAACTTATGATTAGCATCTTGACCCTACTGAAATTAATAACAAAGATATTACCAATTCAAATGAAGAATAGCTTTCAGCCTAATTGTGATGTCCTAATGTCTATGTTGTTGGCACAACAACTGCTTTGGCAATATGTATACTTGTCCCAGTAATGGAAATTCATTGCAGAGTAATGTGTTCATGTAAAGTATCCTGGGACTAAAAGCAGCCCAACTGTATTAGCATATCATTGTATCTGAGCATTGAAACCATGCCAGGAGGGCTTCAGCAAATCATACGGACTTCTCTCAGTCTGAAGCTAACAAAAATAAGATTCTATCCATTGCACTCCAATGCTCAGTTTTCCCTTTGGTAAATCTGGTAGCTACTGCAAATCACTTTCTTCTACTTACTATGTTTGGAAATATAGTTAATATGAATTTGCTCTATTGCTTTCCAAGGGACTGAGATGTTTACTGGCCCATACTTCCTGTGGTCCTTCTTTTTTTCTTGAAGACAGGATTGAAAAGAGGAATTTGCGATGAGGATTTGGGGATGAGAATGAACCATTACCCCCAACTATAAAGCAGATTTCCTGTTAAATAGCATGTGGCTAAACCTGAAACTTCTGCTTCTCTTTTTCAGTTGTAAAGTATTACTAATTTCAGCTGAATATTTTAACAGTCAACATGAATTGCACCTAATTATATAAGCCACTATTTCAAATCTCTTATATTGCATAAATAATCCAACAAATGTTAAGTATATGTATTATATCAGCAAATATCCCTTATTGCTTTTGAAGATTGTAACAGTAATTTAATTTAGTATCTGCAAGAATAGCTTAGTCTTACGATGTTACTGAGTTCTTTCTTTAAGGACATGAAATTGTCTCCTAGAAGAATATGCCTCACAGATAGAGAAGATATATATGTCCCAGAGGACTATTCTTCTATGGCAACAATTATTATTTCAAAGTAATACTTTGATAATGAAGACAAAGGTAAATATTTTAAGATAGTATATATAAATGGAATAAATATACTGACTCATTTGTACCCTTGTGACAGCAAACAGCAACCAGGGAAGGATGACCAGACAATCCAGAAACTAAGGCACAACCCTCCAAAAGATTAATCTCATCCAGCTTTAGGCATCTAAAGTTTAGGTGTATAGTCTAGAAAACTGTCTATGCTTTAGATCCAGGAAAAAAAAATATTTTCTTTGTCACAGACACATCTATTTTAGAGTGGCATCAATCACCTTCTAGCTAAAGTTAGAAGATATGAATCTCAACCTTCTTGTGTAACTTTACAGAATTCTTTGGTATTTTCTTATATTAGATTTAGAGCTATACACTCAGGAAAATATATATTTTGTCTTAAAAGATCAGGGTAAAATGTGTTTAAAAATACGTAATGTTAATATAAATATATGAATATTTCCAAGTGGAAATGAGAGCTGTTGTTAGCACAATCGTGGATAAGTCATTTGGTTTGTGCCAGCAGATTGAAATACAGGAATAAAATTAGTATGAGAGGATGTGATGGTACCAGCTGTTCTTTCAACACTTTTGTAGTTACAGACATGCAAAATGAGTGAACTCTACTAAGGCAAAAAATAAACCCTTACATTCATAACAGGCTACCAAGCACTCAGACTGCCTAAGGAAATATGAAGTTGATGGATGATGTAGATTTTTGGTGACAGATGAATTGTCTACATTTCCATTCTGGATTATGCTTCCTAAGTAAATGAGTAATGTCATTGACTTGTCTTATCAATCCTGGCAGTGTGATGGAATTGGCCACATCAGGAACTAACTTGTTGAAATTTTAAAGTTACACCTGAAGCAGGTTGTGCTCTGAGATATATAATTCCCACTAAGTTCTGTGCTAGCTGCTTCTGTGCTTTTGAGGAAAGAACTTTGCCAAGAAGAAGATTTTTTATGATATAAATTAATTTACCTGTGTCTTTTGTATACCTTTTCTGTGTGTGTTGTAATCGGATAGTGTGTAATTCAGAAGACTGACAGAAAGCTGAAACAGGTCTGAGAAAGTGTAGATATGATGCATACTAGTGCTTTCTTTGCATCTTCTTTTGATCTCAGTGTTCTTTTGGATTTTATTTAGTAAGCAAGACACAAACACCAGAAATCTGAAGGGATTCACAGGCACCTTCTAGAGCAGACCTCTCAATAGCACATTTCTAGGTACATCATATATTCACTCTTTCAGAAGAAGCAAAACAAGAAAACCAACCTAAGTAATCAAAGCTAAAATATACAGCAAAGAGTCTCCCAATACCTTCATGTGACCAGCTGAACCCCCAAGGTGACATTGCTTAAACACCAAATTTGGAGACAGCTGTGTTATCAGTATGGCCAGGCCCAAAAGGCAAGAGAATACACAGGGGAATTCAGAGAGATTGTGAGTCAGCTTTCATAATCACCTGCATTACATAAAGAGATTCCAAAATTTATTCCAAAAGTTGATCTAAAGTACTTTATATGTAGAAAAGATATTTCTAAGCAATCCATCCTGATGTGTTATTTCAGTTTTCAACAAGCGTCCTCGCTAAGAAGGTACATTTTGGTTTGAAGTTAAATATTTCTAGGCTTTTTTACAAGGCCCTGAAATTTTATTTTTAGTCCTTTTTCAGTAGTGCTGAAAATCAACAAGGGGGCTGCTATCTGCCCCAAAACAAATACAAAATCTGTGCTCCCCTTCACGTCTCAGATCATCCTCCTTCTTCTTGTTACTTATCTGTTTCCCTTTGTATTTTTCTGCTGAAAGTCCTTTCCTCCTTCTCCCTATGTAAGCCTCAGCATGTAAATCAATAAAAACCAGATGTACAAAAGATCAGACAAGCTGGAAAGAGGAGAGGAAACTGTAGGTTGCATAGATAAATTTTCTTGGAGCTGCAGGACATTATCACTGTTGGTCCCCAAATGAATTGCCTGCTACGTAGCCTTATTTCCACTGTCAAAACATTTTCTCCGTTTTAAGTACCGTATGAGTAATTGCAATGATCAGTTCTATTATCTTTCTTCAGTAAGCTGAATAGGGCAAACGCCTTAAATTCTGCATGATGGAGTCTGTCTTTCATCCCTTTGTTGATTCTGTGGTCCCTGAACTTGGTTTTGTATTTTATATTTTTTGATATATGTATTGCGTTTACATGGCAAGGTTTTGGTAGTGGAGGGGCTGCAGGGGTGCCTTCTGTGATAAGACACCAGAAACTGCTTCCATATTGAGCAGAGACGGTTTCAACCAGCTCCAAGACAAACCCACTGCTATCCAAGGCTTGAGCCAACCAGCAACATTGGTAGAGCCTCTGTGATAACATATTTAAGAAAGGGTAAAAAAAGCTGCGCAACAGCAGCTGGGAGAAACAAGTGAGAATATGTGAGAGAAACAACTCTGCAGACACAAAGGTCAGTGAAAAAGGAGGGGGAGGAGGTGCTTAAGGTGCTGGAGCAGAGATTCCTCTGCAGTCCATGGTGAGGATCACGGTGATGCAGGTTGTCTCCTGCAGTGCACGGAGATCCAAGGTGAAGCAGATATCCATCCTGCAGCCTGCAGAGGACCCCACACTGAAGCAAGTGGATGTGCCATGAAGGAAGCTGCAGACTGGGGAAAGCCCACACTGGAGCAGGTTTCTGCTCCAGGTCCATAGAGAGGAGTCCACACAGGAGCAAGACCTGTGACCCCATGGGGGACCCATGCTGGACCAGTCTGTTCCTGAAGAATTGTACCCTGTAGAAAGGACTCATGTTCGAGCAGTAATTGAAGAACTGCAGCCCATGGGAAGGACCCACATTGGACAAGTTCATGCAGGACTACCCTGCTGGAGGGACCCCATGTTGGAGCAGAGGAAGAGCATGAGGAGGAAGGAATGGCAGAGATGAAGTGTTATGAACTGACCATAACCCGATTCCCCATTCTCTTACGCCACTCAGGGTAAGGAGGCAGAAGAGTTGAGAGTGAAGTTGAGCCTGAGAAGAAGGGAGGCATGAGGGGAAGGTGTTTTAAGATTTGTTCTTATTTCTCATTATCCTACTCTGTTTAATTGGCAATAAATTAAATTAATTTCACTAAGCCAAGTTTCTTTTGCCCATGACAGTAACTGGTAAGTGATCTCCCCATCCTTATCTTGACCCATGAGCTTTTTGTTGCATTTTCTCTCCCTGTCCATGTTGAGGAGGTGGAGTGATGGAGTGGCTTTGTGGGTACCTGGGGGCCAGCCAAGGTCAACCTGACTCAATATACGAAGATTTAAAAAATACTTTATAAGTACAGAAGTTTCTGAATGGAAGAAAGAAGTTTTTACGCAAACTGACCTGTATGACATAATCGAGATCCAAAGAGAGGTTGAGGTAGAAAGGGACCTCTGGAGGTCATCTGGTTAAACCCCTCTGTTCAAGCAGGGTTGCCTACTGCCAGTTTCCCATGACCATGTCCAGACAGCTTTTGCATATCTCCAAAGATGGAGACTCCACAACGTCTCTGGGAAACTTATGCCAGTGCTCAGTCACCCTCACAGTAAAAGTGTTTTTCCTGATGTTCATAGAGAACCTGCAGTTTGTGCCCATTGCCCCTTGCCTGTCACTGGGCACTACTGAAAATATCCTGGCTCCATCTTTTTTACACCCTCCCTTCAAGTATTTGTACACGTTGATGAGTTTCTCCCTGAGCCTTCTCTTCTCTAGGCAAAACAGCCCCAGCTCTCAGCCTTTCCTTATGTAAGAGATGCTCCAGTCTCTTAATCACTGTAGCGGCCCTTCATTGGCGTCTCTCCTGTAGCTCAATACCCCTCTTGTACAGTAGCTGTTTAAGCAGCCATTAATAAATCTTGGAACAATTTCCATCTTTTGCTTACAAACAGTATCCAGGCTCTAAAAAAGGGAAAAAAGTCCTCTAAAGAAATCACTGGCATCATGACCTGATGGTTTGAATCAATACAAGGCAAGAAGAAAACTTCTTTAGCCTTTCAGGGAACTCGCTCCCATGCACCTGCATTATAAAGCTCTCCTATATATTACAGTCAAGCAATACATGTCATATGGACCTCAGTTATTATTTTCTGTGCAGTTTATCTATCAACCATTGGCTGGTTTTAAGTACGAGAGGCACTTTCATTTCTCTTTTTATTTTTATTTCCTTCTCTTACTTTTGTATCTGTTTGTATCAATACTAGGTCCATTCCATCACCTGATGGTTCACTATAAAATATTCCCTCTCATTTTACACATTCATCTCAGAATGTCTCCAGTCTCCAACATCACTCTTCCATCTCCATTTTCTGCTAATAGTTTCCCTTAATTGCACTTTGCAAATGAAAATGAACACTTTTTCTTCCTCTTTCCTTTTGTTTTCATGAAATGCATGTAATCAATATGTTTCCCTAAGATCTATTGTTTGTGACTCTTAACAGCTAGGACACTGGATAAGGACAATAATCAAAGGCTGCATTATGTCACAGAATCCTTGACATCATGAACACTGATATAGATGATAAATTTTTTCTGGCCAATAACTAGATGACCCATGATCCATCTGAAGCTATAAAAGTAAACCTAAATAAAAAGAATTTTACATGCCTTCCATTAAATTAAAGCTCTCTAAATGAAAATCCTAGGACTTGGGGTCATTATATGAGTACTTGATACTCTCTGGAGGAGTCAGAGTTTATAAACTAATGAATGAGACATAAATGCTATACACTAGTCTAATCTGTGACAATTAATCTTCCTCCAGTATTTTTCATGCTCTTTAATAAGAAACTGTACCATATTATTTAGTCTGGATCCTTAAAGTTCAGAAGCATTTCTCAGCATGATTAAACTGTGAAATGTATTTGAAACTAATTGCTTCTGACAACTGCCACTAGATGCATATTTGCAAATACATTTTATCACTCCTTAATAACGAGTTCTTGTTGTCTTTTGAACTTCCGCTCTGTTGTAAGCAACAAGAAAAAGACACTTTTGTTTTAACTATTTAAGCACCATGTAAGAGAACAAATCATGGTTGTAAACTGCTGCTATCAAAGCAAGCAGAGTCTGCTGGTTGATTGTATACATTGATGTTAGCTAGACTACAAGAAGGAGAAAGAAATAACATCTATATTTTTTCAAAAGACTGTTTAAAGACTTGCTCAATAAACAAGTTTAGAAATCCTGTTTTTAATATTGTACATGTAAGAGAAACTGTTTTGCTGTTTTGCTACTATTTAGAAAATTAATAATTCAGAACACATTGTATTCTGATTTCTCATGCAATGGTTACGCACCTTTTGTCAGGCGATGCAGTGGACCAAAGCATGCATTATGGTAAACATGCACTACAATGAAATCAGCAGATGCTGTTTCTCAAAACAAGCAATTATGCACCGTATTTTTTGAAATGGAATTTTTGTACTTTCCTAATCTCCTGAACTGATCCTGTATAAGACTAAGTGGTACAGTTAATTTATGACCTCCTCACATTTACCAGTTCAGTTTGTTGACATGAAGTATAAAGCATTAAAAAAATGCCAACAATTATCTTCCCCCAAAGTTTAAAAATCTAACTAGTAAAAGCAGACAAGAGGTAGAAAACAGAGAGTATTATAATCTATATTTAAATTATTTGAGCTAAAGCTGAGAAAAAAATGTCAACATTTGAGACAAATAATGAATCACCTTTTTCATGTGCTTTTCTCCCTCCTTTGATTCTAGACAACTTTGATTAGGTGCCCTACTTTTATATGCTATTCATTAATTGGGATACATCTCATTGAGTGATTTCCCCTAAATCAGGAAGTTCCTGTTTCTACCGAGACTTGGTTCAATGTCTGATGCAGTCTAGTTCCTTACTCAGAGGACTATAACTCCTATCTTTATGCAGTGATGAAGGAACAGAGTGTCCTTCGTCACAACTCCTGTTGAATCTAAATTATGCTACAGACAAAGTAAAGATCATAATATAAAGAGTAATGGTGCCAAAAGAAAGCAAAGTGAACCCTTTTGTCAGTGTGGACATTATAAACCCAGTTAAAATAAGGAACATCCTTGCTTCCTGGTTTTCAGAGGCTTTTAGCCAGGTCATATGAAAACTAATTTTCTTTGAAATGAGAAAAGATAACCCCCAATGGAGAGAAATCTATTTCAATTCCAAGGTTCGAGTCCTATCTATAGGTATCTAGGCTATTCAAAAAAAGTGAAGATTTCAACAGAAAAGATTTATTTCTCCTCCTCTGCACAGGCAATTCTTACAGTAAGTAGCAACTGTAATGAACTTGACGAAGAGATATTTCATACCCCCATCATGCTCTCATTTTCTACAGCTTTCCAATCCCTATATAGAGGAACATAAGTTAATGTTAATATAATGCTAACACTAATACCGGAATCTACTTAAAACTACTTCTCACTTTTAGACTTTCATTAAATAAGTCGTTAACATTTTGGATAAAATGTTAATGTCATCACCAGTAAATGTTTTTGTCCTATATGAATCTGGATTTATCATGTGTAGATGTGAATTTTCCAAAGGGCCAGTGTCTGATCACTGATTCTAGAATATAATTTTGTTGAGTAGAGAAAGTTTTCTATGAATCTGGGAACAAGCAAAGCCCAAAGTATTCATTTAGCTATGTCTTTTTCTGTCTCATTGGATCACAATATCCACATGCTCCTTCCTTTAAGGTTTTTTCTAAACCTCTGACTTTTTCTCACATGGTATTTCCACACCCTCCTACAACCCAGACTTAGTTTCTCATCCTCCTGTATTCCTGACTCCTATAACTTAACTTACTTCCATGTCTGTCTTTCTTTCAGCAAAGAAGAAGTAAAGAAATGTGGTACGGCTCCTGTAGAGACATGTGTGAGCTAATTGGTCAGCTGGTATTCTGGCAAAGATCACCAACCATCCATCCACTAATGAATAACAGCTGAGTTCTTTGGACCATTTCTCCATAGAAACAGTAATGTAATCTTTTCTTTCTAGCCAGCTGCTGACTTTTATGAAATCTGTGGGAACTGGTATCTCTGAAACTTATACACTAGTTAGATTTATTTGAAATTGAAAATAGATCAAGTGTCAAACAGATACTAGTAACACAGTCAGAATAAACTAGTTTATGGGTTACATATAAACTAATAACACATGGGCAATCAGGCTAAAAAAATCCTCAAACCCACTAACAAAAAACCCCAAAACAAATGCAAAACCTCCACAAAGCCACAACAAATCTCCCCCTGCAGAATTCCCTGATAGGATGACAATTAGAATTCAGCTTAGCAAGATACAACCAAGGGTTTGAAAATTGTCATGTGTCTAGAGGAAATAATTTCTATGGTTGTTTCAACAGAACGGAAACATGAAAAATATGAAAGATTGCTTGCAAAATTCCCATGGGATAAGACCCTGAATGGAAGAGGTGCCCAGGAAAGCTGGTTAATATTCAAGGATCACCTCCTCCAAGCTTGAGAGCATTCCATGCCAACAAACAGGAAGTCAGACAAAAATGCATGGATGAACAAGGAGCTAGCTGTCTTATGTTTGGTTGGACAAAACTCAGACATCAAAAGGAATATAGAGAAGGGGGAGAACCAGGGGGAAAGTCTGGAGCAAGGAAAATGTGCTGTTGATGGGAGGTGATCAGGTCTGAGAATACTCAAGCAAACTGGACATATTTAAGTCTGCAGGCCGTGATGGGTTGCACCCATGAATGCTGAGGAAGCTGGCTGGTGTTACTCTGGGGCCATTCCCAGTAATCTTTGAATGATCACGGTGATTGAGAGAGGTGCCTGAGACTGGAGGAAAGCAAATATCACTCCTATCTCCAATAAGGGCCAGAGGAGGACCCAGGGAACTACAGGCTGGTGAGTCTCACCTCAGTCTCTGGGAAAGTGATGAGGCAACTAACCCTGGAAACCGCTTCCAGGCACATTACGGATAAGAAGGTGATCAGAGTATTCAGCATGGATTCATAAAAGGATGCACATGAATGTGTACAAATACGTGAAGGGAGGTTGTAAAGAAGATGGAGCCAGGCTTTTTTCAGTGGTTCCCACTGACAGGACCAGAGGCAACGGGCACTAACTGAAACACAGCAGGTTCCCTATGAACATCAGAAAACACTTTTTTACTGTGATGGTGTCTGAGCACTGGCACAGGTTGCCCGGGAAGTTGTGGAGTCTCCATCCTTGGAGATATATAAAAGTCATCGGGACATGGCCCTACGCAATTGGCTCTAGGTGATCCTGTTTGAGCAGAGGGGTTGGCCAAGATGACGTCCAGAGGTCCCTTCTATCCTCAGTCATTCCACTATTCTGTGATTTCTGAACAAATTCACAAATAATGACTAACTGTTTTCTAGCTAGACTGGCATTTTTTCACTTTGTGCATGTAGGAGTTACTTTAGCAGAGCTATGATTATACATGCATTGCAGAAGAAATGTTCAATAAGCGGAGTTTTGGGGATCATTTTCTTGTTGTAAAAATAGGATTTTCTCTTCATTACTATATGTTATACACAGCTCTTAATTGGCACTGAAAGATAGAAATATACAGTCTATGCAAAATGGTGTACATGCTGAAACAAAGCATACGATTTGACATCTGCAATAGCAAGAGTGGAAACATCACTTATTAATGACTACCATGTGATAGCCCCTCAGAAGGAGAAATGCATCATATTAGTGTCTGCACCTTGCTCACCAAACAGAATTCTTATTATCCTGTCATTAACAGATGGATTAGAATCCACATAAAAAGGAGCAAAGAGTCCAAAAAATTATGCAATTAAACATCTAATATTGAACAGAAAGTATCACTAGCACAAAAATATTATTTTTCCAGACAGATTCCCACACTCAACATTTTCATTAATACCTTACTGTCCAAGCATATGAACTTTGTTAACTACGTACAGTACTTGTCTGCGCAGTTACATATCTGGTGAAAGCACAAGACAGTTTGGCCTGTGCAATCAGGCACTTGCCTTTATCTCATGTGCAGAATTTTTATCAAGCAGTCCAGCAAAACTATATCTGAAAAAGAGACTAAGAATCTGTAAGCCAGAATAGTAAATGTCACTGTGGGCTTTGAACTACCTGTCTAGATCATGAATGTTGGTTTCTGTCAGTGGCTGTGCTTAAGCATAATTTACCAGCAAAGTGCTAACCCAGTCTCCCTTCTCAACGTAGAGCCGCAAAGGTAACTACCGTCTCCTCCATTTTGTGTGCCTGAGCAAGATATAGCTCCTCTGGGAACTCCTGACTATTTTTCATTCTTAGTTTCCACTGCTTCTAAGACACTGTTTTGTACTGCTCTCTTATTTTTCACTCCATTATTTTCTGTGAAAATCTTGTCTAAAAACAGTATGCAAAACTTTTGTCTTTTTGCTGGCTGTTTCTCTGTGAGCCATGCTGGCATTTCCCCTCTGGTTTGTTTCTCCAATTTATGTCCAGTCATTTTTTCCCGAGTCCACTTCCTTCAGCATGCTTTTTTTTCTCTAAGCCAGGTTTGTTGGGTTGTGGTTTTTCTTTTTTTCCCCCAGGTTTTGTTCCCCACATTTCTTCCTATGTTATTACAATTCTTTTTATTATTTGCTTCTCTCCAATGATTTGAAGCTGTAGTTGTGTTGCCACTCATCAGTCTTCCTGGAATACTCTTGTTTGTCAGTTTACTTCTTTGCTTCCTTCTACCCTTATTATCAAACAGAAGAATTAACATAATAGACAGCCATGTATCTTCATCCTCTTCTTGTCTCTTATTTTTGACATCTTTGTTCCAGAAAAAACATAGTTCTATGTTAGTGTATTCTTGCCTTTGTTAAGAATATGCCTTTTCAAGGAATAGCAAGTCTGACATTCTGCTGTAAAATAATCAATCAGATCTAACCTCTTCCAGATATATATTTATTATTCAAACAGAAATAGCGCTCAAGGGACCAGAATCCTCGGTCTTGATTGTACTGGGTTGATTTTTAAGCTCGACAGTGTAAAAATATAGTCCTTGTCCTTTCTGTGAAGGCCCATGAAGATGAGCATCACAGGGAGGTAAAGGACATGGAAGAATATTACAGGCAAATATACAAGCATGTATATATACACTCAGGGGCATTCCCAAATAAAGGTCAGAGATAACAGACTTTATTAACACAAACTTTCTTCTCAGAGACACCTTGTGCTACAGAGAGGAGGCAGAACGCTCAGCAGAGGAAGCAACCAGAAGAAAAGCCTTTTACACATTTTATAGAATGGCAAGAACTTGTGGTTCTTATGTTCCTAGGTCAGCCTACTTCAAGCTGTGACTGGAGCAACAGTAAATAACCATTAGAGAGCAGGCTATTTGCTACTATGAGACATAAAGTGCCAGTACTTCCACTTCTCTTCTGAGGAAGGACACCCCATTAAAACCATACTGTAAAAAAGGACATGGCCAGTGATGCTAACATTAGTAAAAATAATAGTGTATTGCCTAGAACTAGGACACATCATGGTAGGCACTCTACAAAAATCAGAGGAAAAAGCTGTTTCCTAATCCCAAAAATATTCATGTAAACATGAAGGGCTGATGGGCAGAAATTAAAAGAAAAACAGAAACAGAGAAATGACAAAGGCCAAATCAATAGGTAGTAGAAGTAAACAGCAAGTGTTTTGCTGAAGGAATACAGCAAATTAGCTTTCTGGATGTATAATCTCACAAAACTAACCAGTTAGAGGTGAAAATCAGTCTCTTGATGATGGATAATAATTTTCAGATTTTTTCTGATTTCTTTCTTTTATTTGTGTCTAAGAAAAATGGGCTTCTCTCCTTCAAAACACAAAGTTATATTTTAAAATCATAATATTCCAGATTTGTTTGCAGGGTAGTATAAAATTGCCCCTTCTCTTTTGGTCACAGCCTTGCTTATGTCACATCTGCATTTACCCTAGCAGTTTTGCTGTATTACGTTGTTTGTATGACAGGCAAACATATATCCCAGCTGTCAAAGATATGCTACTTATATCGCTTCAGAAGGTAGCAAAGGTCCTTCAAACAAATATTGCTCCTGAGTTAGCCAAAACTCCTCAGAGATCTGCTATCTTATGTGTTTAAAGATATACTTATGACTTTTGAGGGTTTTATTATCAGGTTTTCATGATTTCTCAGAAATTGGCTTGTGCTGTTCTGTTCCTTTTTGTTACAGTTGGTTGGTCTGTCTGTGTTGGTCTGTCTCACACAAACACTGTTTAGTAGTCTTCCTTTAGTAAGAAACGAAAAGAATATTTACTTTCATCCCTTAATTACCCACCAGTAGACATATTGTAAACTGCAGCTGTCTAAATAAATAAATAAACAAATAAATAAATAAATAAATCCAAGTAATACTTAACAAGAAAATGAGTCTAATTACGTTCTTCCATGCAGCACATCCAGTTAATCAAAATTATAGTGCTATACTATAGCACATTAGGGCTGTCATACAGACCTTTAAAATAAAGAGACTCATGTTTAAATGACAAAACAAGGTCACGCAGATATCTCTTTTCTATGTACTGTTTAAATGAATTAAAGATGATTTGACCTAACCTCATATCTGCCTAGACCAGAGTTTAGAGAGAGTTCAGAACTGAAATCCAGATAAAAGTTATCAAAAGGACCTCCATCTTTAATAGGCCATTTTCAGATCTGAATATTTCCATTTTAAATTCAATAACGTTGCTCTTCAGGGCAACCGGAGCTATAGTTCATATCTGTATTACAGATATGTTTACAATAGGAACAGTGCCCCTGAAATATGCTGTTCTTCAGAAAACAAGCATAAGGTCCTCAAGGGGCTGTATGGTAGCCATTACCCCAGACAGACTCTTGTCTGCATTAACTCTTCTCTGTATAAACGGTACCAATCCAAAACACCTAAAGGAGGCAAGTCTCTGAGTGGCACAGTGAACACACTGAAGTAACACATCTCAGAAGCTGCATGCCCTACTGTTATAACCTAACATTCCAGCCCTTCACATTTCCCAGTTCCATCCACTGAGTGTAAGTTACCAAAGCTCATTCCCTTTTGTTTTCAGGCAGGGCTGAATTCTCTCTATTCCAGGAAAAGTACCTGCAAATATATACCCCACTGCAAGTACGTATTCAGTAGGAAAGTTGGCAACAGAGAGAAAAGAAAGGAAGAAAACAAGTTTTACTCTTCTGTTTCCAGCAATGGCATTGTGTTCATCAATGTACATTCCCAGTACAGCATTGTATTTCTTCTTCTCATTTCCTTTACATTCAGAGAAAGACTGCAACATAACAGATTTTTCAAAGAGGATGCAGCTTTCTGCTGCTAAAAGCCTACAGCAGAGCCTTGTCCCCATTGCAAGGGCAATACAAAACAGGATAAAGCCTTTTCATTCACAGCAAGGCAAGTATGCTGCCAGGTTTAAGATCTTACATGAGAAATGTACGAGAATAATGTACTGGGGAAAATACTGTTAGACTACAACGTTATGTTCTGGAGTGACTGGGAAAAAAGAACAAGGAGAATTACATGTGGAAGTAGCACTGTACACTGTTTAGCAGAAAGCTATCACAAATATATAGAGAGAAGGGCATGGCAAAATGACTGTTGATGAAATTGCCTCAATTGCTTCATTACTCAAAACTGAAACCTATTAAAGAAATGTAAAAGGAAACAAAAAATACTGAGGAGGAAATCCTGTTTTCTCCAGTTCAATTTTGATTAGGAGTGCCAACATTTTACATGGATTGTCATTAGGACATTTCTAGACATTTCCAAACTGAAACGAGCACATACATAGTATGACCAGAAACTGAAATGAGCCCATATATAGTACGACCAGGAGGAGTTTGTGAGATTCTGAGGACATTTCTGGAAAGAGGGATAAACGGTATGCCTCCACAGTTTTTTCAGCCTTAATGACTAGAAAAGGACTATTAGTAAGCCAAATACAAACCAAGACAGATGCCTATTACCAAAATAAATTATTCTAGTTCACAAGTTCCTGGCTGGAAAACCATGTTGGCACTCCACACCAGTGAAGAACTCTCTTCAAAGACACTCTTACAAGCCCAGTGACTGCAAAATATATACCTGAACAAAGGGGAATGATTAGAGGGCTGGAATGAAGGGGAGTGATTCAGAGGGCTGGAACGCTTATCCAATAAGGAAAGGCTGAAAGAGTTGGAGTTGTTCAGACTGGGCAAGAGAAGGCTCTGGGGAGACCTTATTTCAGCTTTTCAATATATAAAGGAAGCTTATAAGAAAGACAGAGAAAGACATTTTACCAAGGTCCATAGTGACAGGGCAACAGGCAATGGTTTTAAACTGAAAGAGGGCAGGTTTTGATTGGACAAAAGGAAGAAATTTTTTATGACGAGGGTGGTGACACACTGGAACAGGCTGCCCAGAGAAGCTGTAGATGCCCCCTCCCTGGAAATGTTCAAGGTTGGATGGGGCTTTGAGCAACATGATCTAGTGAAAAATGTCCCTGCCTATGGCAGGGGGGCTGGACTAGATGATCTTTAGGGGTCCCTTCCAACCCAAAGCATTCTATGATTCTGTGACGCTAGGCCACCATTTATTTTGCTATTTCTCTTATGTAGACCACATTGTTAGATCTGGCATAAAGTCAAAACAGACTTCAGTGTAGGCACATATGTCTTCAAATCTTTGCATGCTCTAGTCACTTCTTAAAACAGGATTTTTCTGCTAACTTTTATCTATTTTAGCTTTATATACTTAATATTCTCTTGCCTTGACATAGCAAGCTATCACTGGAATTTGTTTCATGACCTTCCCTGGCATCTTTAACCATAGAACTGATTTATTCTGTGTTTAGTACTTCTAACTCATTAGAAAATTTCACATTACATTTAGCAAATGTCATGGAGACGTTCTCATAGTCTTTTACCGGTCAACAGAACCAGCTGAGCCTCAGAATTATTTCCTACAATTTGGGTAGCCAACACAATGAAAAAGTCAGTTCGAACTACAAGGATCACATCTGTAACGTCTGAGAATGGAATGTTTATGGAGGGAAAGGCAGTTTGCTCAAGTAAATTCTTTGACAAACCTTTTGATGTCTTGGAAAAATGTAGAGTATGTAAAGAAAGCATTTAGATGGAGGAGCGTATCTTTATGAATGGTTCTTTAAATTCAATCTTATATACTCTTAAACTTGAGTTACTTGATTAACTGATACCAGTTGTATACAAGATAACAAGATCAATGATACATTTAACAGGACTGAAGTTGAACAGCTGTGCTGTTTAATTTTAGTTCTCAGTCTCTACATTTTGGAGTTAGTATTTGCAATAGAGTAACCCAAGTTGCGGATGCATTACTTCCAAAGACTTCTGAGATTTCATTAAATACTGTTTTATTAGTATTCTGCATGGTAAAACTGCTAATAGGTAAATGAGGAAAAAACACAGAAAGAAGGCAAGAAGATAAAAGACAGAACAATGAGCATGAAAATATTTCTTAAGTCTGTGCTACAGATTCTATCTCAATCTCTGATGGATTCTTTTTCTCAGCCCACCCTAGGGCAACTGAAATTTATACTTGCTCTGTAATGTGCAATCCTGTGCATTTTTCTATACCTATCTGACACAGAAATGTTGAAGTAGGTATTTGCTATTTAGTCAGAAGTAGGAATTTAAGGAATTAATGTCACAAAAAAGCAGAGAACAGAGGAAGCATACAGCAAAAAAGGACTGCACTAGTATCTAGTGTTAATTTTTCAGTACTATACAATAATTGTTTCGATAGTACCTTAGTTATGCAAGTATCCTAAGACGTCTTAAAATAAAATCAATAAAACCAGCCATAGAAATACAGCTTAGCCTTAGGGTAAAATTAAAGCAAAGACTTCAGACCAAATTAACCCTATGAGAAAGTGAGTTTGAAGATTTCTGAAGCAAATGGAAACTCAGCTTCCAGAAATGAAAGAAGACCTTACAAAGGAGTTTTGAGAGGCACTATCGTCAGGACATATCCGTATGTAACATATGTAGGTGAAAATGTTGGTCTAACAGGGATAATGCATACTAAACCATAAAGGCACTCCATAAAATTGTAAAATCAACCTGCAAAATAGCTTGGAGACAAGAATGCAATATGTTAAAACCCCAATTAGTCAACCATTGTTTACTGAGTTTCTCTTCTCCAAAATCAAAGCATTCTGTCTCATCCTGCACTGTGTATATATTTGTGTTTGGGTTTTTTTCTTTTTTTTTTTTTCTTTTATCTCAGTTCTGTCTTCTATAGGTATTAACAGTTAAAACATTTCTGGGGTGTTTAATCTTAGTATTGCAGAGGCACAACCAGTCAATGCATAACTATTTTGCTGTGAGTACTATTATCTCAGCTAACAGGTGGATGGGTGACTTGCCAGGACAATATTTGCATTTAAGTAGTTAAAAAAAAATTAAAAAAGATTAAATAAGAATAATAATTAAAATGAATGGCTGGCTGGATTTTAAATTTTAAAAATCAATCTTAAATAAAAAATATGTAATTTAAAATGATGATTTTTTTTTTAGTTGTCACTACCTAATTTGTTCTATTCCTTATTATGTTTGAATACCAAAGTTTTCAGTCTTAAAATATAAATTTTCATTGCTTAAAACCATAAGTATTCATTCTGTACAAACTGACAAGCAGTCCCTGTCTGCTTTTCATGGCCATATTGTATTATTCTAAAGGGAAATGAAAGGCTTGGCAAAATATGCCCCATTCTTATTAATGTAGTCAATTCTATGCAACTGTACTTGAACGGTGTTATTTTATATCCATTGCAACAGAAGGAAACAACATTGCAGCATGACCTTATGAAAGTATTTCTCAAGTTTATAAAATTCATTAATCAGCCACCTTCTCTTTGAAATCACTGTGTAAAATAATTTATTAGACTTTCTGTAATAGTCACATATGCTAAACTCAGCTGTCACAGATGCTTCCACTACCTAGTCTGATAACGGTTTTGTGTCACAACATGACCTTCTTTCTCCAAAGAATGAAAGCAAACTAATTAGACCTATGAAAGGGAAATAAATCCTCACTTTGAAAGCTCATATTTTTCTCTCTGCCTGCAAACTTAATGTAGCCTATGTGTGTGTATTCTTGTTAACCATGTTGCATACACCTCATGATTTCCATAAAAATTGTTGTTTAACCATCAGTAAAAATATGTAGGTGTTTTGTTTTAACACTATGCTGCATGCATGTTATTTCACTCATGATTCAGTATCTCACTTTTTGAAATTGATGTATTTGTTGTTTTACACTAAAATCTCTGAAATGGCTAATATTAATGAATTTGCAATAAACTAGCTTGAAATGACACCTTAATAGGTTGTAATTGACATGTACAAATGTCTTCTCCAGGAGTGGCAAATTCTACAAGACTGAGATATTGATCATTAACACAATGATCCGTGTCACAAGCACCTCAGTTTATCATAATCTCATTTCCTTAATGACATAAGTAAGCATTTTAATTCAGGAGATACTCCAATAAATCAGCATGATATTGCATCTGAATGCTAGCAGAAAGAACATTACGTTGTTGCATGAAAAGGTAAAATATTTTCAGCAAATACTATGAGGACAGCAGAGAACTGTGTCATGATCTTGATAGCATGGTTACTAAGTTAACCCCTAAGTTACCTACCCCAGCCAAGGACTTCAGGAAATTTCCCTGGTACTGTAACCCAAAGTTTATGGATTTTTTTAATCTTGTTTACTTTTTTACTCTTCAGAGAACTGAAAGCTGTATAAATTGGTGTATTTAAATGATAATAGCAAAGCTGTATGTAAATAAATTTTTTTTTTCTGTTGAAAATTGCTGCTCAGAAAGTCCCTTTGTACACCGGCTATGTGTGTTCTGTGAAAAAAAGAGCTGGTTGCAAACAAGCTATCACTAAGCATCAAGAGCACTGAAAAATAACGGCTGCAGAAGGGAAGAATCCCTTACTCTGACTCACTATGCACTATCACTGCAGTGTAGGGTAAAAAGTTGCACTGTGGTTGGATGTTGAGAAAAGAAGGGACAGTCAAACTCTGACAACACAGAGATGTGTACGCAGCAGTATATGTCTGATCAAAATGAAGGTTTTTCACCAATGATGCTCTCACAAGCATCCATCATCCAAGAGATGCAAAACATTAACCCTGCCAGTAGGAAATACTTGGGCTGAAGCAAGACAGGAGAGGTAAGAGATGGTTTGAGAGAGTGAAAACCACCGTGAGCATGATAGATGTGGCTGGGGTAAAAATGATCCAAAGAGCAGGTCAGAGAGAATTCTCTTCCTGTCAGAAAGTGATGATTCTCTAACAACATTCGCTTTCACATAGGTGCACAGATTTTGAGATTATATCTTTCAGAAAGTAAAACTGATTAAAAGTATGACAAAAAGAAAAAAAAATTCATTGCAGCCTTTTGGGGGAATGTCTTTAGATTCTCCCTTTTTGCATGACTTTTTTTTTCATTGATTACAATACAACAATACAGTATAATTTGTATTTTTTTTTCTTTTTATTGTATGCCATATAACAAAAAAATTTTGATGGACCTCAAACAATGTTCCTGTTCCTCTTCATCAACTCCATATATTTTTCTTATTTTTTTAATTTTTAAATTGTAGATTATTTACATAAGAAAACAAACAAAAACCCAAACAATCTACCTTTCCTAGGCAGTGCTAAATCATCTCATCACTCCTGCTATATGTATCACCAAAATATTACCTTTTTATAAGAATCATAAGATCATTTGTATATTTCTCTTGCTTGAAAATGTATTAAACCTTAGATTCAAGATTAAAATCAGAGCATATATATCAGATCAGGCTGCCATTATTATTAAGCGGCACTTTCCAAACTGTAGGTGAAATCTTGGCTTGAATTGCTGTTGACCAGTCAAGACCAAAATTTTACTTGAGTGTCATTTAGAGATAATCTTTTTAGGATGGTTATCTCAACAGTGGACCCAAATATTGCTAAAAACTTTCATACAATACAGCTCATGAACCAGTTAAATATAACATGCTTAGTTACATTAAGCATGGTAAGTTGTGAAGAGCTGAAAGTGTATTCATTGAATTGTTCCCAATGAAAAGATCAATAAGCTCTTTGTATGGACTCTCAATTGTATCATCAACAAGAAAAATCTTTGTGAAGCACATTTGAGAAAGAAGATAGCTTTTGTAATCTTGCACAGTTGAGGACACAGATTTTCAATTTTCTGCATTATACTAACTTCTCTCCTTCAAGTAGACTTTGCATTTAGGCTGGAAAGATGCATAAGCACCGATTGTTTAATGCTTAGAAGCTGGAGTTTTAATAATAGAGCTCAAACAATACATGTTTTCCTTGCTATCAATCTCTATGCACTTGGATATTCAGACTTAGAGAGGATCTACAGACTGTTATCCAAAGTTCTTTATATGGATTCTTTTTGGTGCTTTGCTAGAAACCCTTGTAAAAATGAAAACCATGAACTTTCGTGGGTAATAGTTTGACAGAAACTTGTTAACCTGAAGGGAGAATAATTTATGACTCAAAATATATGAAAAATAAAGTGTAGTTTAAGTACATACTTTAAATGCCTGGGAAAGACTTGGAACACCATTAAATAAGCACTTATGTTGTAAAACGAAAATATAAACGAGACCTCTATTTTCAATTGAAGATAATTTAAAGATGTACCTTTTTCTCTGTGTGGGTTAAAGGTCAATTCAATTGACTAAAGGTCAATTCAGTATGCCTTTTTTTCTAAGCATATGAAAAACTGTAAGTTATTTTTGGTAGTATTGTTTTTCAACTTGCCAGTCATTTCATCTGTATTTTTTATATGGCTTAGAGACATTGTTTCTATCAAAAGCTATATTTTAATTTCTCGAGGCAGAACTTGCTCACATCCTTCTTGTTATTCAGCACAAATATTTAATAAAAACTTATACAAAGTCTGTTGGAAATGGAAAACAAATAAAATGTACACAGAACAAAAACAGGAATGACTGAGCTACTACAAAGAAATTAAGAGAAAAAATGTGCCATTTTTAAAGCTGTTCTAGATCTTATGAAATATAACAATTTCCTTTTAGTCTACTAACTTTGGGCATACATGAGACAAACAGGACCGGAAACAAGATGTGATTTAACCATTGAAAAATTTTTCTCCACAGTGCAAGGCAGATCAATGCAGTAAGTGTCAGGATTTTCATGGAAAGAAGAGGATGCCTCAAAATTGAAGCCCAAAAAGCCCAGCTCATGTGTAAGATATTGGAAAATATATATCCTTGGCAAATATATATCATGTAGATATTGGCAAAAAGTAAATCCTGTCATGGTGAGATAGGATTGTATGCTCAAACATTCAGGACTCAAAGTCTACAGTATTATTCTACTAGTGTGTGCCTACTTTTCTTTCAAAAGTGAAGAAGAGATCACTGTTTTCTTTGAAGTAAGCTTTACTCTAAACATTTTTCCTGAAAATACACATGCTCCACAGCACAGACAACCAGGGTATTCAGTACTTCACTGCCCTCATTAGTGGCTCTGAGGCTAGTTCGTGCAGCTAAAAAACTGTTCAGTTCACATCCTTTAATCCTTCCAGACTGAAGAGTTGTATTGTTTTATTAATGGCCCATAATTAACAGGTAATAATTAATGAGGGAACTATGCATTTACGAGAAAAATAAAAAATTCAAAATATAAACCAAAATACTGGACGCTTGCAATGTTGATACACTACTTGCAAATTTCTGAACACCCTTTGCTAACCAATCCCAATCAGTTCTCACACACACGTGTGTGCACGCAGACACAGACACACACCCTGCTCTCCCTAGCCGCAGGGGTTGCAGCCGACAGCCCCATCTGCCTCACCCACCCCGTTTCTTCCCCAGGGTCCCCAAAGTTTCTCTGGACTGCTTTACTGCGGCAGGCCAGTTGGGACCACAGGTAAATGTGAATCTTACTTACAATACTTACTTGACAGGAGGAAAGTTTAAGAGCTAGCTCCAGCTCTCAGGACTGTTACGTATTTCATATTAATCGCTGACAGACCAAAATAAAGATAACAGCTCTGAAAAGAGTTATTGAGCTGAAATGCACTTGTAATAACTCTCTCGGGGTGAGAGTTTAGCTTGGACACTTCTGTAAAATAAAAACACATGGTTTCAAGGACCCTAACATAGAGAAAGGATTTGAATCTGGGTTTCCAACATCCTGGCTAATCGCTCTGTGATTTGAGCTGTTGAGAAAGAAAAGCAGAGATTGTTTCATTCATCCTGTGAAAAAAAATTAGAATTACCTACTGAATTCCGTGCAGAGCACAATCTCTTAGGCATGCTTGGAGAATGCCTGCATAGTTTACTCCTCTGAGTGTGCACAGAACTTAGTGACTGAGTGACTGAAATATCAAAAGCTACTGTGCCTATGAAACTTAGTTCTGCCCAGAATTAGACAATATATGGAGTACTTTAGCAATACAATGAAATTCTGCTTAAAATTAATTTTACAATAGATATCAGGGGCTTTCTTTGTTTGTTTTCTGTTTTACAAATGTGGTCTTCAGCCTCTGTGTCCTTTAGAACACCATCTTGAAATATACCATGTGTTTAGAAAGTTTAAATCACTTTGAGTTCTGTAAATACAGTAGAAATGCCCCCTATAATTTTGGGAGATGACATAGTTATTTCAAGGTGAGATACAAAGAAATTAATAAAATAAAATAAACTGTTATATTTTTTCAAGCAATTAACTAAAGACCACCTGCTGAGGCTGTATTTTCAGTATACTGTACTTAAAATTGTAATAGCTATCTATTTGCACTGCCTTGATTAGCATTAGAACTGAGATTATAACTGAGATTGGCAGTAACATTCTACATGGATATTTAGTCATATTTGACATCTAAATAACACAATTCTCTTATTTCTTTTGTCAAACATTCTGTCATGTAAAATTCTTTCACAATATGGTAGTGCGGATTATCTTATGCTTGTCTGGATGTTGGGTTTTTCTGAGGTCACACGTGGGTGAAGTTGCTAGCTTTCAATGTCTATTGCTATGTATTCTTATGAGATTAAAAGCTTAATAAGACTATTGAAACCGTAGCAAGTATAAAAGAACCCGAAACAAAACGAAAACCTTTTGCAAACATAAACTATAGTGTACTCCCAGACTGCGGCTCTCATAAATTCAGAAGTCTACTGAAAAATCAGAGAATTCCACTTTAACTGCTGGTCCTCTCTATGCATCTTTTTAACCTCCTTGCTGTAGACCAACTGGCAGCAGAGTTGAATTCATTCTATCTGGCTTTAGAAGTCAAACCATAGCAAGAAGTTAAGAGGTTAGTCAGCCTACAAAAGTGGCAATCTGGGGCAGATTTAGGTTACCTGAAGTTTGAAGAATGTTTTCTCTTCCCCTTGATGACTAGGCTCTGATCATTTGTTGCAGTTAAATATCTACATTTAGACAAGGTGAATTTGGGCCAAAGTGCTCCCTAAGTAGTTACGGAATAAGTAGTTATGGATTCTTCCTCCCTGGAAAATCTGCCTGCACCTCTTCAAGAAGTAGCATCAAATAACATGTTGACTGTGGAAGATGTCCCTTAGAATGTTTCTTAGAAAAAAAACCTTTCCTACCTTACAGTCCTCTACAGTCCAAAAAGTTATAAAATGTAATTATATCTCTGTTTAGATCAAAAATCAGATCAGATTAAGTCAAATAGATACGTTATTTCCGTTTGATTAGAAAATGGGGGGACACCAGGTAAGAATAAAGGAGATACAGTCAGCATATTCACAAAGATGCCTGAGATGTTCTTCCCCAGGAGCTGGATATGTACAGTCAGCATTAAAGAAGACCTATCTCTTTTACAGTTATTACAAGTCTGGCTTTTGCCAAGTAAGTCTGTCTCCTTTCCTGAAGTGGTTTCCCAAGCTTCAGTCATATTTCCATATGAAGCCCAAACCCATTGACATTTCATTTTCAAATTGTAAACTTAACTTTGCATGAATTTGCTGTGGTCACAGGTGCAAGCCAGGTGGGATTAAGCCATTTAACCCAAAATACCTTATTTGTTATAAACACACAAACAAGTTCACACATTAGGTAAATTAGAAAATTGCAGTTTGGTAGGTAGCCTACAATAACAGGTTATAATTGTGTCTTGCAGGAAAAATAGAGTAGAAAACTTTTTCCCATGAACTATTTCTCTGCGAGTTAAGTGCATATAGTTCCAATAGACCGGCTGATGTGTTGCAAACTGCCATACTGCTTGATCACAATGTAATTTGTTTATGTGTCCATTCCCTTAATGACACTTGGAAAATTGTCAGTACAATTCAAAATCTACTGCTGCCAAAGAGAAAAGAGAACAGGCTGCTTCTGAGTGAGAACTTTCTTGTTAAACTTAACTATAAAACTGTTGCCTTTGAGACTTTCTGACACTGCTGTTGGTACAAGAAAGGAAGTTAAAACTGGGCCAGGGAAAGAGAAGAATGATACTGCCACTGGCACATTGCTTCCTCAGTATGTGGTTCATACACCAAGAAAAGGACTCCTAGATAGTCTCCTTTGCTAATCTAACTGATTTTAACTTTCTACTCTAACCCTAGCCCGTTTTGTTCCTGACCTCATTCTCACCTATTAGAGTTAGCTGTGAAGATCTCTTAAATAATTCTGCAATGCCAAATAGCACTTTTAGTCTGTTGTTTATGGATGTCCAGAAAAACACCAAATGGTTGATTCTGGTCATTCCATCTGGGTACTATATCATACCTGAAGTGTCTTACTAAGAGATGCCTTCATTTTTTTTCTACTTGCTACTGTTTTATTGAATAAACAGATATTTCATTTCCAGTATCCTCAGACAAAACCCCATAGTCTGTACTCAAGAAATTCAACTAAAATAAGCAACGAAGTCTTCAGGCTCTAACTGCAAAATGTCTGAACTTTAACCCAGCTGATTTGCTTACCACACTTCATTCCACTTAAATAGAAATGTTTAAAAGCAACCTTGCAACCTCATATATGTCTTGTCAAGCAGAATCCTCAGATATTAACTCAGTTATTTACTTCTCAACACCTTTGCTAAATCAAATAAAACTTACTGTCCTGGTTTGAGGTAAAATGGGACCAATTTTGTTCAGTAACTTTACATTTTACCTAGGCCTCTTCTAACTGCTCAAATTAACAGCGTGTTGTACAGAAACTGTTCGCTCTCAGAGTGATAAGACCCATGTTTATAGCTGATGCCAAGGAATGGGATGCAGAGAGGCTCTTGCTTATACTTACTGCTATAACACCCAAGGCCAGCCAACTTTGTTATTTGCCCCGTTGGAGGGTCGGAAGTGGAAAAGCATAGAGCGGCCACACCTGCAGGGAGGAGCAGACAGGACAGGTGACCCAAAACTGACCAACAGGGTATTCCATCCCATCTGCCTCATGCTCAGTATAAAAGCTGAGGGATCAAAGGGTCAGTTCTGTCTTTGTTCAATGACCAGTGTCTGAGGAGGACTCTGTCTGTTTGTCTGCCTTTGATCCTGATCCCAATCCTGAATCCAGATCTGGAATCCAGCTCCCGTCTGTCACTGAGTGCAGTCTGGGACTTCCCCAGTGCCTGCTGGTGATGTGATTGTCATCCTGGGAGCTTGATATGGTTTTGAATATATTTCATTCTTTTCTTTTTATTATTTTATTATTAATATTTCATTAAAGTAGTTTAGTTCCTTCTAAACTCTTAAGTCTCTCTTTTTCTCTCTCCCTCCTGCCTCCCTTTGAAGTGGAGCAGGAGAGACAGAGAGCATCTGTCGTTACGCCTGATTGGGCCAATCTGGCCCTAACCGTGACACTTCCATAATCAAAACAATAAACAAACTATCTAACAAACTATAAGAAATATTCATTTTCAAGAAGAAAATCTTTCATCAGATTTCAACACTGAAAGCAAAAGATTTAAGTCCTGTAGATACACAAAATTTAACACCTGTAGTAATCCACTGTAATCTCTTTTCTCAACAAATACTTCTTATCTACTCTTTTGGGATGTATAATACAAAAACAAGTTTCAAGCCAAGTGGATTAGAAAGATAAACTCGTTCTTAAGTCCCACTGATTTTCAAGTTATTACCCTAGAACAAAGTCTCATAACTTGACTCTGCTGTATCATCGGTTGCAAAACCAGAATGAGCCTCTGTCTCCAGCAATAACTGACAGTGAAGAACTTTGCGGGGGAAGGGGGTAAGGGGAAGGATCATGTGTTTTATGTTACCTAATTGCTAACTTTTTTTGCCTGGCCATTAGTATCCCATTCTGCACCATTGCCAGCTCTTCTCATGTACCCCTCTCTGCCTCTCCTTTTGTTTTTCCTTTTTTAACACCTGCACTAATTATTCTAACCAAAAATTCTAGGTTTTGGTTGCTATGTTTTTATTTAATTTTTTTTCTTGAACTTTACAAGCATGTTAGCCTCCTGATTCCCCTTAGAATATCTGCTTGAAATCCATTCACTCATCCCTTTTCTCTTTCTTGCCTGGGGCAGTGCATAAAACACAACTGAACATAGTTCAATAGTTAACCAGTGCAAATAGCCTTAATCCTGACAGGTTTGGACCACATGGAGTTATTAGAATCCATGTATCTTCTTTCTACTCTCTCCTGTAATTTCTGATTGAGAGAAACTTAAATTGTTTTGAACAAAAACTGACTCTCCTCTACAAAAAATAGCAGTGAGTTTGTTTTTCCTCCTTTTATGAAATTCTTCTGAGACTACTGGCTTTTGTAACTTTTCTTTCCTAAGCTCCTGTATCATATTTCTGAGCTTCCATCACAATAATCAGTTCATAGTCAGTACTTGTTTGCTAAGCTGCATCAGTCCTCTATATTTTGTTCCTTGGACCCATGGCCTGTACTTGATCACACAATTTTAAAACAACACTACTTAGAATTTACATGTTTCATCAGTCTTTAAATTCTGTCCAGAATTCTCAGATGCTTTTAAAAAAGACGAAACAGCTTTTGTAACCACTAATGGGATCATTTTCTTTTTGTGCCCTTCAAAGAGGATCCTATATGCTTTCATAATATTCACCTGTTGCTAACAATATTTTCTTCCTTGTGAACTACTTCTGAGAACCAAGGGTGGGGCTTTTTTTGGTTTGGATTGGTTTTAATTATTTTGTTTTTCTAAAATGTTATCAGGAACTACAAGCACCAACTGGAGAAAATGGAAGAAAATCCAAAAGACATCCTCTGCAGGATGACCAGAATTTTCTTAATGGTAAATATAACTTTTTATGTTTTATAAAGCTCCGTACTAACTTGTCCACGTTGATCCCATTTCTGTTTACAAACATCAAGTACTTGCTAAAAGCTTTTTTATGGGTAAGAAATGCTTAATCTGGTTAAATTCCTCTTTTGTCCCTTAGAGTATATCTTATATCACCACCACAAAGTCAGAAAAAAAAACAGAAAAAATTTGAATGCTTTTTTTAGTAAATAGAACTGTTTCACAATTTTGTTTGAAGGACTGTTTTGTTTGTTTGTTTGTTTGTTTTAAAGGGGAATCTATACAAGTTAAAAAGACTAAAATTCTCCTCAGCAGACAAGATCCAGATCCAATGTCAATCAGTGCAAGTAGGTGTCTTTTAAGCATTTGGACCTTGTGAAAATATTCCACTACAATAATATTAAGAAAAACTTCATTCTCTCACTCCGTGCCTTGTATTCCCACTAACAGCAATAACAATATTGCAAGCATGTTGTAGTTCTTCTGGCTTAATCTTAATTGACAAGAGTTTGAAACACTGTTTGGAGGCCAGTGACAATTTTTTACTTCCTCTTCAAAAAGGAAAAAATAAGAATGCCATACTGTGTGCCCTAACTTTGGATTTTTTGTCTCCTTTCAATGTAAGCCCTGTTATATTGCTTCAACAAGTAACCCACATCCCAATGCACAATATGAGCATCATGAGGTAGAGGATTGCTAGGATGTTTTCTTTTGAGTTAATGACACATGTCTGCTTAGTTGAGATAATAAAACTCTTTGCATTAGCAGCAAAATCAGTTTCTGGCTGACAGTCTAGTATTAGCTACTTTTTTTTTCTTAGCAAGTGGATACATTTCTTCTAGGGCTGCAGCAATCCTGTTCCTGTATGGGTAGTTAGGCAAACCTGCCTTTGTGCTATTAACGTTATGCAAATTAGGCTAAAATTCTTAATGCAATGACACTTTTGCTATAAAATGTGCTGTGGAGGGAAAAAAGTTGATAATGAAACAGGCATATTCACAGAAAAGAGAGAGGAGCAGCTAACATCCCATTTATTTTTACATACTTCATAACCATTCTACATAAACTTCCAAAAAGGCCTTTGAAGTTATGCATTAATGTAATTACACTATAATAAGTTTTCATGTTGTTTTTGTTTTTCATTAATTTCTCATTGTCTTACATAAAGTTGAACTACACTGGCAGTACGCATTTTCCTTAAGGCTAGTCCTCCTCCTCACTCCCCACACTCACATCAAAATAATTTTAGTTCAAAGGATGGTCCTTAAGAGTAGTAAGTACAGAAGAACCCTTCCTTCCTCCCTCCTGTGCCTGGCTGCAGGATTGTGTGTGCCTGCTGTGCAGGCGCCTGGCTCCCTGCAGATCCAGCTGCAGCCCCCACGCTGGCGCAGAGCTCTGACACGCTTCCACGGGGTAGCGGTGCTGAGTCTGTACAGTGGTGCCACAAGCCCCACTCAAGTTCCAGTTTCCTGCTAGAAATAAAAGTACAAAGAACGTCTCACAAAAATTTCCTTCATTAGTCCCATTAGTGCCGTTTCCCAGACAAAGTTAGCTTTTTCAGTAATATAATTTTTATGGAACAATTTTACCCTTATCAGTCTTGGGACCTTACACTCTTACTATAAAGCAGTGAGCATGGAATAGTAGAACAAGTCAGGTACAACATGTGGTATTATCCCTGCTGCTGACTGACCAGCCGTGTAGCGCAGGTTACCCTCTGGCTCTTTCTGAAACTTTGTAAGATAAAGGCCATTAAGATTTTGCTCTACCTTTGAGCTTCTTTCTCTTTAACAATATCTTGTCTGCATTGGGCTGACCAAAACTGGATGCCATCCCTCTATGTGCTGGCTCTGCTCCTGCTAATACAGCCCAGGAGGCTGCTGGCTCTCCTTGCTGCTAAAGCACCACTGGCTCATGCTTGACTTGCTGTCTGCCAGAGCCACAGTCTTTTCTGCAGAGCTGCTCCCCAGCTCTTCCTTCCCAGCTGCAGCAATTTTCATTTGTCCTTATATTTCGTGAGGTGCCTGGTGTCCCATTTTTCCAGCCTGTTTAGGTCCCTCTGCCTTACCCTTGTAGCATATTGACTGGTCACCCCAGTTTGGTGTCATCTGTAAACTTGATGAGAGGGCACTCCATCACTCCATCAATTATGAAGTTGTTAAACAAGACTGGTCCCCCAGGACCCTGCATTACTCTACTTACTACTGCCCACTGGTTAGAGCAGAACTTATTAACCACTACTGACTGAGCTCAATTGTCCAAAAGGATGGATCATGCCACACATCTGGTCAATCCATCTAGATCTTGAATGGGCCATCCTAACTTGGATACAAGAATAGTGTAGGAACCAGTGTTGAAAGACTTATAACATTGAGGTAAATGACATCCCCAGCTCTTCCTTCAATCACAGTTCGAGTCTGTTTATCATAGAAGGCAACAAGGTTCATCAGGTGCAATTTACCGCTGGAAAATCCACAATTTTCCCAGGGACTGAAACAAAACTGACCCATTTCTGACTTCCCAGATTGACCAGTTTGCCTTTTTTGAAGCTGGGTGAAACTGTTGCCTTTCTCCAGTCAGTAGAGATCTACGCAGTCTTCACACCCATCTAATTCAAAAACTATAGAGTGGCTTTGCAAGGACCTTGTTCAATTCCCCCAGTTTACCTGGAGGCAGCCCAGCAGATCCCACATACCTGTAAGGGTCCATGTGAATCTTGCCATCAAAAGCATTTACTATAACATTAAAGTGGAAATATCCTCTTGCATATTTTCTCAGAAATGTTAAAAATTATATCACTTTTCTAGACAATAGTGGACATAAATCCTGACCTGTGAAGCTTTGCCATTTTTTTTTGCATTAGAGCTGGAAGTGAACCCCAGAATGGAGCATTGTTCCAACACAGTCCCTTTTGTATTTCATGTCCTTGATCTACTGAGGATTATTGTACTGTTTTCCTTGCAAAGAGACAGTATATTAAGAACCTGTGATATGAAATTCATAGTTTATGTTCTGTACTCACTTTCTGTTATTTTCTAGTTCCTGGATGCAAATATTAAAATACAGAGAATTCTGTGTGTCAGGAGACAATCTGCAGCATAAGAGCCTGGTTTCACTGAATCCATGAACTGATACAGTATTCTAGAAATGCTGTTTCTCTCTAAAAATCATCACATGAGGTAGAGAGCTTGGCAGAAAAAGAACTTTCAAAACCTTAAACTTTGTTTCTGTTCCGCATTGGAATGGCTACAAATGTTCTTTAGAGAATGGAATTTTGTCAAAAAATGATTTTTTTTCAATATAATACCTGAGGTTTTTAATTTATCTCTTTTTCTCTCTCTTTCTCATTTGAGATGACCATAGAGCCCTGGACTGCAGAAAACTTAGCTTTGAAAAACTCATTGAAACCAATATGCCTCTCAGGAAACATTTTGGCTTCTATGAAATCACATTTAGTCACAGCTGTTCCAGCCAGGTTTAATATTGTAAGGATAATCATAATACAGAAGAGCTGCCTAGACCTTCTATCTTAATGATGGAACCCTTATTTATAAAAATTTGAATTTCTTAGACTAATCAAAGGGATAGAAGTTAGGATAGTAAGAAAAGTAGGTGGACTAAAATACATAATTATATATCTTATTTCTAAAGTTAGATAAAGAGAAGAAAAGTATTAGCTGATTGCTTTTTTGTAGGTATTTTGGGGCTAACGTGGATGGGTTAGATCATTAATCAGATCCTGCGCTGCATCCGCAGTGGCGTTACTAGCAGAGATAAAGACGTGATCTTCCCACTCTACTTAGCGCTTGTCAGGCTGCACCTGGAGTATTGTGTCCAGTTCAGGTCCTCACAGTTGAAGAAAGTCACCAACACACCGGAGAGGGTCCAAAGGAGGGCCGCGAACATGATCAAAGCACTGGAGAACCTGCCCTATGAGGAAAGATTGAAGGAGTTAGGTCTTTTGTCTCTGGAGAAGGGAAGGTCCAGGGGGTAGGTCATCACAGTATTCCAGTACTTAAAGGGTGTCTACAAAGAGGAGGCTCTCTCTTCACAAAGAGCCATGTAGAGAGGACAACAGCAATGGATACAAGTTGCACTGGGAGAGGTTTCATGTCAAGATAATAATTTATTTTTTTTTTACAGTGAGAGCAATTATTCACTGGAACAACCTCCCCAGGGAGATGGTAGAGTCTCCATCACTGGAGGTTTTCCAGATGCAATTGGACAGGGTCCTAGATAATCTCCTTTAGGTTTCCTTTCCCACAAAAGGTTGGACCAGATGATCTTTCAAGGAGCCTTCCAGTCTGGGCTATTCTATGATTCTATCAACAGGTTTATATAATCTAACTTGATTTTATTCCTGAAATGTTCCAACTGTGAAGCTGTTTCAGCACTGAGATTTTGCTTTTTTAAAAGAAATAAAAATGAAAAGGTGAGGAATAAGGTCACTGCAAGTTTCTTCATATAACTGGTAATAGCACTCGAACCATTAGTCAACCTGTTGCATATTGAGAGGTCTGTACATAAAAATACCAGTACTCTTCATGATCATATATGTAAAAGATGTAGGAACACTCACTTGGCCATTCTTACCATATGGCATAACATGTTATCAAAATATGGGAATCTTCTCTCTTATGTGTGGGTTTGAATACAAGTTCATACATTTGAATGCAATTAAAATTCAGTTTTCCTTTTCCTTTCTATAGCCATGAAAGAAATCAAATGCAACCCATCACGAGGTTAACGTTGTTTTGGGAAGCATAATTTTGATTTAGGTTTTTGGGTTTTGTTTTTTGTTTTTTTTTTTTATTTCAATTATAATCCTAAGAAAGTGTTACAATGATTGGAAACAGTTTGTTTTGAAACTATTCTCCCTGGATAATATGTTTATATAGTCACAGCTCTAACAGTACAAACCAATGCTGGGTTGATGAAGCATTTCTGTTATAAGCCTTAACTCTTACTTGCTACAGATTGTGGCAAAATTACTTTTTTGGTAGGAGTTTCTTATATGAGAACGGAGATGTGACTTTCTTCTATGGAATGTTTGATCAAATCCACTCCCAATTATGCGTTAGCCAGTGAACTTAGTGAGTTACATGTTAACACAACTTGAAAATGATAGTGAAATATCTAGGCTGTATTATCCATCGATCTATAATTTATAACAAGAAAAGTACAAATCATTACTAAAATGAAATACCACTAATGATGATTTTTCATTCAGTTTTCCCTTAAGACTAATGTAACAGAAATTCTGATCCTTAAAATTGGTGTATGTAACTCTGTGGTCCTTTTACATAATCTATTTTTGTCTAGATCCACTCCCCAGAGAATATAGGTCTTTTTCAACCTTGAATTATAGTCTCTAGCTCAGACTATAGCAAGTTACATATTTACCTATGACCTCAGTCATATTAGTCCCTGTTTGGCCAAAGCAGTCTGTGACTGTAACACCTTGGTTTACTGTTGTCTTCTGCTTAAAATGACTGAAGTTTGAATTGACAGTAGCACCAATGAAACCATACGGTCTAGTACAATATATGATACCAACCAAAGTAAGAAATTTATTTAATGTAATTTCTGCATATTTGCAGGTCTGCTACTCTCAAATCTGTGCGTCATACAATATATGACTTCTTTTAGGGAAGAGGATGCCTTCCCCGTTGGTGTCTGGCAGACTCTACAGTAAGTAGACATAGTGAAATGTTGAAATATTTATCTTGCAGTATTCTTATGAATGACAACTTTCATTTAGTAAACAGCAGTAACATTTCTTGATTTTCCGTATTTCTATCAGTTGCTAGTTGGTGGAAATGTACAGTTCTTTTCTAGTTACAAACCCAAATAGATACATCTAGAGTAAGTAAATTCAGTAAGCATTAGGGCAGGGCATGAGTGCTTGAAGATCAAAAATAGGGATCAGCTTATAAGAGTGTATTTTGATATGGAAATAGAGGCCACCAAAAATACAATTTGAGGCAGATTCAAACAAACCAAAGAAAGCTTGTCTTCTAATGACTTACAAAGACATTATGATTGCCAGAATTTTTACAAGAGTCTGCAGGAATACTGGAAAAATATTTGTCAGAGAGACCCATTGTGGTGTTACTAAGTTACAAATTATATAAGCTGACAATAACTGAAGCCTGGAAAATTTAAGGAAAAAGTATCGTGTTTTCTTATTATCCCATAGACAATTAATAATGACCACTGTTGAAGGAAGAAGTCTTGGCTAGAAGTACTTCGATAAGAACTACTACAACCATTTTTGTGCACTTACATTCTGAATTAAACAACTCATTTTTTCAATTTCTGCTTCTAAGGAATTTTTGAATATCAGTTTTACATCCTGACCAAATACATTTCAGTTTGGGAATTTTTCATGGAGTTAAAAATTCTGAATTTCATTCCGTGACTTTTTCATCTCACACAGTGTTTAGGCTATTTCTGAACTGAAGGCTGACACAGGTAGATAAATGTTGACAGTAGCAATAAAAATGAAATTGTTCCTTATTACAGAATACTGTGCAGATAGTGTCACATTACCACATAGCAATCTTAAATGTAAGCCACCATATCTGTCTGTTTGTCAGAACAGAGCCAGAGAAAACTTGATTTGGCCAGGCTCGAATATTTAGATCCAAGTAAAGGAGGGAATGAAAACTACAGTAAATAAAAGAAATAGATGTGAAAGAGGCATCTGCATCCTATGAGACTGCTGATTGTTGACTGGGCAAGGTTGATGCAAATCTGCAGGACTGAAATAGGTAAATTCTTATTTGCAGATTGACTTTTTTATTATTTTTTTATTGATTATTTGTAGACCACACCATGTAGCAGTGTAGTAACATACTTTAATTGTGTGATGGGGTAGAGAAAGATGTATTCTAGAAGAAAGATTATTAAGCTCATTACTAGAAATATATCAGTTCACTAAAATCACATTCATGGCTATATCTCCTTTTCTTTTGGCTCACTGAAGACTTTTCTCATATAGACATCTCAAGTGGTAGGAGTAGGAGAAACATGTCTGCCTGAGTTTCTGAGACACTAATACCATGCCCAGGGAGCAGAAAGGTCAGCTACCAGTATTCCAAGTTATTTTTTCTCCTCCATGGAATATTGGTTCTTTTCTGCAACAGATCAGAAAATGGATACAGGATGCCCTATGATCACACCGGTTCCTACAGAGCGGAAAGCATGAGGACATCCACCAGAGACTCAAGAAAACATCTATAAAATATAGCTGTATTATCTTTACTATGCATTGCAGAAATTGTATTGGATATTTTAAAGGTTTCCAGGTAAATATTCTGTGGCCTAATTACTCCAGAATCAATGTTAGTTCTTCTTCTTGGTAGAAATCCTAGAGAAATAGTGTGTCCTACTTGAATATATAACATTGTAATTTACCTGCCTTTGGACCTGTGAATCTTTAGAATGCATTTCTTCCACTCCTGCTATTTCTCTCCCAGTTGGGGATACATTAGTGCAGTAGCAGGAGCATTTCAATGTAAATATAGAATTAAATAATGTTCGAGAAATGGTTTTGGACACTTAAAAACTTTCAAAAGGCTACTCTAACCTAGGAGATTTAAAATAAGCAATCAATATTTCTAACACAGCTTTCACAGGTGATAAAATAAGCTGTCTAAATTATTCTACTTGAATACATCCCCTTTTTCTTTCACCATATTTTTGGAATCTCACTTTGACAGAGATATGCTGTTTTATGTATATACCACTTCTTTGTAAGAGACAGGAAGCAATACATTTTTTATGTAGTCTGAAATCCTTGCACTAGAGGTTGGCTATAAGGAGTGTGGAGAGAGAGAACTGTGTACTATGGCTCTGCTCCTTTCCCAAATATCATCACAAGAATTTAGTGCAGCTGCATACAAGCAGTGGAGGATGCTCAACAGTACCTGTAGCATAATCCCTTACAACAGTAAGCCCCAGGTAACATATTGTGTGTCAGAAGAAATCAGCATTAGATTTCTCAGCTGCCAGAAATGAATGTGTTCAGAAATGAACCAATGTGCTTCAAAGCATTACTATAGATTTTTGTGACGATACATTGGTTTAATAAGGAGGAGTGGCTGACATCTTCAAGAGCACACTGTTAAATTCCCATAATAACCCATTGGTTTAATGCTACTTAAATACAGTGAACAATCTTTATAGTTCAAAAGTTTACTTATGGAATGATATGGTATTTCAGAAACATAGTGAACTTCCCCCACATTACTACAAAAGAACAACCCCATCCAACATCACTGTTGGCTTGCTTTGCACACCTGAAAAAATAGCAGGGAGCAGAATAACTTCTGTGTCACTGAGCTTACAATGTGATAGTGAAACAACACGATTGGACTGATTTGAATAATAAGATTGCAGGGTTCATGGTGTGAGAAAAACTCTTGCTGTGAGTATTCTGCCTTAACATTTTCCATGAAAGATTTTGTTGTAGGAATCATTTCTACTCGTAAAAAGGAATGGCAGGGGACATAGGGGTAAAAAGATTTTTCCATACATCTGTGTCACTGATTTAATGATAGGCTGCGTATTTGACAAAAAATTCTGAGTAGTACATGAAATTTTTAATGATTTATTTATGAGATTGTTTTTAATTTCTGGATTATTTAATTGCCAGTAAGTCACTTGCACAGAGGAAGAGGGATCTATAATAAGATGAGAGCAGAAAACCCACTGTGTTTTAAAGGCCTTGGTGCAACTCAGCTTTCAGGAGATTCTTGAAAGTGGTGGTTACATTTCCCACCCAAGGAATACCATCCTTTTCAATTATTAATTAATGTTTCAATTGTTTGGTGTAACTGATACACGCTTTACCCACCAAGGAGCTATAAGAAGCCATTTGGTAGACATTAAATCAACTGTACTGTCTGGCTCTGAGTTTCAAAACAGGCTTTTTTTGTCTTTATTTCTTTTACTCTGTAAGTGTATAATACACAATAATGCCATGCACATTCTGTGCTTTCTTTACAAATAGGTATAAAATTTTAATGCCCTACAAAAGCCATTAGAGGACATTTTTATTAAGCAACATGTAAATAATACATTAATTCTTATTTTGAGGAAGTTTCAAGGGAAAACTTGGTTTCCAATCACTTCTACTTCTCCGAGATACAGTTTGTCACAATCTAGGATAAACAGTTTTACCATTTCTGGGCTTCAGACGCAGTAAAGAAGGGTGGGTGAGTGAATCAGATTTCAAGGTCAAATTTAAAAATAAAAATAAAACAGTCTTAAATTAAAAGCAAATGCATAAAAACTTTCTCCCCTTCAAGTCCCTCTCCCCTTGCAAAAGAAGAAAGAACATTCCAGGTTTTGTATTTTTGAAAGAAATCTCTTCATGGCTGAGGTCCTTACTGTGACAAATCCTGTTTAGTGCAGGCCAAGCTGACCAGAGAAAGGTGCTAACAGTGGTTTCCCTAAGGGCTTAAGACCTCTTCCCTGCAAATGTCTAAAAACCATTAATTTAAAAATAGTGTTAAACTTACATTGTGACTTTTTTTCGGCACGTTTATTGAATTCTTTTCCACAGACACAGACTAGTTAAAAAATCTGTCCCCATGTTTCTAGAATCTTTTGCCACTTCACAGAAATACCCTCCCCAGGAATTTAAATCATAGAATCGTCTAGGTTGGAAGAGGTCTTTAAGGTCATTGAGTCCAACCATTAACCTAAAACTGCCAAAATCACCACTAAACCATGTCCCTAAGCACCAAGTTTACCCATCTTTTAAATACCTACAGGGATGGTGATTCCACCACTTCCCTGGGCAGCCTGTTCCAATGTTTGATAACTTTTTCTGTGAAGAATTTTTGCCTAATATCCATCCTAAACCTCTCTTGGCGCAACTGGAGGACATTTCCTCTTGTCTTATTGCTTGTCACTTGGGAGAAGAGACCAAAACCTGCCTCGCTACAACCTCTGTTGCCCTTCTCTGGACACACTCCAGCACCTCAATGTCTTTGTTGTAGTGAGGGGCTCAAAACTGAACAGAGTACTTGAGGTGCGGCCTCACCAATGCTGAGTACAGAGGGATGATCACTTCCCTAGTCCTGCTCACCACACTGTTTCTGATACAAGCCAGGATGTTGTTGGCCTTCTTGGTCACCTGGGCACACTGCTGACTCATATTCAGCTGGCTGTTGACCAACACCCCCAGGTCTTCTTCTGCCAGGCAGCTTTCCAGCCACTCTTCCTCAAGCCTGTAGCGCTGCATGGGGTTGTTATGACCCAAGAGCAGGAACCGGCACTTGGCCTTGTTGAACCTCAAACAGTTGGCCTCGGCCCAGTGATCCAGCCTGTTCAGTCCCTCTGTAGAGCCATCCTACCCTCAAGTAGGTCGAGACTCACACCCAACTTGGTGTCATCTGTAAACTTACTGAGGGTGCACCCTATCCCCTCATCCAGGTCATTGATAAAGATATTAAACAGAACGAGCCCCAATACTGAGCCCAGGGAAAACCACTTGTTACCAGTCGCCAACTGGATTTAACTCCATTCACCACCACTCTTTGGGCCTGACCACCCAGCCAGTTTTTTACTCAGCAAAGTGTACGACTATCCAAGCCATGAGCAGCCAGTTTCTCCAGGAGAATGCTGGAAAGAAAAGAAAACAGAAAGAAAAGTAACACAGACACCGAGTGCAGGCTATAAGGAATTTGCTCAGCCCTGGAAATGTTTGAAAATACTGGACTGCACAACAAGGCTGGAAGAAAGACTTTGCTCTTCAGGACAGTAAGGATGGGGAAGCATTAACTTTCCTTGTCTACCAGCAGGAAGACCTTGTATGTTAACAACCTGAGTAGTTAGACTTAAGGAGATATCTTACTCCACTCTGTTACTTTATTTCAGTAAAAGGTTAGCTCTATAAATTGGATGCCTTTGCGGTCTTTTGTTCACACTTGAACACACTCAGCTCACTACTTTTGATCTGAGAGCAGATTATTTTTGGATATGGTATTTTTCTTGAAATGAATTGATTTGAAATGTAGTAATATGATGAGCAGTGCTCATGCTACTGTATACAGAAGGGCTACAGGTTGAGTCTGCCAGCAAGATTGCTATTTACCATAATGTTATTGGCATCACTTAACTTTATACCTACAAGACTGGGACCATGTATTGTCAATATAATAAACACTGAGATCCATGCAGTCCACATTTTTCAGGAACTACATAGTCAGAGACAAGATATAATATTTAACATTGAAATACTACATCATTATAACATCACCACCATGACAACTGAAGCACAGATCAGATCATGAGATTTTGTAGCTGATAAGCCTTAAAACAGAATCCTGACGGCCACTAGTTAGGGAGAGGTCAAAACAAAGCAGGAAATCATTTAAAGGATAAAAACTTGAACATAATAAAGACAAAGGACTTGCTTACAATGGCCAAAAAATTATTGAGTAACACACACAAGGAATAATTATCTAATTTTTTTTTAATTCTAAGAAATTGTAAATTGAAATGTACACAATATAGAATGGGGAGAGATTAAGAAATTTTTAAAAATAGTCTTTATTCTAGTATCACCTGATTTCACTTTTGGTACATATGTCTGGTATTGTATAACTTGTGCCAGTCTCTGCTCTCATCTTAAAGTTCATCTGCTCTGCTCCACTGAGGTGTAAATATACAAATATTAGAAAAAGTCATCATAGCTTGGAATGATCACCACCCTACACCTCCCTGAAACAGTATTTAGTGTCAGGGACTGTAAAACTGAAAGGCCTTCTGGATCACTGAGTTCTGTTCTTTTTCTTACTTCTAACACCCTATTATATAATTTCTTTTATAAATGGCTGGTGCTCCATCTTAAAAGTAAAAATATAATATTTTTCCTGCTCAAATGCTGGTATGGATCCTCTCTGCTTTAGTAAACAAAAGCCTTTTTTCACTGTCCTTGATTAAATTTATGCATCCTCATTTTATATACTTCTATTCTTTTGCTGATATTTATTTAATTTACATTTAAATGCAACATTAATATCAAATATAAACATAATCGTCAGATTACTTCTTAAGGCATGTGCTGAAACCACGCATATTTTTTCAGCATTCACATCTCTTCTTAACATTCACTTTTGTAGATTGGAAAACCCAGTATCTTCTATGCCACAAAAAGCTCTTTGTTGCCTATATCACTCAAAAAGAACATATGCCTGTTTCAGTGAATGATCATGGTGACCAGGAAAACAGATAATGCTCCAGATGACATCTTATAATACTTTGTTCAACAAACAAATTCATTGGCACTTCCTTATCTATAGTGGAGAGTCTTGTAGAACATCCTGGGTTCGTCCATTGCGTAATTACCACACTTTGACAACAGACAAACATCTTCCAAGGAAATTGTAGCTGCATGTGCTTCTCCTTGCTGATCTCCATCTTAAGGATTTCTCAGCTTATAGTGTCTGGAATGAATACAATGACATAAATGATAGTGAAAGGGTTTGAGTAATTTCATTCCTGGCTTATAATTATTAACAAATCTGCTCCCAGGAAAGTGACAGTTGTCCTCCCAATTCCCTTGCTATTTGCCAGTGAACTGGCAGAGAACTAAACTCTCTTCAGGTGTTCTGAAGAAAGACATACATTTTTTGATTCTCTATTTGAATGTTCATTTCACATGCAATAGAATTATCTAAGAATTTTGAAGGAAACAGGAAAGAAAAACAAAATCATTGATGGATTTATTTAAATATGTGTTTTACGTACTGCTGAGTGCATAAAAAAAAGTAGAAAAGCTTGGCTTGTATATTTAACAAGGCTTTATATACATCTATATTCACAGGTTAGATAATAAGAATTCTAGGATCCTGATTTAAAGATTAGAAAGTAAGTTCATGTCTAATTGACTTGAATTAGTAATGTGTAAAATGGTGAAACATTTTTATGCTGACTGTTCAAAATTTTAGAGAAAGTGATAAATGATTCATTGATTTAGAAAAAATAATGTAGCTATGACCTCTTTTGAGGGATAAAAATGACTAGAGAGTGAAGTCAACAGGTCTTTGCAGACAAAACAGTAAGAATTTAAAAAGGTAGCATGAACGATTAGAGGTTAGCTGGTCTGTGATTTAGCTAAATCTGTCCTGAATGCACAGCATTATATAAGGCAATGGTTGATGAGACTCAATGTCTTTCAGTTCTTTTGCTTCATGCCAATGATGATAAACTCCTCTGTAAATCTGATTTAGAGACAGTTTTGGTTGTATTTGAGACAGCAGCCAGATCAAAAGGTATTATAATCAATCACAACTTGATTTAAGAAACCACAGTAACGCTCACTTCTAGTTGTGTAGAAAGACTTTTTGAAAGACAGATAATACTGTAACAGTACAAACCTCTTGAGACAGTAATTACACAGAGTTGGCAATAAAAATCAGGTTGACATGAACAGAATTGGAAGCAGGGACACACGAGTGGCTGAATGCATTTCAGTAAAAGGAAATCCTGATCTCCTGATCATGAGCCTGGAAATAAGGAGATCAGAAAAAAACCTTTCTTTAAAGCAGTTAAAAAAGCTATTAATAGAGGTGAATTAAATCAAAAATAAATTTTAAAACAGCAGGTCTGACTTAGGCTCTGAACCCACGCTGAATGGATTTAATCCATATAACTGTATACAGGTGTGAATCCTCTTTTGTGCTACGCAGCAGATGATCTTGAAAATGTACCTGTCTGGGAACTAATGACAACTAAACAAGATATTTCTCAGCCTGGAGATAGTTTTGATGCATTTAATAGTGTGCAAAGCTGCCTTATTAAAACACTTTCTAGAGGAAAAAGTGAGAAATTAAAAACTTGTAACTTCCTGCCATCGCTTCCTCGGATAGCCATTTCTAAGAAAAGGTTAAACTGATCACAGAATCATAGAACCATAGAATACTTTGGGTTGGAAAAGACCTCTAACGATCATTGAGTCCAAGCACTCTGCCATGGGCAGGAATATCTTTCACTAGATCAGGTTGCTCAAAGCCCCGTCTGACTTGACCTTGAACTCTTCCAGGGGTGGGGCATTCACAGCTTCTCTAGAAAAACTGTTCCAGTGTCTCACAAACCTTATCGTAAAAAATTTCTTCCTTATGTCTAATATATATCCACCCTCTTTCAGTTTAAAATGATTGTTCCTGATACTACAGGCCTTAGTATTTTTACTTTTGTCCAACAGGTCCACGTCTTTCTTCTACTGGGCACCCCAGAGCTGGATGCAATATTCCAGGTGTAATCTCCAAGAGCAGAACAGAGGGGAGAATCACATCCTCAACCTGCTGGCCATGCTTCTTTTTATGCAGCCCAGGATATGATTGGCTTTCTGGGCTGCAAGCACACATTATTGGCTCATATCCATTTTTTTATGCATCACTATCCCCAACCATAAAATCATAGAATCATTTAGGTTGGAAAAGACCTTTAAGATCATCAGCTCCAACAGTTAACCTAACACTGCCAAGTTCACCACGAAACCAAGTCCCTAGGCATCACATATACATATCTTTTAAATACCTTCAGGGATGGTGACTCAACCACTTCCCTGGGCAGCCTGTTCCAATGCTTCATATTATTTTCAGTGAGGAAATTTTTCCTAATATACAAACTAAACCTCCCCTGGTGCAACTTGAGACCTGATACAGGCAGGATGTTGTTGGCCTTCTTGGTCACCTGGGCACACTGCTGACTCATATTCAGCTGGCTGTTGACCAACACCCCCAGGTCTTCTTCTGCTAGGCAGCTTTCCAGCCACTCTTCCTCAAGCCTGTAGCGCTGCATGGGGTTGTTACGACCCAAGAGCAGGAACCGGCACTTGGCCTTGTTGAACCTCAAACAGTTGGCCTCGGCCCATTGATCCAGCCTGTCCAGTCCCTCTGTAGAGCCATCCTACCCTCAAGTAGGTCAAGACTCACACCCAACTTGGTGTCATCTGTAAACTTACTGAGGGTGCACCCTATCCCCTCATCCAGGTCATTGATAAAGATATTAAACAGAACGAGCCCCAATACTGAGCCCAGGGAAAACCACTTGTTACCAGTTGCCAACTGGATTTAACTCCATTCACCACCACTCTTTGGGCCTGACCACCCAGCCAGTTTTTTACTCAGCAAAGCGTACGACTGTCCAAGCCATGAGCAGCCAGTTTCTCCAGGAGAATGCTGTGGGAAACGGTGTCAGAGACTTTACTAAAGTCCAGGTAAACAACATCCATAACCTTTCCCTCATCTACTAAGTGGGTCACCTTCTCATAGAATGAGATCAGGTTAGTCAAGCAGGACCTACCTTTCATAAACCCATGCTGACTGGGCCTGATTGGCTGGTTGTCCTGTACGTGACACATGATGACACTCAAGATGATCTGCTCCATAATCTTCCCTGGCACTGAAGTCAGGCTGACAGGCCTGTAGTTCCTTGGAACCTCCTTCTGGCCTTTCTTGTAGGTAGGCGTCACATTTGCTAACCTCCAATCAACTGGGACCCACCCCGGTTAGCCAGGACTGCTGATAAATGATGGAAAATGGCTTGCTGAGCACTTCTGCCAGCTCCCTCAGTACCCCTGGGTGGATCCCATCTGGCCCCACAGATTTGCATGTGTTAAAGTTGTGTAGCAGATCGCTAACCATTTCCCCTTGGATTATGGTGCCTTCATTCTGCTCCCTGTCCCTGTATTCCAGCTCAGGGGGCTGGGCTCCCAGGGAACAACTGGTCTTACTGTTAAAGACTGAAGCGAAGAAGGCATTACATACCTCAGCCTTTTCCTCATCCTTGGTCACCATATTTCCCCCTGCATCCAATAAAGGATGGAGATTCTCCTTGGCCCTCCTTTTGTTAATGTATTTATAGAAACATTTTTTATTATCTTTTACGGCAGTAGTCAGATTAAGTTCTTGTTGGGCTTTGGCCCTTCTAATTTTCTCCCTTCATAACCTCACAACACCCTTGTAGTCCTCCTGAGTGGCCTGACCCTTCTTCCAAAAGTCATAAACTCTCTTTTTTCCCCTGACTTCCAGCCAAAGCTCTGTTCAGCCAGGCTGGTCTTCTTCCCCACCAGCGCATCTTTTGGCACATGGGGACAGCCTGCTCCTGCTTCTTTAGGCTTTTCTTCTTGAAGAATGTCCAGCCTTCCTGGACTCCTTCGCCCTTCAGGACTGCCTCCCAAGTGACTCTGTCAACCAGGCTCCTAAACAGGCCAAAGTCTACCCTCCAGAAGTCAAAGGTATCAGTTCTGCTATCCCCTCTCCTTACTTCTCTGAGAATCGAAAACTCCATCATTTTGTGGTTGCTATGCACAGGATGGCCTCCAATCATCACATCACCCACAAGTCCTTCTCTGTTCACAAACAACAGGTCCAGTGAGGTGCCTTCCCTAGTTGGCTCACTCACCAGCTGTGTCAGCAAGTTATCTTCCACACACTTCAGGAACCTCCCAGACTGTTTCATCTCCACTGTATTGTATTTCCAGCAGACATCTGGCAAGTTGAAATCCCCCACAAGAACAAGGGCTAGTGATTGTGAGAATTGTACCAGCTGTTTGCAGAATATTTCATCTGCCTCTTCATCCTGGTTGAGTGGTCTATAACAGACTTCCACCATGATATCTGCCTTGTTGGCCTTCCCCCTGATTCTTACCCATAAACATTCAACCATATCATCGCCATCATTAAGCTCTACACAATCAAAACACTGCCGAAGATACAGGACTACCCCACTGCCTCACCTTCCTCACCTGTCCCTTCTGAACAGCTTGTAGCCATCCAGCTTGTAGCTGCATTCCAGTCATGGGGTTCGTCCCATCAGGTTTCAGTAACTGCAACTAGGTCATAGCTTTCTAGCAGCACGGTGGCTTCCAGCTCCTTCTGTTTGTTGCCCATGCTGCATGCATTGGTGTAGGAGGTGTAGGAGGCACTTCAGCTGGGCTGTCAGCTACGTCACCTTCTTAGAGGAACACTCTGTAATTCATAGAATCATAGAATGGTTTCGGTTGGAAGGGAGCTTAAGGATCATGTCGTTCCAACCCCTCTGCCATGGGCAGGGACACTTCCCACTAGACCAGATTGCTCCAAACACCATCCAACCTGGTCTTGAACGCTTCCAGGGATGGGGCATCCATAACTTCCCTGGGCAACTTGTTCCAGTGCCTCACCACCCTCAGAATGAAAAATTTCTTCCTGAGATCTAATCTAAATCTACCCTCTTCCACCTTGAAGCCATTACCCCTCATCCTATCATTACATGCCTTTGTAAAAAGTCCCTCTCCAGCTTTCTTGTAGGCCTCCTTCAGATGCTAGAATGCCGCTATAAGGTCTTCCTGGAGCCTTCTCTTCTCCAGGTTCTCCCAACTCTCTCAGCCTGTCCTTATAGCAGAGGTGCTCTAACCCTCTGATCATCTTCACGGCCCTCCTCTGGACCTGCTCCAACAGGTTCATGTCCTTCTTGTGCTGAGGACTCCAGAGGTGGACACAGTATTCCCGGTAGGGTCTCATGAGAGTGTAGTAGAGGGGCAGAATCACCTCCCTCGACCTGCTGACCACACTTCTTCCTCGTTACCCAGAGGAACACATCCTAATTCCTTTGAGACTTTTCACAGGTGTTTCCCTGCTGATTCCTAGTACATCAGCAAACCCTTGCTCTTCTCTCTTAGTCAAAACTCCATCCCCTTCCCCCACTGAATCTATTTTAATGCTCTCTGTATAAGTCTGGCCAGCTTGTTGGTGAAGACCCTCTTGCCCCGCTAACACTTCCTAGTTCATTTTCATACAATTTACAGATTTTTCAGTGCTCAATTTAACCATTTCACAAATGTCACAGCCTTGCACTCAGCTTCCAAAGGCTGAAGCTTTCCAAGAAAACCCTGCACTTTCATGAAGTCGGACAAGCCGAGTTGGATACACTAATTATGCACAAGGTTGAGTAATCCAGTGAGTGAAATATTTGGCAGGATTCACACACAATTAGTCTTACAGAAAGCTGGTGACAAATGAACCTTCTCAGAAAGACTGATGAAACCCCTGTGATTCTGTCCAACAGGCACATACGCCTCCTCCACACTCTGAATGAAAGTGTTTGGCTTCTGCACTTTCACAGGAGGATTTAGGGGACCTAGAGTTATCTCATTAATATTGCCAGATGAGGTATATGTATTCCCAACAATGTAGTGTGAGAGAGCCTTTATAGTTTTGTAGCCTCCTTTGTCACACCAAGACTGCGTCAACTCCTACAACCGAGGATTTAATTTCTTGTTTGGTTTTCAAGCTGTCCTCTTCCATATGTTTTAGGTGAAAAATAAAGACTTCCTTTTCCCATTTATGTTAATGTATGTTTTTTTCTTTATAGTATATTCGCTGTTTCCCAATTTGAGTGAAAGTAAGCTCCCATTATCAAGAGGGAATGCAGACACTGCACTCCTTATCAACAACTAATGTTCAAGAAATGCAGGTTGATAATGTCAGAAGCAGTTATCTGTTTCATGTGGCAGAAAAAATAACGACTGAAGACTTGAACATAAAGCCACACTACCACGTCTTCAAAGTCGCTGCATGTAGTGAGATGTTTAGCAGCATTAATTGACCCAAGAAGACAGCCGTTACAGGGAAGCTATTTTTGGTATGCCACTTGAATCATTCAGAGATTGCTTAGGCCTCTTTGCACAGCATTGATTGTAGATACATTAACTCTACTTTAGACTGTTCTGCAGTCCAGGAAGCCAAAGACACTGAAACTGACTCTTAGGCCTGTCTGAATTATGTTTGTGCAGCAACAGGATTAGAAGGATACAAAAGTTATTTCAAGCTACTTTGATCCCATAACTGACTTCTGTAATCGTATATGCCCAGCTCAGACCCATCCCATTGGGTGTTGTCTGCCACTGGCAGGTAAGGAAGAACATCCTTTCCATTCGCGAACTAGTGATTAGAAAAGTTATAACATAATTTAGGCATTTTATTTGGAATATCTTTTTGTTAAGGAGAGTAAAAAGAGGTAATACAATTACAAACTATCACATTTGCAGCTAACAGATACTATATACTGCAGCTAGTAGGAGAAACACTGCTATAAAGTGATTATAATTTCTTATGACCTAATCCAGACATGAGCTATCTTTAGCCAAAAACCCTGAAGTCACATGCTATTTCTGAAAACATTAAAGAATGTGATTGTGTGAATCTTTTGTGATTTCTTCTTCTCAGCAGGATGTTTAACCTGAGATTCATAGTGAGTCTGACACTGATGTAGTTTGTACATAAAACACACAGACTTTAATTCTAAAAGTACAACTGTGTCAGTGTATGAACAGTAAATTACAAAGAATTTCATTTCTGCTGGGCTTTTTTCTTTCCCTTTAGCAGACAAGGAGTTGAGAATAGTTAGGAAGGTGAGGAACTAGGGCAACCTCTGTCTAGAATTTTCTTAAGGAGCCTTGACTATTTCATGAGCTTTATTTTGACCTGCCATACAAAAAATCATTTGAGAATGAGCATGAATGACAGTTAGAACTGTTCAGTTAATAAGTTTTATTAGATTTTTTTCCTGATTTTGGAAAATCAAAAAAGCCTATCAAATAAAACCAGCTGCTTTGAATTCTAGCCTGCTTACTATTTCTCTAGAATAATTTCTATGTGAAAAAAAAAAACAATTCTAAATAAAAAACATTGTCTTATCATTATGAAAATGGCAAGGTTTAGCATACAAAAAAATTAATTAGTTGACATCTGTATGACCCATTAAAACAATTTTCTGATGATGACCAAAACATAAATTTAACATTGCCCCCCTAACCCATGGAGCAAAAACTTCGTAACTGAGTAAACAAAAAAACCCACAAGTAAGACCAGATATTTATTCAGGAGTCAAGGCAGGGCAGTGCATCTTATTTTTCTTCACAAAATTATTTTGACCTTTTTAAAAAGTGTTTGTAGGACTAGGGCCCAACTTTCAACTTCCAATTTAACAGTATTGACATCACATACATTAAAATTCACATTTACATTATACTTCATAAATTAACATATTTAAACTTAATATTTAACATCACAAACCCATTTTATTTGTAGTGTCCTAATTTAGTATTTTGGGTTTGTTTTTAAAAATGTGGATAATTAGTCTTTTACAAACAAGCAAATTACTTTCTCAGTTAATAACAATTTAATTTTGAAGCAGTTCTATGTAACTCAAATACATCACTGAAACCAGAGTACTGTAATTTTAAAATATATTACATTTCACTTACCAGTTTTTCAGGACTTTTGAAATATTAATAATATATTCCTCACTATTATCCAGTAATAAGAGACTTGCTGTAATTAAAAAAAGAAAAAAAAAAGAGAAAATAAATACAAATGGACATATTTCTTATTGTTGAGATGCATGCATAGAGCAGGAACAGCACTACAGGTCTGGATTCTTTTATTCATTGTATTTCTCTTCATCAGATTTATTTTTTTATTTATTTAATCTTAAATTACAAATGGCATTGTTGTTCCTTTTTTTACACTTACGTTAAGGATTATGTTTTACTCTTATTTAAGGATAAAAATCAATTTTATCTGTTCTATTTGCTTTCACAAGTATCTTTCTGAAATGTTTGCCATACAGGTGGGAACTATTAATCTTTTCTCTTTTCTGAAAGAAGCCACATTTAGATCTTATGGCTGTGTAACACAAGAAATATTTCACCAGAATTTCTTTGTCTGGAAAATGCTGATTCCGGACAAGCAAACTCATTTTTTTTGTAAGAATCCATCCACTTTGGTGAATTTAGTGATCACTCAGGACTAAATTTTTAAGTAAATTAGAGTCAATGGTGACATGTTGAGGGTGCCAACATAGCTTCAAGGCCTTTCTGTGACACACTGACGAGGAATGATGAATTCTCACTTCCTTCTGAATACCAGCAGAGGCAAACAAAGAGATAAACAATTAAATACTTTCATTAAAAAAAAAAAAAAAAAAAAATAAAAAAAACCTAA